>CAUDMG010002649.1:972500-1077500 GCA_958450375.1 Homarus gammarus | reverse complement strand
GGATGTGCTAGGAAGGGGAATGAGAGGAGGGAGGAGAGGAGAAAGAGAGAATGAAGGAGGGAGGGAGAGAAGAACAAAGGAGAGAAAAGGGTACACTGTTAAAAAAAAAATTAAATTTACAGTAAATTCTCTGGTTATTGTTGCCCAACATTTTCTGCATAACTTACAGAGATTCTGTATATATTTTTACATAAAATATCTGTTGAATTAACAGATATATATATATATATATATATATATATATATATATATATATATATATATATATATATATATATATATATATATATATATATATATGAATTTAAACGAAAGAGCCATTATCCTACTGGCGATAATCCCCAGAATATGATGCAAAACGAAACGGTCCTTATGGGAGCACAACCAAACCAAAAAACTGTCTGTACTTATGGCATTTGCCACTTAGTGAAATCAGTGCCATGCATACCATGCCCGACCCCACCTAAGTCACGAACACTACTCCTATACACAACAACAAGTCTGATCAGGACTTAACCCACAAAACTTGAGAACTCACAACTGGTATCTTTACTCAACTGATAATAGAGACCCTTCAGATGGTTGCATAACAGCCAATCCATCTTTCAATCTCTGTGTCTTTACTGCCAATTGACAATCCCTCTCTGGAAAAAAAATATTAAAAAAAAAAATTCACATACACCTACATACTCACAAACATTCCCATTGCACCACATTCCACACTCACATGGGCAAACAACATACTTACTTTCCACAACTTACTGATGCAAGGCAACACATTCTCTCACTTACCATTTGTACTTCTAAGCTGCAACACAAATATACAAAACATCACTCTTCACCATGCACATCAACAACCAATGCATTCCAGTCAAAGGTCTACAACCCTTTAAAGAAATCTCGGCAACACTGATACCAGTCTCTCACCTAACTAGCAAGAGAGGCATTCCACACTCTTCTCTCCTTCTACACTTCCCTGTCCATCAGGCCACACACCTGATGAAGCAACTGGGGGTGAGACCTGGGTGTCATTCCTGTGAATGAACATGTCTCCACCCCCATACTTCTCAACTCTACACATCAACTTACTGGACACAGGTTCTGAGCTGACTGCCTTGAACTGCTCCCTTGAGACGCCCATCATGCTTGGAGGTCACAACAACTCACTGTACTACACAACACGGGCACAGTGCACACCTCCAAAAACAACGGATTACTGCCTAACTGTCCTTCTAATACACAAAAAAACTCTTGAAATACTGTTCAAAATTACTGCTCAAATACTACTCAACTTATTACTCACTCCCCTAGTGATAATACTGGAATGTGAACTTTTACTTTACTGCTTCACTGATGAATGCACGAGAAAAACATCACTGTACTCTTTTGTCACTTTCCAAGACTCACTGTGCACACTCAAAGCAATTGTACTTATTATGGTCAATCTCTGTATGGTGCAACACTGCAGGAACTCTTCTGGAATTACACTGTACTCTAGCAAATCAAACAACTTAAAGGGACCCAAAGGCATTTCCCTTACTGAGTCTTGCTCACAAAAAAAAAATAAAGTGGTAATACTTTACGAGACTGTCCCCTCGGTACTCAACAAGTATGCACTGTCTTTTCAACTGCAATGATTTTAACACTATTGTCACTTCACAATGTGCTCTGTTGTACTCACAAATGGGGGTCCTTACATGTACTTTCAACAATCAATTTTCAAAGATTGCATTCTTTCATATGTCCATATCACCACAGAGTCCTCAAACCATCAATGAAATTGCTGAAATTACACATGTATTAGATCTCAAATAAACATAAAACACTCTTACTGACAATGCCTGTCATTCTACACTGCTACAACTAATGCCCTTGGTATTAAAATCATACTCTAATAGAAACAACACAAAAATATCCATATCTCGGAAATATAACACAACTCGCGTTATGCAAATAAATTCACTTGTCAAAACTGACGTCAACTGAGAACTAAAACACTTCCAATTGAAATCAAAACAAATACATCCAAAATATGTCATAATTTCAAATAACTCAGTTACATAACCTTAGTACGATTATGGCCTTCCGGTGACACTCAGAAACAAACACTGTCCACAACACTCTTAACACGGCAGAAGTTCACTGCTCACTCATTGTCTGTAAATATCAAAGTATTAACTCGAGTTAATACTTTGTTACCAGTGCAGAATGGCACCCAAAAAAAATATTACCTTGGCATACAACCAACACTTTCCTGAGATTTCACAAAAATATTGCAAAAAAAAATAGTTAGGTAGCTAGCCTCTGTTTTTCAGACACTTTTCAATACTCTGAACATTACACGTTTCCACATTTTACTGTACACTTTACTTTAAAACAGATTTCTAATTTTCTTGAGGCAATGGTCTAACCTAACTCCAAGTAAAGTAATTGCCGTGAACTGTTTTCAACTTCTCCGTAAAACCACCGAAAATTTTTTTGGCACAGAATTGCAAACTACACTGTACACTGGAACAATTACGAAACAAAATTATTAGTAATCTGGAATATTCTTTAGTTACAGTGAAATGATGAGGTACCTGTACAGATAAATGGTTATTACAAATCACACAAAAAAAAAATTACCCACAGTATCACATTTATTCCTCCTGACCTGATACCATGTGAATTACATCCCACAGCTGCGAACCAACGTACAAGCGGCGGTTCTGTTTCTCTCTACTCATACTCTGCTTTATCTTTTACTCTTACTTCTCTTATCTTAGTTCTTTAATTCAATTGTTCTTTCTACTTACTTCAATGGTTACTGCATAACCTTAGTTCTTTTTGGTGGCATATCGAGGGTCTAAGGCACATGGGTATTGTAATTCTGATATCAGGGTCACATGGACGGAAATAACGGTGAACTACTGTGGGGAAAATGAATACTCCTAAAATACTCTAAGAACAGATTTATTAATATGAGATCAAAGGGAAAAAGAGATATTATTAACATATAACTTCAAGGTGCAACTCCTCGCTTACTCAACTGCAAACTCAGTATTTTCTTTTTGCACACAACCTTACTGGTGTTACATTACATTACATAGCAGGACCAGTTCCGTGGCCATACTCACAATACAGTTACATGACAACTCTTGGCTTTACTTTACTGCCACTCCAAGTGGGTACTTCTACTTCACCCACATCTTCTAGTGGTACATTTTATTACAGTTACCAGGCTTTATTCTCACACATTACGGGGTACTTTCCATTACATCCAGTTATAAGAAAACCTTACTTAAGATACTCCACAGACTGTTGGTAGTGCACAGGAGATGCCCTCACACACAACACGTTAATACTGATACCAACAAATACATGGGTCCACTACCCAACATGGGGTAATTATTTCCAAACACCTACACCCACACTGTGGACCTATAACTCCAAGGCATGTCCCAGGGTATACACTGACACCTGCAACAACTGATGACTGCTGTTGTGGTCGGTTATATTCCTTATGTGTAATTCATGCTCTGAAGCCTCTAATTTCTGTTCAGCAGTATCTTCATAATTATCATCATAGTCTGCATCACAATGCTCCAGCTCCATGTATTGTACCGAGTCATTAAACAGATATCTACTTATGTAAGCTGAAAATATTGTCTTTTTGATAATTTTTTTTTCCAATTTTTTACATTGACTAAATGGACATTTGATACTAGTTCCTTCATTCATATGTTGTCTTAAATGTTTCAATAATGCTTGCAGTCCTTCACATACTTGTTAGCACATTAAGCTTCCACTGTAAATGAGCATTAACATTTAATCCCCCAAACTGATATGTTGTTTTAGGTCTGTCCCGATGTTCACGGTATATATGAGCTTTCAGTCCTGCAAAGGAAGATAACTTCCTTATACACCTTGTAAATGGGCAATCAAATCTTTGGATATATTCATCTGTATGGAACTGGCAATAGGTAACATATCTCCTTACTGATTTTGAAACATATTTACAGAGACGACATGTATAGTCGATATCCATTGTAAAGATTTACCATTAATCTAGCTAAATATGCTAAGGCAAATCTCCTTAGAATATACTTAAGAGGGAAAACACTGACCCTCGAAGCTGCCTTCCGTTTCAACGAGTGATGCGCCTCTGAAATAATGTAAACAAACACGGACATACGACGAACGTGAACCGCAAACATATAGAAGTAAATAGCATTAACATGCAATTTTAAATGTTCTATGCATCATGAAGTGTATATAGTATGATAAAATGTCAGTTTATATTGATAATTAAACAAATTGAAAAAAGAAAGTGTGTCTGAAATATTTTACAGAACAAAAAAAGTAATTCAAATTACTACGTTTTCCTGGTCGGAAATACCGAATGAAACATGTAAAAAATACTGAGAGAGAGAGAGAGAGAGAGAGAGAGAGAGAGAGAGAGAGAGAGAGAGTTTAAGTTTCATTTTACAACACTTAGGTCAATCCTCTGTATCAACTATTATCTCTGCTGTACCAACTATTATGTCTGCTGTACCAACTATTATCTCTGCTGTACCTGTCAAGAATCCAGTATCTCAAGGTGAGTAAATAATAATGTTGTTTTCATCACATCTGTCCCTCACACCTCCTCAGCCTCTCTTATATTAACAACAACAACAAGTCCCCGTCGTGTGATGCAATACCTTCCACCGCCGCACAGCTGTACAAGCAACACAATCTAGCGTCATCACCACCATCACCGCTTCAAGCATGAACACCTACCACCACCCACCTATTACCACCGATTCTAGTTTTAACACCTATACCATCAACACCACAACCTACCTACCACTATCACTTCCTTTTCAACATCCACCACTATCACCAATATCAATTTCAAGAATAACCATGTACCACCATCAACATTTACCACTACCACCACCATCCGCATCGTCACGGGCCAGACAAGTTAAACAATCATCCTCAAACAAAGACTTGAGAATGCAAGCGGCCACTACTTTAATGCAAGCCACGACTCTTGCTTGCCTTATGCAACACATCCGTCACGTCGCCGGGTGAGGGGTGAGGGGGCAGCGCGGCGGCCGGGGACCTCAGGAGTATCACCGGCACAGTCTTAACAGGAATTTCATAAACCCTAGCTTAATCTCTCCCCCCTCCCCCCTCCTCCTACCTCCCTTGATTCCTACACCCATGTGTTAATCCCTAGACATTAATGCGCGCGCACAGCCACTGGGTAACTCCCCTTCGACGGACACACCAACCTCCCGGAGTGGTGCCCAAGCTAGCAATCTGTAGGTCGTCCTCCTCCTCCTCCTCCTCCTCCTCCTCCCCGGCAGGAGCGTCTGGTAAGCTCATCACGGACATACCGGGAGAGTAAGCTGATAGCACCATCATTATCTTAGGCATTTTCTTCTTGCCTCCATGTGTCACTCACTTGTACCTTCTTATGACTCATATTTGCTCAAGGATTACTGACCCTTTTGTCACGCACGCTCGTTATCTGGCGGAGGGAAGCGTTGGGGAGGGGCGGAGCTGCACGCCAGGCGAACCAGCCGGGGTCAGGGGCGTGACCCTCCTGCAGCAGGGACCATGAACAAAGCTTCATCCACCACCTCCCGTCGCAGGTTTTTGTGAGTGTAACGTTGATGGACGACGGTGATAACCTCGCTAGGGTTGGTAACTTCTATTCTGGGACGTGTGGTTGAGGGCGGGGCGGAGGCAGAGTAAAACGGACTACTTCCTCCTTCCCTCCATCGGACACGCAAGGTGTACTGGTGTCCAATGTGACGGACCAGGAGGACACCTGTCGCACCTGTTCCCCCCCCCCCCCACCACAACCATTACTGTAACGTTTTCGTGTGTAGTTACGTCTGGGCGCCTGTATGGGGGACGCCGTGCTCGCCACCGTACTATGCACCGCCTCCTCTTATCACCCCCCAAAAAAGCCTTAACTAACCGTGTGCCCCTAATTTACCATCAAGTCTATGAGACGCAATTTTCCCTTCACTGTCCCAGCAACAAATTGTAGATAGATGAGTGTGAATCTAAGTCGACCACCTGGAGCAGTTACCAGACACTGTATCCCTGTTACTGTTGATCTAATAAGGCATATAATTCGTTTCCTATAGGACATACCTGGTGCAACAGGTGTGGGTGGGTGGACAGCTGACAGAGAGCGTAGGTGGGTGAAAGGTAGGTAGGTAGGTAGGTAGGTAGGTAGGTAGGTAGGTGGGTGGGTGGGTGGGTAGGATACATCGAGAGTAGGCCCGGACAGGAGACATCGAGAGTAGGTTGGTGAAAAAGTAGGTGGGTGGGTGGGTGGATGACAGAGTAGATGGGTGAGAAGGTACAGGTGGGTGAGAAGGTGTAAGTGGCTGAGTGGATAAGTAGTTAAGAAGGCAGGTGGGTGGATGGATGACAGAGTAGGTGGATGAACAGGTGGCTCGCTGTGCAAGTGGGTATATAAGCGGTTGGGTAAGAGGTGCACAATAAGTGGACGGTTGGCTGTTGGGTTAAGTCACTGTTTTTCCTCCTTTAGAAGAAAAGAAGGAGTAAGAAGAGAAGATAACTAGACGAAGAAGACAATAAAGAATGATAACATCCACCGTATGATGATGGGGAGGGGGAAGGGAAGGGAGGGGAGGGGAGGGGAGGGGCCATGGAAACAATAATTCAGAGCAGGTGAGGAACATGAGGGGAGAAATAGACTATCTTGTTACTGACTATACCTGTATGTGTGTGTGTGTGTATGTGTGTGTGTGTGTGTGTGTGTCCAGGGAGGTTGTCTGTTGCCTTCAGGCTGTGTGTGTGTGTGATGGTCTTCCTCCTGCTGTGTGAGTTGTTTAGGAACCATCTATAGTCGTTGTTCTTTTCTGGTGGGAGCCTCGAGGAACACACATCAAGAATCACCCTCAAGGAACATTCATCAAGGATCACCCTCAAGGAACATACATCAAGGATCACCCTCAAGGAACATACATCAAGGATCACCCTCAAGGAACATTCATCAAGGATCACCCTCAAGGAAACATACATCAAGGATCACCCTCAAGGAAACATACATCAAGGATCACCCTCAAGGAACATACATCAAGGATCACCCTCAAGGAACATACATCAAGGATCACCCTCAAGGAACATTCATCAAGGATCACCCTCAAGGAACATACATCAAGGATCACCCTCAAGGAAACATACATCAAGGATCACCCTCAAGGAAACATACATCAAGGATCACCCTCAAGGAAACATACATCAAGGATCACCCTCAAGGAACATACATCAAGGATCACCCTCAAGGACAATACACTTATTAATCAGTATCAAGGAGCAATACTATAAGGACGAGTGAGTGTCGGGTCTCCCTCTGCCGTCAGCTGTACACAACAACGTCACCAAGACCTTGAATGTTCTCACAGCGGGGAAAAAACTGGCGCCAATTGTGTGCTTGGTGCCTGCCACTTAGCTACATGATCCTAGGCAGAGGGGAGTGGGGAGGTGGGGAGGAGAGGGGACAAGGGAGAAAGGAAGGAATTGGGGGGAAAAGGACGGTAGAGGGATAAGGAGAGGAAGGAAAGGAAAGGGGAGAAGGTTGATAGGAAGGGAGGAAGGGCATTAACAGACAAGGGAGGGAGGGGAGGGGGGCAAGTAACAGTCACGGGAGGGAGGGAGGGAGGGAGGGAGGGAGGGCAGTAATCTCAAGGTATGACGGGGTAGACGACTGGTGAATCTGACGTCACTCCATGCTTGAAGATCACTTTACAAACGACGACACCCACACTGTCTCTCCCCTCACCTCACCTCACCTCCCCTTACCTCACCTCTCCTTGCTTCTCACTTTTTCCCTCACCTTTCTCTCACTAATTTCCTCTCACCAGTCTTACTTTTTGCTCTCTCTCTCTCTCTCTCTCTCACTATTTATCTAATTTTACTCTCTCCCTGTCGTTTATCTCCCTATTTTGCGTTCTCCCTTACCCTAACGATCCCCTCCCTCCCTATTTCTCCTCCTCCCTCACAAGAAACAAAACCCCTTCATCTTCTCTTCCCTAACCACTCTAACTTCCTCCCCCCCTCCCCCCACAGTGTCTCGCCCCTCCCCCCCTCCATAATCCCCCCAACTCATGTCTTCACACATCTGTCTTCTGTTTCTCCCATATTCCTGAGCCTTAATTATTCTCCCTCTCTTATTCTATTATCTTATTCTCTCTTATTTCATCTCTCAATCATTTTCTCTTTCCTTGTCTTTTCTTTTTCTATTATTTTGTCTTTTTTTTATATTTCTCTTCCATTCATCTTTTTTTAGCTTCTCTTGTTCTCTCTCTTGCCCTTATCTCCTTGTTTTATCTCTCTCTCTCTCTCTCTCTCTCTCTCAGGTTAGGTTAGGTTCCTTCTGCACCTCATCGCCCCCCCCCCTCCTCACCCTATCCATCATCCCCCACCACCTTCCCTCTCTCTACCTTTCCTCCCAATACCCCTCACCTCCCCCACCCCACATCCCTCACCTCTCTACACCCGCCCGTCGCCTCCCCTACACCCGCCCCTCGCCTCCCCTACACCCTCCCCTCAGGTCCCCCTCACCCCCCATGGTTCTCACCTCATCACCAATATGGCGCATCAATAAACCCTCACGTAAATCCACCTGCTGTCGTATTCCCCTCGGAGTGGTGAGGGGGGAGGGGGGAGGGGGGAGGGAGGATGAGCGGAGGTCGATGGGAGGGAGGTTAGGAGGGGGTTGAGGGAAGGGGGTGAGAGGGATATGGGAGGGGGTAAGTGATGGAAAAATAAGAGCGAGGCAGCGTGAGAGGCAGGGAAGGGGAATGGAAGGAGTATAAGGCAGGGTGGAGACAAAGTGAGGGGGAGAGGGGAAGGAGGTGTGAGGGTCAAGGTGAGGAAGAGAGGAAGGGGAAAGGGAGGGGGGATATGAGGAGTGGGTGTTCAAGGTGTAGGGGATGGGAAAGAAGTGATGGGTAGGCAAAGGGGTGGGGCAAGGTGAGGGACGGGTGTCCTCCCATCACAACTGGTTACGTGACTCACTCCCCTCATTTTGCTGATCCACCCTCCTTTCCCCCCACACCATCCCCTCACATCCTCCCCCTCACGCCCCTCACTCCTCCCGCCTACTGTTACGCGCACCTCGTTATAAGTGCAATTTATGGGGGTGGCTGACACATGCCCATTCATATATATATATATATATATATATATATATATTATATATATATATATATATATATATATATATATATACGAAGGTTGTTCATTAGTAGTGAGTCTTATAGAATGTTAAAAACATAAGAACCTGTGAGGTAATGTGTTACTCACTCTTCCTCTCAGTTCATCACGCAGTACGTAGCACACCGGGCCGCCGCCTGACCCAGACCTGCAACACTGGTGAAACTTTCCTTTGACAGTGTGTTGAGTTTACGGTACCCACCACGGTGTTAGGAGGTCCTCGTGTGTGTGTGTGTGATAGTAGAGGTGCGGGGCGCCAAAGAACAAGTGACGGCAACGTAACGAATGGAGTACGGGCTCAGACGGGTGTGTGTGACGGCTTGGACGGTGTGTGACCACAAGCTAGACGCCGAGGGGGGTGACGGCTACATTGCGAGGGAGGGAAGAAGGTGAGGGGAGGGGAAGAAGGTGAGGATAGGGAGGTGAGGGGAGGGAAGGTGAGGGGAGGGAGGTGAGGGTGAAGGGAGGGGAGGGAGGGGAGGGATGGGAGGAGAGAGAGGTAGGGAGGTGAGGGGAGGGGAAGGAAGGGGGTAGGGAGGAACAAAGCGACAATCAGCCCCTCAGGAATCAATCACGTGAGTCGTCCACCGCCCGCCACCACACCTGCCGCCATTTTGACAAAAGCCCGCCATTTAATAATGCAAAACTGAGGGGCTGCCCCATCTGGCGCCGCCAATAATAAGTGGGCCTGGGGGGGAGGGGGTGGGGGGGACCTGCCCCACCACACCCAAGGCCCCTTTGTTTCCTGCCACTCATTACCCGCACCTTGCACATGGGGCCCCTCATCGCTGCCGCCCCTCACTCCCCGACCACCCTAACATCACCTCATCTCCTCCTACTGGCCTACTAGCACTACCCCGAACCCCTCCCCTCATACTAGCACTACCTCACACTGACTTATTGCCCCCAGTATTCTTGCTGTCCACAACAACCTTCCCTTCTGCCGTAGTCCTAGCTGCTCAGTGAACCAGTATCCAACACACTGGAGATATATTTACGTTACACCTTTCTTAGTTCTCTTCCTTAACTAAAATAGATGAAATATAAACGTGAAGATATTACTCCCCCTGTACACCTACGGACAAAATTCCCTGGACACTTGGCAAAAAATCTGACAAAATCTAGCAAAAAAATTGGCAAAATCTGACTTCTGGTTCATATGCTTGGTCTATATCTAATAACGCTGTTTCTTTATCACATATTATATCGGAATCACAGAAAAAACAAAAACATTCCTTAATAGAAAGAAAAATTGGACAAAATACCGATCCTCAAGTGTCCAGGAAATTTTGTCCGCACCTGTAATTAACTGCTGCCACCTGACCGTATACACAATATTAATACAGTACTTTGGCCGTGAACTTGATTATGTAGTCCTGTAGATTCTGTATATTATGGCATCACCTGAGGATTAGACACCCCAGTTTATATCACCTGAAGATTAAGCCTCTATCGCACCCTCCCGTCACCCTCCCTCCCATCCTGGCGTCACCCTCCCTCCCATCCTGGCGTCACTCTCCCTCCCACCCTGGCGTCACCCTCCCTCCCATCCTGGCGTCACCCTCCCTCCCATCCTGGCGTCACCTTCCCTCCCACCCTGGCGTCACCCTCCCTCCCATCCTAGCGTCACCCTCCCTCCCATCCTGGCGTCACTCCCTCCCACCCTAAAGTCACTTTCCCTCCCACCCTGGCGTCACCCTCCCTCCCATCCTGGCGTCACCCTCCCTCCCACCCTGGCGTCACTCTCCCTCCCACCCTGGCGTCACTCTCCCTCCCACCCTGGCGTCACTCTCCCTCCCATCCTGGCGTCACCCTCCCTCCCATCCTGGCGTCACTCTCCCTCCCACCCTGGCGTCACTCTCCCTCCCATCCTGGCGTCACCCTCTCTCCCATCCTGGCGTCACTCCCTCCCACCCTAAAGTCACTTTCCCTCCCATCCTGGCGTCACCCTCCCTCCCATCCTGGCGTCACCCTCCCTCCCATCCTGGCGTCACTCCCTCCCACCCTAAAGTCACTTTCCCTCCCATCCTGGCGTCACCCTCCCTCCCATCCTGGCGTCACTCCCTCCCACCCTAAAGTCACTTTCCCTCCCATCGTGGCGTCACCCTCCCTCCCATCCTGGCGTCACCCTCCCTCCCATCCTGGCGTCACCCTCCCTCCCATCCTGGCGTCACCCTCCCTTCCATCCTGGCGTCACCCTCCCTTACCAACACCCATCACAGACACTCATCTGACACAGGTGTAGGGGAGCACTGAGGGAGGCAGGGGGGGGGGGGAGGTGACGGAAGGGGAGGAGGTAATGTAGGAAGGGAGAGAGAGAGAGTATACGGGGGGGGAACCGGCGCAGCTGTGGTGATATATCTCCCCTATGTCTTCCATCTATCTCCCTTTCCTCCATCTCTCCCTCCCTTTCTTCCTACTCTCTCTCTCTCTCTCTCTTTCTCTCCACTTCACTATCGTCACCATCCTCGGAGGCTCAAGCTGCTATAGATAACATATCCTCACCATCACTCTTCCAAAGCGTTGTTCTGATTGGCCAAAATCAGGATCGACTAGGACACCTATCATTCATCATTCACAGTTATGCACTTTCTCTTATGTTGCTAAATGCATGTTTATCAAACCTAACCTTACCTAAGATAACCTAACCTAACCTAACCTAACCAAACCTAACCTAACCTAACTCAACCTAACCTAACCTGACCTGACCCACTTGACTTTTGAATGCTAAGAATTAGGGGATCAACCCTTGACCTGGTGACCCCTAGTGTCCTGGTGAGCCCCTAGTGTCCTGGTGACCCCTAGTGTCCTGGTGACTCCTAGTGTCTTGGTGACCCCTAGTGTCCTGGAGAGCCCCTAGTGTCCTGGTGACCCCTAGTGTCCTGGTGACCCCTAGTGTCCTGGTGACTCCTAGTGTCCTGGTGACCCCTAGTGTCCTGGTGACCCCTAGTGTCCTGGTGACTCCTAGTGTCCTGGTGACCCCTAGTGTCTTGGTGAGCCCCTAGTGTCCTGGTGACCCCTAGTGTCCTGGTGACTCCTAGTGTCCTGGTGAGCCCCTAGTGTCCTGGTGACTCCTAGTGTCTTGGTGAGCCCTAGTGTCCTGGAGAGCCCTAGTGTCCTGGTGACCCCTAGTGTCCTGGTGAGCCCCTAGTGTCCTGGTGACCCCTAGTGTCCTGGTGACTCCTAGTGTCCTGGTGACCCCTAGTGTCCTGGTGACTCCTAGTGTCCTGGTGACCCCTAGTGTCCTGGTGAGCCCCTAGTGTCCTGGTGAGCCCCTAGTGTCCTGGTGAGCCCTAGTGTCCTGGTGACTCCTAGTGTCCTGGTGAGCCCCTAGTGTCCTGGTGACCCCTAGTGTCCTGGTGACCCCTAGTGTCCTGGTGAGCCCCTAGTGTCCTGGTGACCCCTAGTGTCCTGGTGACTCCTAGTGTCCTGGTGGCCCCTAGTGTCCTGGTGACTCCTAGTGTCCTGGTGACCCCTAGTGTCTTGGAGAGCCCCTAGTGTCCTGGTGACTCCTAGTGTCCTGGTGACCCCTAGTGTCCTGGTGAGCCCCTAGTGTCCTGGTGACGAGCGAGGGGAACTCCCACACACTACGACAGGTTGTAGGGGCTGACCCGGACTCCCCTCGGAAGGTGAGTCAGTCTGTCAGTCGAGGGGAGACGGGAGGAGAGGAATGGGGGAAGCTGCAAAAGGAAAGATGAATGAAAGAAGAGAGGGAGAGACAGGAGGGAAATGGAAGGGGTTGCTTTGTGAGGACCATGGGAGGGTTGGGAACGGGTTGTCGTGGTTGTTTCTTGTGGACGGCATCGTGGGTGGTTGGGTGGTGGAGGGGTATCAGTTGGGTGGAGGCGGAGGGCGGTGGTTAGGCGGCGGAGGGCGGTGGTTAGGCGGCAGAAGGGCGGTGATTGGGCGGCAGATGGGTTATGGTTTGGCGGGTGAGATGAGGACCGTAGGTGTGTGGGTGGGAAGGGGATTATGGGTGGGATGGGGACTGTGGGTGGGATGGGGATTGTGGGTGTGATTGTGAGTGATGTAAAACCTCAGAAGGGAGGGAATGTGAGGGAAGGGAACCATGGAATCGGCAAATCGGTAATCATGGACGGTGTGTGACGGAGGAAGGGGGGAGGGGGGGGGGGGTTAGGATACGGGGATCGTGACTGGGAGAGGAGGTGCAGGGGTTATACGGGCGGAGTGAGGTGTACGGGCGGGATGGGCGTACGGGCGGGGTTGGGCGGCGTCACCGTCATTATCAACAGTGTTATTACCGCCACATGCAGTGTCATTGTTGGCGGGCGGCGTCCCTCTCCACTATTAATCACTCGCCTAACGACCACCTCTCACGTCCACTGACAACCAATCAGGGGACTGTTGCGCCCACGGGGGGGGGAGGGGGGAGGAAGGGGGGGGGAGAGGGTGGAAGGTGTGATGGGTGAGAGGGGGGGTAGGGGGAGGGGTGTAGCGCTGTGATAGAGAGGGGAAAAGTGTGGTGGTGAGTGGCAAGAGGTGTAGCGAGGCAGGGGGGGTGTGGCAAATGAGAGGAAACTGTGGCATGGTGTGGTGGGTGTGAGGTGGTGTGGTAGATGGGTGACAGGTGTGGCGGTGTGGTAGACGATTAAACAGATACGGAGGTGTAATATAGTTGGCTGGTGACAGGTGTGGTATATGGATAACAGGTGTGGAATTGAAGGTAGAGGAGGTGTGGTGAGTCAGAGGTGAGAGCCATGATGGGGTGATGGTCGTGACACAGGTGGGAGGGAGTCATTGCCCCTGTCACTAATTACTACCAACAGACAGACAGACAGACAGGTGGAAGTAATCAGGCAACAATGAACCTATCAGAAAATTTACACCAACACGGGTTACACTCTCAACCAACAAAACGATATCGGTGACTCTAACGCCATTCGGCCATTCGAGGCGGGGTGTGTGTGTGTGTGTGTGTGTGTGTGTGTGTACAGTATTTGATCTCCACACGATAAAAAACAGAGGCCAGACAATATTCAAATAAAAATAATCACTCCCTCAGTATTTCTACGCTTCCTTTACTCTTCCTCTGTGCGTTTAGATTCTTCCTTTGTATGTCCACACACCTCCCTCACTATGTCTACAGAGTATTTGTATGTCCAAATAGTCGCCAAACATGTCCACATGCATCCGAATATGCCGACAAAAACCCACATGTCCACACACTCCCCCCAGCCTGACACGGGACAAGGGGACCACACTCGGGCCACGCATATCTTGTCACTCACCTCTCTCTCTCTCTCTCTCTCTCTCTCTCTGTGACACTAAAACCTTGAAGTGGTTTGACCTGTAAACGACTGAGGTTCAATTGTGTGAGTGTTGACATGGCCTGTGTCTGCCTTATGACCTGCCATGTAAACTGCCTTATGACCTGCCATGTAAACAAGAGAACTATTTAGAATCACCTGAAGAATCGCCACCCCAGTTTATTTCACCCTAATGAGTAACCACCCTCTAACCTAACCTAACCTAACCAAACCAAACCTAACCAAACCAAACCAAACCTAACCTAACCTCACCTCACCTTTGTCTTTAGCACGAGAAGTCAGGCCCAAGGAAGCGTAATATAACCTCAGTGAACCAATATGATCCTTGTTATGGACCAAATGTGACCTGACTCGGGCCAGTTAACCTGTGGAGGTGAACGGTGGTCAGGCTGGGAAGCAACAGCTGGGTCAAGTGAAGTACTCTCTCTCTCTCTCTCTCTCAGCCAACATGGCCTTTCCTCCCCCACACTCGTCTACAATATCCCAGCACTGTATACCCACCAGTGTATACCGTGCAGTGTATAGGTAGCAATGTAAACCCAACAGATAGCACAAAATACACATAGTTTATATGCAGCACAGTGTACACCCAACACAGTGTACACCCAACACAGTGTACACCCAGCACAGTGTACACCCAACACAGTGTACACCCAGCACAGTGTACACCCCAGCACAGTGTACACCCAGCACAGAGTACACCCAACACAGTGTACACCCAACACAGTGTACACCCAGCACAGTGTACACACAACACAGTGTACACCCAGCACAGTGTACACCCAGCACAGTGTACACCCAGCACAGTGTACACCCATCTCTCCCTACACACAATTCTTAATTCTTAAAATTCACAAACACATAACAGACATACAGACATGAGGAAGACAAACATACAGACATGAGGAAGACAGACATACAGACACGTGAATAAAAGAAGACACACTTATAATAAACCAGTAATAACTTATGTAATACACTTGAACCTTTTGTACTTTGGGATACAATACTTTATGTAACCTGTAATGTGACTAATTTATTATTATTATTATTATCGTATCATCATCATCATCAACATCTTTATCAACATCACCACCACCACTACCATTACCACCACCACCATCACCGCCACCACCACCATCATCACCACCACCACCATCATCACCACCACCACCACCATCACCTCCACCACCACCACAACCACCTCCACCACCACCACCACCATCACCTCCACCACCACCACCACCAAACAATTTCCCCCTTGAGTCAAAAATTCATTATTATTATATTATTTACTCTCCCTTCCTGCAGCCTTTAGTACCGTTTGGTCGACTCACACAGGTGTAGTCGTGGTCTGACCTGCATACAAACACAGGTTAATGAGCCAAATTATTTATGAACAGGTAAAACACACTCCATACACACAGGTATTGTACACACACACACACACACATATATTAGAATCTCTCTCTCTCTCTCTCTCTCTCTCTCTCTCTCTCTCTCTCTCTCTCTCTCTCTACCTTCCCACTTCTCCTATCGTGATCATTCTCCTCCTCTTCCTCTCCCTATTCTTCCCTTTTCTCTCATTTACCTCATTTCTCTCCTTCCCTCTCCCATCCCACTCTAACCACCTTTGGGAGAGTGAGAGGTAGTGAGAGGTAGGAGACACAGGGAGAGGTGGTAGATATTGCTTGGGAGAATGAGAGAAGTGAGACACGGTATTGGTGATGGTGAGAGACGGTATTGGTGATGGTGAGAGACGGTATTGGTGATGGTGAGAGACGGTATTGGTGATAGTGAGAGAAGGTATTGGTGATGGTGAGACACGGTATTGGTGATGGTGAGAGACGGTATTGGTGATGGTGAGAGAAGGTATTGGTGATGGTGAGAGACGGTATTGGTGATGGTGAGAGACGGTATTGGTGATGGTGAGAGAAGGTATTGGTGATGGTGAGAGACGGTATTGGTGATGGTGAGAGAAGGTATTGGTGATGGTGAGAGACGGTATTGGTGATGGTGAGAGACGGTATTGGTGATGGTGAGAGACGGTATTGGTGATGGTGAGACACGGTATTGGTGATGGTGAGAGACAGTATTGGTGATGGTGAGAGCGATGGTGAGGAGACACGGTATTGGATGGAGAGGATGGTGATGGAGACCGGTATGGTGATGGAGACGGTATGGTGAGTGAGAGGTATGGTGATGTGAGAGACGGTATGGTGATGGTGAGAGACGGTATTGGTGATGGTGAGAGACGGTATTGGTGATGGTGAGAGACGGTATTGGTGATGGTGAGAGAAGGTATTGGTGATGGTGAGAGACGGTATTGGTGATGGTGAGAGACGGTATTGGTGATGGTGAGAGACGGTATTGGTGATGGTGAGAGACGGTATTGGTGATGGTGAGACACGGTATTGGTGATGGTGAGAGACAGTATTGGTGATGGTGAGAGAAGGTATTGGTGATGGTGAGAGACGGTATTGGTGATGGTGAGAAAGGAGAGAGAGAGAGAGAGAGAGAGAGAGAGAGAGAGAGAGAGAGAGAGAGGTGAGGGGAGTGGGATAGGTGGGTAGATGAGTGGCGGGTCTTAGTAAAAATGGAAAGAGGTAGGTGGGATGGTAGACAGAGTGAGTGGGGTGGTGATAAGAGAGGGAGAGGTGAGTGGCAGTGAGAGTGACGGTGTGAGAAAGTGGGAGAGGTGAATGTGGGAGAGGGGAGTGTAGGAAGATGGAGGAAGTAGGTGGATGAGAGAGAGAGAGAGAGAGAGAGAGAGAGAGAGAGAGAGAATGGGTGGGTGGGAGAATGGGTCAGTGGGTGGGTGGGAGAGAGAGAGAGTGTGGGTGGGTGGGGGAGAGAGAGAGAGAGAGTGGGTGGGAGAGAGAGAGAGTGGGTGGTAGTAGTAGTAGCCTCAGGAGGTAGGGACACGGCTATGCTTTTAGTGACTCGGCTGCTCCTGGCCACACGCCCCCGTTTTTACACTACCACTCTGCTCTTTTTTTTTTTTTTTTACTAGTGACCAAAAATTCGCATATAATTTAAAGCAGTTATTCCTAAAATTATATACATACTTATTCTTTTATTCTTATTGTTTTCTTTCGGTTGTTTATTGTTTGGTTTGCTCTCTCTCTCTCTCTCTCTCTCTCTCTCTCTCTCTCTCTCTCTTTTCCCTCCTTCTCAGCCACACTCCATTTCCTCCTCCTAATCCTCCCTCACTTCTCTCCTCCTCCTCCTCCTCATTCTCAATCTCTATTTTCCTCTCCTCCCTATCCCCTCTTCCTTCATCTCTCCTCTCCCTATCCTCCACTTCTACCCCCCTCCATCCCTCCACCTAAGCTCTGTACCCTCACTTTTAAACTCAATTCCCTCTTTCTCTCCAACCTCTCCACCTATGCCCTCTCTCTCCTTCCCTCTCTCCTCCACTTTCGTTGCTCCTATAACCTATCTCCAAACACCTTTTCTCTTCCTCTCTCCCTCCCTCCTACCTTCTCTTCCTCTCTCCCTCCCTCCCTCTTCCCCACCCTCCATCCCTTCCCTCCGTTAAAAGAAAGATAAAATAAAAATGTATCTCAAAAACTATTGGTCGTCGCCGGTATTCCTGTCATTTAATTGGTTGTTGAGGAAGCAACTTTGTTTGTTGTGCTAGTCGTTCACGCGCCGCTTTTTTTATTTTTTTTTTTTGCATTTTTGATTGTTGGGGGTGAACGTGTGTGTGTGTGTGTGTGTGTGTGTGTGTGTGTGTGTGTGTGTGTGACTCTAGAAAAAAAATCCTTTAATTAAATCTTAAAATCCAAGTGACATTTTTTTATGAAATATGAATAACTATAAAATTAGTTTATATATAATGGATTTTATCTTTGTCATTTAAGACCGTTTAATATCATAACAAAACCAAATTATACCCAAATTAAGTTAAACTGGGTCAGATAGTTAATAAATTATGACATCTATTAATAGTTTACATTAGGAATATTCGTTTGATCGATCCTATACACAGACCAGACTAAACTGAAAGAAAGAAAGAAAGAAAGAAAGAACAACAACAAACATATTTAGGCTATTTTACAATAATTCCTATTTAGCTTCACACATGTATAAATATATATAAAAAAATCTATTATTCTATTATATCTATCTATCTATCTATCTATCTATCTATCTATCTATCACTGTCCACTAGGGTTCAATACAACATTATCACCAAACCAACCCATCTCAACATACAAGTTACTCTAGATTAAATTTACAGCAGCAGACACAAAACCTTCCCTTCGTCTTGTCCACACAGCCGGGGAGGGAAGGAGAGGTGGAAGACAGCCTATAGAGTAGTATCCTTGGAGACACTCACACAGAATACGTAATACTGTATTGAGGCGTGAGGCTGTACCAGTTGATACACATTCTCGATAACACCGTCCACCCAACACTGAGACTCTTGGCGTCACTCTTACTTCATCTCTTACCATCCCACAACGTGTTATATATCCGGGTAAAATAGTTATAATGAAGCTAAGACTCATGTTGAAAGCCTGACCTTACTTTACCGATCAACAGCTGGCGACCATGTATGTGTATGTATGAGTGTGTGTGCGTGTGAGTCATGTGCGCCTCCAGATGGACTCGTGCTGTCTTTCGTGTGTGTGGGGGGGGAGGGGAGAGGGCACTGTGGTGTGGTGTGGTGTGTGTGTGTGTGTGTGTGTGTGTTGGAGCACTTCACCTCCTCGACCTCTTGCAGAAGAAGCAAAAACAAACGGCTATATAAAACAATCACCAGTAATGAGTTAACCAGAAATCCTCAAACACTGAGAACATTGGCCGAATCATCTCACCATCCCCTACAGCGCCATCATCACCTCCCCCACTGTGTTCTATGAGGGCACCTACAGTAGGCCCAGGACATGTGTCTCAATGATCTAACTTACAGAACTCCACCTCCACCGCCTCCTCCTATATCATATGACCTCCAACAGTTCAAAACATCCTGCTGTAAGTATCATTAGTCTTTAACAAGGAGACGCCTCGCTGAATATTTATATCATAACTCCCTTCTCTTTCTCTGCGTCACTTTCTTATTATTTAGTAACTTAATAAAAAAAATAACAAATAAACACAATCCAGTACAACGCGACCAACAACCTTTAAAATTAATAATAAACTACTTGAGGGTAAACGTCCACAAGTACCACAAGCAGGACAGGTGGCACTAACTACCCACTCATGACACTAATTTACACTCATACACACCCAATTACCACAGTGCCAACACCCAGGCTAGGGATGGCACACGTGGCACCCTGGAAGAGGAACAAAGGCAACTAGGACCTGGATAATAAGCAGTTTACCTGGCTGATACCTGGGTGTTAATAGGAGTGTGTTTGATTGTTTTATCGGTGTCGTCTTTATATAAAACAGACAGACAGACAGACAGACACATCCGCGCGCATGACTCACCTCTCCTCTTTTAACCATATCTCAATACTTTACCCCTCACCACCCTTACTTTACCCCTCACCACTCCAACTCCCCCCTCACCACCCCAACTTTCTCCCCCTCACCACATCAAACTTTCCCCTTACCTCTAATCTCCTCTTCCCACACCCTACACCCACCCCCTTCTTCATCATCCTCTCACCCTCCCTCCCCCTCCTCGTTTACCTCTCACCCCACCTCACCTCTCCCTCTCTATACCCCTACTCTCCCTTCACGAGGAGACTATAGATCAACAGAACAAAGGGATGCAGCGTTATATTAAAAGAGGCCGAGTTGCTCCATAACTTTTCTTGTCATAGGCGGCAAAAACGGCATCTTGGGAGGAATGAAATATCAAAATGACGTTCAAATTTGCTTTACTGGAGAGAGAGAGAGAGAGAGATGGAAAGATGGAACCCGGGAGTCGACTGCTGCTACGAGAACGACGAGGGATTATGTGTCTGGATTCTCTATACGTTTTACACGAACGGGGGATTACGGGTTTGGATTCTATATATAGATGTCTTAAACGAACGAGGGATTCCTTCTGCATATTTACACTGATTATGACATACGGATTTTTCACGAACGGGCGGATTTACAGTGTCAGGACCAACACGAAGACACGAACGGGGGTGGGGGGCGGGGGGATGGGGTATGGAAGGTGGGAGGTGGGGGGGATGGGAGTGGATAGATTTCGTCTGTGAATTGTATATCCACAGGTCATATACAGGTACCAATCCGTATTCTCTACCACACTACCACAACCACCAAGCAAAAGTCATGAACGAAAATAAAATAAAGAATTCATTCATTAAGTTTATACAAGTTACAGCTTTAGAGGAGCCACCCACCCAGCCACCCACCCAGCGTTCTCACATCAGCTACTGGAAGAAATATTACATAATAAGCGTTAAGAGAATCCACACACACACACACACACACACACACGACTATTAAGCCCTCGGAAAGATACATTAACGCAAAACAATAAATAAACAGAAAATAAAATATATTTATCTATATTTTAGTTTAATAAAAATAAAAGAGTCAGATTTTGCTTTTATTAATATTGTGTTTTGTTTTGTTTTATCTGATGGTGTTAATGTTGGGGTCTCTCTCTCTCTCTCTCTCTCTCTCTCTCTCTCTCTCAATTCATTTACTTAACAAAAAATAATACGTCTTGGAAAAGCTAAACTGTCTCAAGGAATATGAACCAACCTAACCTAACCCCCCCTCCTCCTCCTCACTTGACACTTATCTCCCGTACTCACTTAACACTTTACGGTACTTATGTCTCTACTCCGCCTTCTCGCTACTTCTGTCACTTAACTTGTAAACAGAAGATAAGAACAATGAAGGAAATACACGAAGGAAGGAAACAAAGATAGGACAGACAGACAGACAGACAGAGAGAGACTAACTCCCGTATTTGTCTCATAACAAACAAAAGCTTAAAACAATAACAATGACGTCACCTCTCCGGAATGACGTCATCAGAGCCGCCATCCATTCTCTCCATTACTAATATGACTCGTATCTTAATTAGTTCATCCAGAAACACATCCACACAGGTAGCTTACAGGTGGTTAGGTCAGGTGAAGGGCTAACACAAGACAGTGCTATACCGCCAAGACTGTCACCACCACCATCACAACACCCACCACCACCACCGCTCCCACTACCACCACCACCGCTCCCACCACCACCACAACACCCACCACCACAACACCCACCACCACCACCACCACAACACCCACCACCACCACACAACACCCACCACCACAACACCCACCACCACCACCACAACACCCACCACCACCACCACAACACCCACCACCACCACCGCTCCCACCACCACAACACCCACCACCACCACCGCTCCCACCACCACCACCACCACAACACCCACCACCAACACCACAACACCCACCACCACCACCGCTCCCACCACCACCACCACCACAACACCCACCACCAACACCACAACACCCACCACCACCACCGCTCCCACCACCACCACCACCGCTCCCACCACCACCACCGCTCCCACCACCACCACCACCACCGCTCCCACCACCACCACCACAACACCCACCACCACCACCACAACACCCACCACCACCACCACAACACCCACCACCACCACCGCTCCCACCACCACCACCACAACACCCACCACCACCACCACACCCACCACCACCACCACCACAACACCCACCACCACCACCACAACACCCACCACCACCACCACCACAACACCCACCACCACCACCACAACACCCACCACCACCACCACACCCACCACCACCACCACAACACCCACCACCATCACCACAACACCCACCACCACCACCGCTCCCACCACCACCACCACAACACCCACCACCACCACCACAACACCCACCACCACCACCGCTCCCACCACCACCACCACAATTACACTACAGAAAACGGGACGGCCAAACCCAACCAGTCACACCCACCACCACCACCACAACACCCACCACCACCACCACCACAACACCCACCACCACCACCACACCACCACCACCACCACCACAACACCCACCACCACCACCACAATTACACTACAGAAAACGGGACAGCCAAACCCAACCAGTCACACCCACCACCACAACTACCACCACACCTGAACGACAGCTATGTAGGGTCATGTGGTAGAGGTCCACAGTGTGTGTATGTATGTATGTATGTATGTATGTAGTGTATGTGTGTATGTATGTATGTATGCGTGTGTGTATGTGTGTATGTCTGGGAGCGAGCAATATAAACAAGCCGACAATAAGCAGGTCGTCGTTCATCCTGGAGCAGGGGACCAACACCTCCCTTGACACAATCGTCCTGGGGTTAATAAAGCCCAGGGGTGGTGGAGGTTGTGGGGGAAGGGGTGAGGGGGTGGGGGAAGGGGTGAGGGGTGAGGGGGTGGGTGACTTAAACAACGACCGCCTGCCTGTACCTCACCTCCCTCACTTTACACTTAAACGACTCTTGCACTTAAAAACACTTAATCCAACCTCCTTCACACTTTACACTTAACTCCTGGCATATTTAAACACTTTAGGTCAGGATAGATAATAGTAAATGACGTAAAACGCCGCCACTTATAAACAACAACAACCACCTTTCTTACTTTTAGCCTCACTTAACATTACTTATATTCTACCCAATCATTCATCTAATTTGCATTTACTTTTCTACATTTTTCCCGTAAAATATCTTACTTAAGCTTACTTTACACTTTGTCTTTCTTACTTATAACACTTAACACTATTCTAAGTCTCCATTCTCTTCCGTAACACCATTATCATCTTAAAACTACCATTATCGCTCCCATTATCACGCCATCACCACCATAATCACTACCATTATCACCATTACTGCTACCATTATCACGTCATTACCACCATAATCACTTACCAGTATCACCATTACTGCTACCATTACTAACATTACTACCATAATCACTGCCATTATCGTTACCATTACTAACATTACCACCATAATCACTACCATTATCACCATTACTGCTACCATTACTAACATTTCTACCATAATCACTACCATTATCGTTACCATTACTAACATTACCACCATAATCACTACCATTATCACCATTATCGTTACCATTACTACTTAACAGATTCATTTATTTTGATCACACACACACACACACACACACGTCTCTCCTTATTTATTCTTCTTAATTACACTTCCCACTTATCTTTCTTTATTATGCTCATTTATTCTCTGTTCTTTACCGCTCTGATTTATTCCCCCTGTTCTTGTGGTTCTCATTTATCCTCGTGTTCTTTATGTCTCCCAAGTTATTTCTTAATTATTATTCTCATTTGTTTTTCTTTCATTCGTTTTAGTATTTTTTTTATTTTTTCCTATTTTTCCCTTTTCCTATACGAACCTCTGTCCTGCATGGCAGTGAACAGTGGCATTACCCACATGAATCTGACCGACGTATATGTATGTATGCGTGAGTGTATATGTATGTACACGTATATGTGTATGTACATGTATATGTGTATGTATATATGTATATGTATGTATATGTGTGTGTGTGTGTGTACATATATGTATATGTACTGTCAATGAATATGATGCATCTCTTTGTGTACGAACCTCTGTCCTGTATGGCAGTGAACAGTGACATTACCCACATGAATCTGACCTCTATACATTTATAGCTGTTAATGAATATGATGTATTTCTTTGTGTATGAACCTCTGTCCTGCGTGGCAGTGAGAAGTGATACCACCCTCAGTGTCAAGACCTGACTGAATTACTCGGAATAGGCAAACTGTACTACAAGCTCTGCCAATAAATTTGTTAAACGAAAAAATCTTTCATTATTTTGTCTATTTTCTTTTTTTCTATTCCATATTTTTATTTAATTTCTTATATTTCCTCTTTGTATCCGTATCTACTATTATCCATTTCCTTCTCTAATTCTTCTTCCTTCATCTACATCCCTTTTCTAACCTTTATTCTACTTCCTTCATTCATCTATTTAATTTATCTTCATGTTATATTCTCACTCTTTTTTGTGCCTCATTTATCACGTGACATCTGTTTCTCTTTCTCAATTATCCACCATATATATCTTCTCCTTTATCTATCTTCGCTTTCTTCTCTAATTCCTATTCTTGTTTATCGCCTTTTCCTCCATTTTCTTCTTCATTTACCAACCACCTCTTCTAATCTTCCTCTTCCATTTCCTAATCCATCTACTAACTTCCTCTACGCTTCCTTCTCTTATTCTTCCATTTTCTACTCCCATTTACCAACCTATTCTACGCCTCTTCCATTTCCTATTTCATCTACCAAACTCCTCTTCCATTTTCTATTGTCACTTTTAATCCATTTACCAACTTCTTCCTCCTGTTCCTCCTCTCCCTGCATCATCTATATTCCCCAGACCCTCCTCTAAGCCATCCACCACCTCCCCTTCCTCCTCCTCTCCCGCCATGTCAACTACTTTCCCTCTCCCATTCCACCCCATTTATTGCTCTCTTTACCCCTATCCCCTCCTTATCTCCACGCGACGGCTGGCTGAGGTAATGCGGGAGGGGGGAAGGGGAGAGGAGAGTAAGTGGAAGAAGAGGGAAAGGAGGGAGAGAGAGGCGGAGGGGGGGAGGAGAATGGAGGAGTATGGTTGAAGGAAGGGGTGTAGCGATGGAGATAAAGGAGGAGGAGGAGGAAATGGGATGGGTGAGGGGGGAGTAGGAAGAGAAATGGAGAGTGGGAGGGAGAGGAACGCCACCATAACAAAGGCTGAAGCATCAGACGACATTTTTCATTTGAATCATCATCAAATTAGAGGCCGCTCTGGAAGCCATTGCTCCCGCGCTGCCAGACACACGATGACTACCTCCATGGCGCCCGCCGAATTCTTATTTACTTATTTCCTCCCAACATCTCTTTCCATAACATAAGTAAAATGGCTAAGTAAAAAAAAAAAAAGACTATTTTATAAGACTCACTTCATGATAGTGGTTAGGATATAATAGTGTCGGGGAGGAAGTGTTTACGCAGAGATATTTTACCTGAGACAAAATGGTACTCCGGCAACGTGTGTGTGTGGGAGACGCCGAGGTACAGTATAATAACAGCGGCCCGACAGCCAGTCAGTTAGCGAGGTAAACACAGTAATGCCGGCCACGTCTCGTCTAACACTGTCCTCCATAGATGTAATACTTGCCCCAGATGACATTATTTATCACATTATAAACACGAATAAAGTTTACAAAGGAATTTTATTAAGAGTTTGTGGAATATGAAATTAAATCAGTGAATAGCATAACAATTATTAACATATTAAAATCGTTCACTTTAGGTAATATTTTTAAATTTAATATACAAAAATCATTCACTAAACAGATGAATAATATATAATTTTTCATCATGATTTTTTTTGCATTTCCACAACAACAACAACAGCAATGTCAATAAATACAACACAACAATTCGTTAGTTGCTCTATGTCCGCCTCTCCTGACTGACTGACCTATATTATTTTGTTTTCTTCCGCCTGAGGGAGTTTTTAGCCGAACGACAGCCTTTCCTGACCTAACTGACGGAAG
The DNA here is from genome assembly GCA_958450375.1 of Homarus gammarus. Classification (NCBI taxonomy): domain Eukaryota; kingdom Metazoa; phylum Arthropoda; class Malacostraca; order Decapoda; family Nephropidae; genus Homarus; species Homarus gammarus. The sequence goes on along the minus strand of CAUDMG010002649.1, from coordinate 1,051,399 downwards.
GGATTTTTTTGGTTCATGAGGGAGGGATTATTTTTTTGTAATTACAGTTTAAATTATCCAATGGCCAATTCTTGAGAACCTCTACATACATACATACATACATTCATACATACCATACCGAATCCCTCACCATAACGAACCCTTCTCACTTTACCACTCTCCCATCCCATCACCTCCCTATCCCTTACGTCACCTGAGATTCTTCAGCGGTCAACTTGGTGTCCCTCACCTTCCCCTGACTCACCTTACCTCACCACCTATGTGTATGAGTCACCTAGATTACCCCCCCCCCCCCCCACACACACACGCTCCTCACTAAATACACTTTCTCTCGATATTACCGTCACCTGGAAATAACCTCAGCCATACGTCACCTGTTTCACCTTGTCACCTGTTTCACCCTGTCACCTGATTTCCCCTTCAATGGAACCTAAACCTCACCTCATCCTCACCCAGGTCAAACACTGCTTCTGCTTGGCACCTGAGTTACCCCTTATCACCTGAGTGCCCCTGATATCCCTCCCCCGGCACCTGATAACAGAGAAAAGTTCCCCTGACTCCCCTAGCGGCTCACCTAGAACGACTCACAGCCCTGGTAATGGGACAGTGGCCAGCGATCTCGACTATTTACCCTGGAACAAGACGAAAAAAATGACGATAAAGAGACAGGAAAAATGACGGGGGATGGGGGGCGTGAGGGGGTGATGGTGAGGGGAAGGAGGGGTGGAGGTGAGGGGAAGGAGGGGGTGGAGGTGAGGGTGATGGTGAGGGGAAGGTGGGGTGATGGTGAGGGGAAGGAGGGGGTGGAGGTGAGAGGAAGGAGGGGGGTGATGGTGAGGGGAAGGAGGGGGGTGGAGGTGAGGGGAAGGAGGGGGGTGATGGTGAGGGGAAGGAGGGGGGTGGAGGTGAGGGGAAGGAGGGGTGATGGTGAGGGGAAGGAGGGGAGTGGAGGTGAGGGGAAGGAGGGGTGGAGGTGAGGGGAAGGAGGGGGTGGAGGTGATGGTGAGGGGAAGGTGGGGTGATGGTGAGGGGAAGGAGGGGGTGGAGGTGAGGGGAAGGAGGGGGTGGAGGTGAGAGGAAGGAGGGGGTGATGGTGAGGGGAAGGTGGGGGTGATGGTGAGGGGAAGGTGGGGTGATGGTGAGGGGAAGGAGGGGGTGGAGGTGAGGGGAAGGAGGGGGTGGAGGTGAGGGGAAGGAGGGGGGTGGAGGTGAGGGGAAGGAGGGGGGTGGAGGTGAGGGGAAGGAGGGGTGATGGTGAGGGGAAGGAGGGGGTGGAGGTGAGGGTGATGGTGGGGTGATGGTGAGGGGAAGGAGGGAGTGGAGGTGAGGGGGTGGAGGTGAGAGGAAGGAGGGGGGTGATGGTGAGGGGAAGGTGGGGGTGATGGTGAGGGGAAGGTGGGGGTGATGGTGAGGGGAAGGTGGGGTGATGGTGAGGGGAAGGAGGGGGTGGAGGTGAGGGGAAGGAGGGGTGATGGTGAGGGGAAGGAGGGGGTGGAGGTGAGGGTGATGGTGAGGGGAAGGTGGGGTGATGGTGAGGGGAAGGAGGGGGTGGAGGTGAGGGGAAGGAGGGGGTGGAGGTGAGAGGAAGGAGGGGGTGATGGTGAGGGGAAGGTGGGGGTGATGGTGAGGGGAAGGTGGGGTGATGGTGAGGGGAAGGTGGGGTGATGGTGAGGGGAAGGAGGGGGTGGAGGTGAGGGGAAGGAAGGGGTGTGAAGGTGAGCGAGTTGTAAGTAAAGGTGAGATGAGAGGATGTAAAGTGAGGGGTGTGAGGTGTGTGGGGTGAGGTGTGTGGGGTGAAGTGTGTGGGGTGTGTGAAGTCAGGAGGTAAAGGTAAAGGAGAAGAGGGTAAATGGGGTGAGGTGAGATAAGAAGAGAGAGTAAGAGAAGTGATGAAATGTGAGGTGAGTGTAAGATGAGGTGAGAGAAAAAGACAGATAAGAGATCACGGTAGAGACGTGAGAGGAAAAAGTAAAAAGAAAGAAGGAAATAAGAAGGAGAAAAGGAAGTCAGATGTTTAGATGCTGTAAAAAAAGTAAACGTGAGGAGTAAGAGCAAGGAATGAGAGAGAAAAGGGAGAGGGAATGACGATGATAAGGAAGGTGATGGGAGTACGAGGAGGGAATGAAGGATAGGGAGCGTTGGAATGATGAGGGGTCGGGGGTGGAAAGGAGAGAGAGAGAGAGAGAGAGAGAGAGAGAGAGAGAGGGCGTCGGTAACTGACGTGAAATTGCAGCATCTACCCCTTCATTCCCCTCTTTATTGTGTACGGGATAAAAAATCGACTCTCATCGCCGATTCCAGTCCCCTCGGTCAGGTGGTGGGGGGGGGGGTGAGGGGAGGTTAGATAGGGAGGAGTGAGAGAAAGGCGATTGGAGTGAGGGGAGATGGGGAGACAGATAGGGAGGAGCGAGTTGTGAATGATAAAGGTGAGGGGGAGATGGGGAGACAGATAGGGAGGAGTGAGTGGAGGGAGATAGGATGGGGAGGGAGGGGGTGAGATGGGGAGGGAGGGGGTGAGGGAAAGGTGGGGGGGGGGTAGAATGAGGTAAAAGAGGGGAGGAGTGGTTATACATCCATCATAGAAAACGAGTTGTATTAATTATAGAAAACAGACTATACTGTATACACTGTAGAAAACTATACAGTATCACTCTCTCTCTCTCTCTCTCTCTCTCTCTCTCTCTATATATATATATATATATATATATAATATATATATATATATATATATATATAGTATGATAACCTAACTGGTAACCTATTAAAATACAACAACATTCCCTCAATAACGAATTTTTATATGATTCTTTTTTATAAACTCCGATTCATTTTCCTCAGAACACAATTCAAGGAGTATATACCCAGGAGGACTCTTATGAACATAGGGGACAGTCACACGTAAGAACAGTCCAAGGAGTATATACCCAGGAGGACTCTTACCAACACAGGGGACAGTCACACGTCCTTACAGTCACATGACGAGGAAGGACCCGGTACAGAGGACGACTGTCGAGTGGATTCTACATAAAATTCTCAAAACACTGATGTAAATATATGAATAATCTGCAGTGTATGTAAAAAAAATAAGTGGAATGATCACAGTGTTATGTAAACTTAAAACAGAGTACGGTATCGATTTACAAAGCATGTAAACAAATTAAGCTATATGTAAACGAAACAAAGAACAGTGTCAATTTACAGCGGGTGTAAACGTAGATAAAGTGGACTACGAGCAGCGTCATTAAATTTAACTATCTCAGGTAAGATAACAAATAACTCCTCTGAATAAAATCACCCGTGTAAATCATTTTGTAATAATATAAACATACTAACGTGTATAACAATGTTCCTGGCCACTAATTATTTACCTTTATTCTCTTCTTCCTGGGGGAAAAAATATATACGAATGTCTCCTTGTTCTTCCTGTGAAAAATAAAACTATCCGTGTATTTATTTGCAAGTTAGGGTTGAATTAGCTGTTCATCCTGTGAGAAAAATATCCGTGTTTCTCTTATACGCTATGAATGGAGGTATTCTACATAGTTCACTGGCCTCCTTCCCTCAGCATGGCCACCTCTAGTGAGTGGCCAGTAGGTAAATGAAGTCATCACCGTATTCATACATCACGAACTATCAGGAGTAAGACGCAGGGTGACCAGTGTTTATCGTCGGGTCTTACAGTATACAGTACAGCCACACCAAAAGCGATACATCCTACTTACCCATCCTGAATATTTATACATTATATACCAATACGTTCAGACTCACTGTGTATTTATTCATATATAATGTATAATTTTTTTTAGATATACACTGTATTTTAGATATAAGAAGTATTTTTTATATACACTATTTGTAAACATACTCTGTAATTAGTTCTGTAGGACCTTGTAGGTATAAGCTTTATAAACGGTACACACACATGCACAGTCTCTCTCATGTGTGCTGTTTATACACATACACACACACATATGTACAACCTCTCTCTCTCTCACCTTGTGTATGTGTGTACACGTAACCCCCACTACACGTCTACACATGTGTGGACTCTATACCCAATTTTCCTCTTCATTTCCGTGGGCATAAAAACGGGTCCCAAAGTGGTGATTCTCGACTAGTGCCAGGTTAGGGAGGCAGAGGTGGGCTGGGAGGAGGGTGGGAGAGTGGGGAGAGGAGGAGGGGTGGGAGAAGAAGTAGAAGAGGAGGAGGGGTGGGGGAGGAGGAGGGGTGGGAGGAGCAGAGGAGGGGTGAGGGAGGAAGCAGAGAAGGAGGAGGAGGGGTGGGAGAGGAGGTAAAGGAGGAGGGGTGGGAAGGGAGAGGGGATAAGGATTGGGAAAGGTAAGGTAATGGGCTAGAGGAAGAATAATTGTGATAGCAAATGAAGAATAGACTAACATAGGAACAGAACAATAACAAAAGGAACGGGAAGGATCTTAACTAGGACAGGATGGAAGAGAGCAATGGGAAAAGTTAAATAAATTAGGGAGGAGGAGGAGGAAGAGGAGGAGGTGTAGCATACGGAGAGATAACCAAGAGGAAGGAGGAGGAGGAAACCAAGAGACAAAGAGAAAAGTTAGAAATGAGGAGAGACAGACAGACAGACAGACAGACAGACAGACAGACAGAAAGACAGACAGTGAGAGAGGGGGGAAGAAGAGGCTGAGATAATAACCAATGAAAGAACACACAGGAAGAGAGACTAAACAAGAGAGAAAAACGAAAAAAAAAAAAGAAGAGAAAAATTGATGGTAAAAAAATAAACATCTAGACTAAATAAAGAAATAAGACAAAGTAAAAAAAATGAGATAAATAGGAAGAAGAAAAAGAAACAAGAACAGGCAGAAGAACACAATGAAATAAAAAAAGTCAGTTAAAGGGAGAAACACAAAAATAGGAATGATAAATAGCAGGAGAAGGGGGGGTATAAAGAGGGGGAATAGGAGCAATTATAGTGGGTGGGGGAGAGGGGAGGAAGGAGGAGGGGGGAGAGAAGGGGGAGATGAGAATTGCGAGGAAGAAAAGGGGGATGGGGGTTGGCGAGGGGGGGTAGGGATAACCTTTGTTTTCTCCCTCCCTCCCTCCCTCCCTCCCTCACTTCCCTGGTGTGTGACTGTCTATCGACCTGGTTGGCGCTCCTCTGATAGATGGGGTCCGCCAATTTCCTGCCGTAACTCTAAGAATAAAAGGACTCGTGTATATTGATCCGCCATGGTCGCACTAAAGGGGCCTAAAAGGTTAATTGTCCCTGGTAGTTAACGGCCCACAATGGTACACTACAAACTCCAGTGTTCCCTTAACGGTATTATTAAGGTTTCTTTTTAAAAGTCCACCTGAAACCTGTTTTCGTTTATCGGGTTCTGTTTATTTTTTTGTACATTTTGTTTTCTTTTGTTGAGGTTCTTTCACTCTATTGTTTTCAGGCGAGACAATGTATGATTCCTGCTTAAAATGAAGGAAGGTGTTTTTAGTTAGTTAGGTAATTACACAAACGAGAATTATTTGATAGAACAATCACATATGTGTATACGATGATTCTGAGTTACAGTTTAACGAAAGGACTATCACGAGACAGACTCCTAAGAGAGGAAATTATACCAACTTGCAAAGAATGAACAACTGGGCCAGCACAACACAAATGAACTAATGGGAATCTACTTAGCCACAGACTACCTTAGAGAAAATGGAGGTGGGGTGATATTCTGTGACTCCCAAAGTGCTTTGAAATCAATGAACACAGCCCGTCAGGCTCTATGTCTAACGTTGTATGTGATGGTGAAAGAAATGTGATAACTGCCAATGAGAACAACTTGCATTGGATTTGTGTGGATTCCGTCCCATGTTGGAATTAGGTATCATGACCGTGCTGATGGACTGGCCAATGAAGCAGGTAAGAAAAAAAAATGTTGACCGTGACCTTGGCCTGTCCAATGTTGAACTTAAAAACATTCAAGTCAGAATCATGAACTCTGATCTAGAAGAAGTGAGAAATGCAGACACCAGGCAGTTGTAGCATTAGTAAATATGACAAATTTTGTGACAAGAGGTACCGGCATAGCCAGCATAAGGCAGAACCAGACAATGTGATGTAGTCGTGACCAGAATTAGGCTAGGTTACGGAACACTCAGCATGTAAACTTTGTGATAAACCTTTAAAGCATACACTTGAACATTATATTATGGAAAGTGACACTGTCAAAGACTTCAGGCCACCTGGCTTATTGCATCATGAACTATGTAACTACTACATTATATCAGGAATTCTTGAGGGCATTCTGGCAGCCTATCCTAAATTTGCTAATGTACACTAATTAGTCCACAAGTATAAATACAACACGAATGACTGACCTATACCATTATTTCCTTTGTGTATGAACCTCTGTCCTGTGTGGCAGTGAATAGTGATAGCACCCTCAGTGTCAAGACCTGACTGAACTATTCAGAACAGGCAAATTCTATTTCAATTTTGCCAATAAAGTTGTTAAACTAAAAAACTAAGCCACAAAAGGATAAGTCGAGAGATGTGTTCCAACTGGCAAGAGAGAAGTAAGATGTTTTTTATAGATCCGCTCCAGCCATCATTCAGGAAGGAAGGGGAGGAGGTGTGAGAAGTTGGATATGTATTGTGCACTCTACTGTCGGCTCTGTCCACACACTTGACTACACCCAGAAACACCCTTACACTTCCTATATATATATATATATATATATATATATATATATATATATATATATATATATATATATATATATATATATATATGCAAGTAAATCACTGTAGGTGCGCGTGATCTAGGTATATGCTGATAACCACAAGGAAAGAAGAAAACACGAAGTTCCCAAGCGCTTTCGTGTAATTCACATCTTCAGGGGTGAGAGAGAGAGAGAGAGGCCATATTACCTAACACCTTCCTATTCCCTGACACACAAACACACATTTACCCCTGGAGATATGGGCCCCCCCCCCCCCCCCCGCCCCTCCACACACACCTAACAGCCGTCAGGTCCAGCACACAGCACGAGACAGGGACGAGAACCAGCGGAGGATCACAAACAATACAAGCGGTGTGTCTCGGGTGTGTCTCTTGTTACTCTCAACAGATGGCACTGACGCACGACACTAATAACAGCTTGTGTTTAGCATAAGGCACTGACTGACGCTAAATATATCCCTGACGTCAAAACAAGAAAGTTCCGACCTCTACCACACACACGGTTGTTAAGGTCAAGTTAGGTTAAGTGAAATACAGTACACTCATTCTACGACACTTGGTACAGTACAACAGTAGATTAAAATCATAATAAATACCTGAAAAAAAAAAAACTAATATTTAACAAACAAATTAATTTCTCGTTTATATTCAACAAGAGATTAAAAACGTCTCAAAATGTTCAGAGAGACAGAAACATTTACAAGATGTGAGGTCCCTCTTGTTTATGACAATACATTCACAAGATGTGCGACCCGCCATGTTTGTTTACACCAGTCAGCTGACTCCTCGTTAACAGTCAGGCCGGCGTAATGTTGGTGGGCGTATGTGCGGTTTTTTCTTCTTCTTTATTTATGAAATATGAACACAATGACACAACGTAGTCACTTCATAGCTAAAGTTAAGTAATCAAAACAGTATATAGTTAAATGTGTGTTTGTGTGCAGGGCTTTTTTATCTTAAACTAAAAACAATTGCTGACATTGAAAAGGAAAATACTGTATATTATCTAATTTTAAGCAGTTTAAATCATAAATTTCAAGTACTATTAAACGTAAATAATTTAAGAATAATTGCACCTAGTAACCCTATTTAATTTAAGAAATATTAAATCAATCTAATTTTAAGTAATATAAAAGTCTTTCCAACAATATGGTGTTGGTTCATCACACAGCCGAGCAATAAACAGGTACTGGTTCATCACACAAGTGAGCTATAAACAGAAGCTAGTTCATCACACTGAGCTATAAACAGACGCTGGTTCATCACACAACTGAGCTATAAACAGAAGCTAGTTCATCACACTGAGCTATAAGCAGACGCTGGTTCATCACACAACTGAGCTATAAACAGAGGCTAGTTCATCGCACTGAGCTATAAACAGACGCTGGTTCATCACACAGACGAGCTATAAACAGATATTTATTCCGTAACAAAAAGCTACGGCGGAGGAATTATTTAGAGCTGTCGTTCATGGCGCTTATCGCTAAATATATTATTTCCCCCCAGATCCAATTTCGATATTCGGCCGACAGAGCCACAGCTGACTCATCCTCAAACACTGAAATAGTCTTCTTAATTAACGGAAAATATCTAGTAATAAATTCAATACATAATTTAATATAATCGAAACGGACCAAAATATACCCGGTCGCCTTTTTTTTTATTTATTTATTTACAATCTGTAGAACATATGACAAGATTTTTTGGGAGGCCCGAGTTTTCTGACCTAAATGAGGGATTTTATTTCACTTGAGGGATTTATTTGGGTAGATTCTTAAGATAAAAATTACTGAATAAATCACTGTTATTACTCCCACAACTCTCTTAACAAACACTAAACGGTCCCCAGAATTTCATGTAAATTTTATAAGTCTATTAATTTGCTATAGAACGATTTTGTTATATACAGCTATACAACGATTTTGTTATATACAGCTACACACCAATTTTGTTATATAGAGCTATACAATTCTAGCAGGCGACTCACCCCACACCTCGGTCCCCTCACAAAAAATAAAAAAATAAAAAATATGTATTATAAAATATTCAGTCATTTTCCTCTGACGTCAAGCGCAGTAAGGAGGTGATAACAGCGTGATTGAGACATTTCTACTGAATTATCCCCAACATCACAGTTTCCTCCTAAATATATATTAATTTGTTGTCAAGTAAACTGTAACCTATTACCACACCACCACACTTATCTCTGACTCTTAATACTAAGTTTCTTCACATATTAAACGAGGAAAATTAGAATTAAAGGGACTATTATCGCATATACACCGCCTCTGATAATTCCAGGTATATTTTTAACATTAGAATTATTTATTGTGTTAAGAAATGTGAAGAGGTGTGAGGAAGGCTGCGGTCACCATGGTCCAACAGGGGCGGTGGGAGCGGCACAGGTGATGGGCCCGCCATACCTGGAAGACCCCGCCCCCCTCCACACCGCTCCTTCACTCTGATTGGCTGCGGCCGCCAGGTGAGAGAGGTAAACTCATTATCATTGGCTGCCAACACACCACAATGGAACTGGAAAATGGACCTTCTTTGAACCGATACTGTTGGTAGTGGTGATGACTTTGGACACGAATAAGCATACCTGAGATATTAAATAGAGAGATACTAAGAAATTACGAGAAAAAAACGATAGGAGGAGGAGCTGTAAGACTTGTTGTTATCTAAACCGTAGGCGATCAAGACAGGAAAAGAAGGCAGGTGTGAGAGCCTCATTATCTCTATCCACCCCTGTGATTGGCTGCTACTAGTGTGATGACCAAGTGTTCTCTTCGATGATTGGCTGTTATCAGTGTGGCAACCTTGGTAGCTGGCCGCTGATTGGATAATACCTGTATGACGATTATTTTCGATGCCTCAGATAACAGTTCGTACTTAGAGACAGTTGCTTCCTAGTGCACACAACATGGCGGCCAGCAGGAATAAGACCAAGTAACACACACTGACGATATTTTAACACACACACAGACACCAGCACTTAGGCCACTCCTCCACCTGGTGACGAGGAGGTGCTGTAATGTTTACCCCAACATCGGTACATCATTATGTAACATGATAACAAAATGGTGTTGTACAGTATAGCGTCTAGTAATGTGTAACTGATCGTGTGTGTGTAGGATGGGTGTAAGCGTGTCTGTATGTGTGTCTGTGTATTATTTTAAATATAAACTTAGTTATATCTTGTCGTCCAGTTCTGTACACTACACCAAGATTGAGATTCACACACACAACTAATTTATATATATATATATATATGCAAGTAAATCACTGTAGGTGCGCGTGATCTAGGTATATGCTGATAACCACCAGGAAAGAAGAAAACACGAAGTTCCCAAGCGCTTTCGTGTAATTCACATCTTCAGGGGTGAGTACAGACTAGTCTGTACTCACCCCTGAAGATGTGAATTACACGAAAGCGCTTGGGAACTTCGTGTTTTCTTCTTTCCTGGTGGTTATCAGCATATATATATATATATATATATATATATATATATATATATATATATATATATATATATATATATATATATATATATATATATATATATATATAGTTCAATTCTCATGGACATAAACGCTTGCTCGTGACACCACAATGTAAATTGACATTAATTAAATACGCGCACACACAAACGTAGAGGCGCTATGACACACACACACACACACACACACGGTTGGGAGGGGGGGGGGGGGCATCAAGGGCCCCGTGTAGGGTTCCGCCACAAACGAGTATTGGGGTGAAGGGAAAGTCTGCCAAACCTTTGGTATCGATTTCACCGCACGGACAAACATGCTCACTGAGGAATCAATACAGGGGGAGGGGAGACAAGGGGAGAGGGGAGACAAGAGGAGAGGGGAGACAAGAGAGGAAAAGGGACAGGGGAGGGGAGACAAGGGGAGAGGGGAGACAAGGAGGGAGGAAAAGGGATAGGGGAAGAGGATCAGATGGAGGGCAAGAGGGTCATGGGGAGGGGAAGAGGAGATAAAAGGGGACAGAGGAAGGGGAGACAAGGAGAGAGGAAGGGGGGCGGGGGAAGTAAAGGGTTAGCAGGGGAGAATGCAAGGGAAGAGAGGCAAGAGAAGAGAAAAGAAGTAGATGGAGAGAAAATGGGGAGCCGGGTGGGTGGATTTTCCCTTTGTCTCACAGGTACTTTAGGTACGCTATAGGAAAGGGAGCTAAAATAAAGGGAAAGGGTGGGGAAGAAAAGTAGGGGAAAGAGGAGGACGTGCTGGGGAAGGGAGAAGATGACAATCGTAAAAAAAGGAGAGGTGGAAAGGATGGGAATTGTAGGAAAGAGAAGAGGAGTGAATGGGGTAGAGTGGAGGATGAATGGTAAAGGGAAAGAGGAAGGTAAAAGGGAGGAAGGGTGAGAGAAAGAAGAGGAACAGAGAGACAGAAGGGAAAGAGAGAAACACACACATACACAGAGCATGAAGAGAAATAAAGAAAGGGGAAAGGAGAATCAACAACAAAAGGGGACAGTGGTTACTCTACGGTCGAGAGAGAGAGAGAGAGAGAGAGAGAGAGAGAGAGAGAGAGAGAGAGGAATATAAAGGAAAGGAGAAAAAACAGAAAATTCGAGCGAGTTTGTCTGTCTGTCTGTTTATCTGTCTGTCCTCCTCCATCTGCATAAGACAGTCAGCTATTAGCATTAAGACACAGTTAATTACTCCCTCTCTGTGGGACTTATTAATTCATCCTTCTCTACAATTAATTATCTTTTTTCTCAGCATCAGAACATTATATAATCACCTGTTAAGATCTAAATTACTCTATCTTCACCTGTGTGTGTGTGTGTGTGTGTACGTGTGAGTGTGTGTGTGTGTGTGTGTGTGTGTGTGTGTTGTGTACGTGTGTGTGTGTTGTGTACGTGTGAGTGTGTGTGTGTGTGTACGTGTGTGTGTGTGTTGGCCCTCGTGTACACATGCTTGTATCAACGTGAACACATTCCATTAAGTTTACATTTCCCAGGAGTTTAATTCAGCCGCCCAACACAGTCCACCTCTTGCCTCACCTCACCTCACCTCACTTCATCTCGTCTCATATCATCTCCTGTCCTCTCCTCCTACCTCACCTCACATCTTCCCTCTCTTCTACCTCACTTCATCTCATCGCTTCACCTCTTACCTTCCTTATCTCACCTCTTCCCTCACTTCATCTCGCCTTCTCCCTCACCTCATATCATCACCTTACTTCACCTCACCACCTCCATCATCTCACCTCACTTCAACTCAAATTCAGCACCGTAACACAAAAACATAGCCAGTACGAGCACACACCATCGCCTGGCGTTAACCTATATATCCTGCAAAGACAAGTAAGCTATACCAATTAATCGTCAGGCATATGGAATCTTCGCCAGACATACGTTCGCCAGACATACGTTCGCCAGCCTTGACTAATTTAACTTTCCCATTTATCTTATCTTGTTCTATTCTTTGTATTCATGTTTATCATCTTTTACTTCTTCATACAGTCTTGCCAATCCCTCCCACACCTCTCCCTCTCCCTACCACTTTTCGCTTGTCCATCCCACTCTTCTTTGTTCCTCTCCCTCCCACTCTTCTCTTGTCCTTCCCCCTCCCTATATTCTCCTGTCCCTCCCACTCTTCTCCTGTCCCCCCCCCCACTCTTCTCCCTGTCCCTCCCACTCTTCTCCCTCTCCCTCCCACTCTCCCAGGCGAACAAGCAGGTCTGGGAGAGTACATTGGTGGGGACAGAGGAGGCAGTTCCCCCTCGGCCAGAGTCCCCGGGGAGTGCTTCACTTTAATCGTCTTACCGGCCTTAATACCTGCAAGCCTTACTTACCCCAGCCCCGGCCAGGTCAGGTGTGGGGGGTAAGAGCCAGGGTGAGGAGTGAAAGGGGCAGGGTGAGGGGTGAGGGTGAGGTAAGGGGCAGGGTGAGGGGTGAGGGCCAGGGTGAGGAGTGAGGGCCAGGGTGAGTAAGGGGCAGGGTGAGGAGTGAGGGCCAGGGTGAGGGGTGAGGGTAAGGGGCAGGGTGAGGGGTGAGGGTAAGGGGCAGGGTGAGGAGTGAGGGCCAGGGTGAGGAGTGAGGGCCAGGGTGAAAGGTAAAGGTCAGGGAGAGGAATAAGGGCCAGGGTGAGGAATAACGGGCAGGGTGAGAAATAAGGACCAGGGTGAGAAATAAGGACCAGGGTGAGGAGTAAGGGCCAGGGTGAGGAATAAGTGCCAGGGTGAGGAATAAGTGCCAGGGTGAAAGGTTAAGGACCAGGGTGAAAGCTAAGGGCCAATATTCTTTGTTATTATAAAGAATAACAAATCCAACAAGATAAACATACAAGTTATAACGTACCTAAAATATTATATAAATTGGTTATAATCTGTCCTATATACACGAGTTTACTATATAGGTGTATGTTCTATATGAAGTTATAAGAGGTGTGGTGTGTGTGTGTGTATATATGTGTGTGTGTGTGTGTGTGTGTATGTGTGTGTGTGTGTGTGTGTGTGTGCATTCCATAAACAACAGGTCTGGGGAATGAAGCCCTCTCATCCCCTCATTCCATTTCTTGTTTCCTTCTCCATCCTAGTTTAGTGTTCCCTCTCCTCTCCTTCCCAACTCTCTCCCCTTCCCCTCTCCTCCCTTTCCGCATCTCTCCCCAGTTAGCCTCCCCAGCAGGTCGGGGCGGTTATCAGGTCATAAATATCTCCCCCACAACGCTCCCCCCCCCCCCCCCCCCATGGTGAAGCCGCTCTTATCTAATTACTTCTCTAAGGCGATCACAGGTGCGTCGGGAGGAGGAAGAGAGGAGTCGGGCAGAGGGGTGAGAGGACTTGGGAGGGGAGGTGGAGAGAAGTTAGGGAAGTAAGGAGACTTGGAGATGGAAGAGGAGGAGAAGCTAGAAAGAGGGAGAAGAGAAGTGAGGGAGAATTGAAGGTAGAGGAGAAATCAGACAGAGAGGATAGGGGACTTAAGAGAAGGGGGAGGGGTAGGGGGAGTGAGGGGACTTACGAGAAGGGGGAGGGGTAGGGGGAGTGAGATGACTTAAGAGAAGGGGGAGGGGTAGGGGGAGTGAGATGACTTAAGAGAAGGGAGAGGGGTAGGGGGAGTGAGGGGACTTAAGAGAAGGGGGAGGGGTAGGGGGAGTGAGATGACTTAAGAGAAGGGAGAGGGGTAGGGGGAGTGAGGGGACTTAAGAGAAGGGGGAGGGGTAGGGGGAGTGAGGGGACTTAAGAGAAGGGGGAGGGGTAAGAACATAAGAAGGGAGGAAACTGCAGCGGGCCTATTGGCCCATACTGGGCAGTCCCGTTTACACCCAACCCCTATTGCTCATATGAGCATCCAACCTATGTTTGAAGCTATTCAGCGTATTCGAGTTAATGATGATATTTGGTAACTTGTTCCATTCATCCACTACTCTGTTTCCAAACCAGTGTTTACCTATTTCGCGCCTAAATCTAAATTTGTCTAATTTAAAACCATTGTTACGAGTTCGCTCCTGGTTGGATAGTTTGAGTACCTTTGTAATGTCCCCTTTGTTTAGCCCTGCCTTCCACTTATACACCTCTATCAGGTCGCCCCTCGCTCTACGTCTCTCGAGGGAGTGCAAATTAAGATGCTTCAACCTGTCTCTATACTCAAGGTTCCTAATGCCCGGGATTAGTCTTGTCATTCTCCTCTGAATTCTTTCCAATGATTCTATATCCATTCTGTAATACGGTGACCAGAACTGAAACTGCGTAATCCAGGTGTGGTCTCACAAGAGCAAGATACAGTTTTAGGATGACCTCGCTAGTCTTGTAACTAACACTCCTTTGTATGAACCCAAGTACTTTATTAGCCTTGTTACGAGCAAAAACACATTGTTTACTTGGCTTGAGGTTCCTACTTATCATTACTCCTAAATTTCTCTTGCAGTCGGATTTCTCTATGGCATCGTTGTTCATCTGGTATCTGGTTTCCCTGTTTACATCTCCTATACTAAGTACTTTACATTTGTCCACGTTGAAGTGAGGGGACTTAAGAGAAGGGGAAGGGGTAGGGGGAGTGAGGGGACTTAAGAGCAGGAAGAAGAAGAAGAAGAAAGGGGAAGGAAGTGGAGGATAAAGAGGAGCAGAGAGAAGAGAGTATTCTATCTTAACTCAACAAAACACTTCCCACTCTAGTACCCGAAGTAACACCTCAGTATTTTGTCTCACACACGGCACATATAAAATGTCACCTGCCTCACACCTGTTTTACGTCTGTCTCACTCCTGTCTTACACCTGTCTCACATCTGTCTCACTCCTGTCTCCTACCTATTTCACACCTGTCTCACATCAATCTCACTCCTGTCTCGCACCTGTCTCACTCCTGTCTCGCACCTGTCTCGCACCTGTCTCACTCCTGTCTTACACCTGTCTCGCACCTGCCTCACCTGGTCTACAAGGGGAACCTCTACTGAACTGTAAGCCCCGTGCATACATTTTACCCAGCTTGTACACATGAAAAACACACATGTATACATTCAGCCTCTGTGCACACAACTATACAGACAACCCTTGGTGTAGTGGTCAGTGTACTCGCGTCACAAGTGAGTGATCCCTGGTTCGAAAGAATGGGCAAGTTTCTTTCTGTCATTAGCCTCTGTCTTCCCTGCAGTAAGTAAAAATCTGAATTTTATTCGATTGGCGGATTGTATTCAGAGTAATGGTCAGCCAGTGGAGTAGGAGAAATGTCCGATCTTCCTGTGGTACTCCTTGACACAGGGTCATACATCTCGCCAGCCTGGAGTGTGGTAGTTGTACAGGCAACAACTTCTTCACTACAGTATAAACAAACTCTCCCCAAGGTGGCCATCCTGGAACACGAGGAACAACCAACCATACAACCTCACGTCACCAGCAACTAACTGGTGCCTCAGTACCAGAGACACACGACTTCTCTCTCCCGGAGCCTGGTAGTTTATGACCCCAGCTGCAAGACGGTGACGGGAGGTGGTTCACACAGTTGGTGCGTTACTCCATACTCCAGTCAACTCAACTTTTTGCCACTCACCCTTGGATGCCAAAACTAGTTCGTGATTTTTTTTTCATTCATATATTTTACATAATTCAGGGAAGACACAGTCCTTATCTTCTTAATGGCAGTTGGTATGACGCAAGTTTCAGTATGTGAGGCGACAACACGTCCCTCGTCACCGCTAAACCAAAAACCATAGCGTGTAAGAATCCCAAGTCTTGGACGGTACCATGATATCATCAATGAAATGAAAGCAGTGGCAGGTGAAGACTGACGAAAGTGCGCCAGGCGATGCTCTCCACTGTAATATGACAGGCTGATGGGAAAAGGCTGGCACTTCTGAATGTCCGTACTGACCTTGTGGTTACAGAAGGAACACTCGTATCTACAGTACAGTGTCGTGTGCTCTCCCCCTCGCTCAAAAACACAACAAAAACCTTTTCTCTTGTAATTCAGTGGAGTGAGGAGGAGCCACCAGCCGCGGGAACCCTGGCACCACCATTACCATCTTCACTCAGGTGTGAACACGGGCGGGATCCTGTCTTCTCCACCTGATGCCAAGGTTTTATTGAGCGTGGCACTCTACTGAGGTGGCACTGGAGTGTGTCGCTTCCATTTACTGATGACCAGGGACGCTATAGACTCTAGCAGCAACAACAGCAGCAGAACACTACAGCGTTACCACAGCACCAACAGCATTACCACACACAGTATTAACAGAACATCATTAGAGCAGCAACAATTTAATTCACCAACAACAATAACAATAAATTACGACATCATAGCACCATAACACCTACAGTAAACCCTCACACAGGTACAGTAAGCCAATACACAACAGCATGACGATACATAAGTTGTTGCACTCTATAGCACACCAATACATCAAGATAACATGAGATCTTAACACCTATCACCACTAATCCACCACTATCACCACCCACACCACCACCCACCATCACCACCCACACCACCACCCACCATCACCACCACCCACCATCACCACCACCCACCACACCACCCACCATCACCACCCACCATCACCACCACCCACACCCACCATCACCACCCTCACCACCCACACCACCACCACCCACCATCACCACCACCACCCACCATCACCACCCACACCACCACCACCCACACCACCACCCACCATCACCAACACATTAATTGTACTATTTTAGGTTATATGAATTCACAGCTGGAACAAACAGGTCCTGTAGGAGACCCAAACACTCACACAGTAACAGAACAACGGGTCAGATAACGTATAGAAGATCTCTCTCTCTCTCTCTCTCTCTCTCTGCTGGCCAACACTACACTACACTACACTACACTACACTCACTTCACTCTTGACACCCATGATACAACACTGAACACTATACAACATATCAACAACCCCTGACTAACACACACACACCTTACCTACGAGAGAACTGTAAAAACTTAGGCAGCTTTTTCCCTTTTCATTTCTTATGGCAGTGAACCATTTTTTTTCTTCACATTTACCCTTGATGTCTTATGCTGCCAGTCACATCCTTATCAAAACATCCTCCAGTGACCAAACGTCTTTATTAAGTAACTACGTAGGTACAAGAATGTTTCACTTGTTTACTGTTAAAATATCACTAGTTGTTTTGTATAGTAAATGATTATGTACTCAAACTGTACTAAATTTGATTGTACTCTGGGACTCAAGGCTACACTGGGACTCAAGGATCTATGTACCAGATTCTCAGAAATAAATTGTATTAAATTATTATCAATATTATCATCAGCAAATATCCCCTCTCCCCCCCCCCCCCCTTCAGGTGACACACTCTACCTCCACCTCCCCCTTAGCCCCAGCCTTCTATTCACCCCTTCCCCCCTTTTTAAATCCAAACTACTTTCCTCATTCTCCAACATGGCCCTCCACCCACTCCACCCATTCTCTTCCCCGCCCATGTACCTCATACCTGTTTCCTCCCTCACTCCACCCACTCTCTTACCCGCCATTTTCCCCCACCCACCTGGCTCCTACCCACCCATTATCCCTCCACCCTCTCCTAAGCCTCCTACCCGCCCATTCCCCAACCTCCACCCCGCCCATCTGCTTCCTACCTGCCCCCTCCCATCCTCCCACCTGCCTCCCATCCCCCCACCCCTCCTACCTGACCCCGGTAATCTTCTTAGTCAAGTAATTACATGGTAATTTAATACTGACTTCACAACTATCCCTCAGAGGACGCTGCGCATGCTGTCTTGTTGCGAAGTTGAGCTGAGGGGAAACGAGGGACAGTGAGGGGTGAAGAGAAACTAAGGAGAGACAGAAGTGAGGGGAGACGAGGGACAGGGATGAGGGGAAAAGGAGGAACAGGAATGGACGAGGGGAACCGGGGACAGTCCGAGATGAAAATAAACTAGGAACAGAGAGGGAATGAGGGGAAATGAAAAATTAGAATGGATAAAGGGAAACTAGGGAGTGTTGGGGAGAGAGGAAAAATGAAGAACAATGAGGGGTAAGAGTAACTATAGGAAATGAGGGGAAAAAGAGGGAGAATGGAAGGTCAAGGACAACAATGTAGTGAGGGGAAAGGAGCAAGCAAAAGCAAGAGGTGAGAGGCAACGAGGGAGAGCGAGGAGAAGGGCAGCTCCACAGGTGACCCTTGTTCCCCTCACTCAACATGACAGGGCAGCTTGTAGGGCTGCCAGGTGACGCTGAACAGGTCCCGAGTGAGGCAATCTGAGGGGAAGGTAAAGGGTAAGGGTGGGTTATGTAGGTGAGGGGAAGTTGAAGGGTAGAGGGTGGGTTATGTAGGTGGGGGGAAGGGTAAGGGTGGGTTGTGTAGGTGAGGGGAAGTTGAAGGGTGAGGGGTAGGTGAATGACTGACAGGAGGGACCAGGAAACTGAGGGGAAGGTGAGGGAAGGAAAGGGTAAGTAGGTGAGAGGGAATTTGGATAGGTGAAGGGAGGTGAGGGTCAATAGATCAAATGTGTGGGGGGGAGAGAAAATTAACACGACCCCAGCACGACCCCAGCCCACCCTCGCACTACCACAGTCCTTCCCTGGCACGACCCCAACCAATGGCGTGTGGCACCTTGGCAGTATTCAGGTGGCACTCGCGGACCAATACAAGATGGCACCTGATAATAAATTTCCCTCGTAACTTATGGGCTGTGTTTATCACCCCCGTGTAGCTGTTACCTGCCCGGGGTGTCTCTCTTACCACCAACACCACAACCACCTTATACTACCACCACCACCACCACCACCACCTTATACTCCGACTACTACCGCCACTACTGTTACCACACCATCTTATACTACCACTACCACATTACCTTATACTCCTACTACCACCACCACCACCACCTTACACTCCCATTACTTCTACCACACCACCTTATTCTCCACTACCACTACCACCTTATACTCCCACTACTACTACTACTAGTACCCCACCACCACCACTACCACACCACCTCACACTCAAAAAGAGTATTTACACACACACACACACACACACACACACACACCACACCACCTCACACACCACACCACAGCACACACCACAACGCCTCACACACCACACCACCTCACACACCACACCACCGCCACACCACCTCACACACCATAACGCCTCACACACCACACCACCTCACACACCACACCACCTCACACATCACACCACACCACCTCAAACACCACACCACCTCACCTCACACACCACACCATAACACCTTACGCACCACACCACCTCACACACCACACCACCTCACAACGCCTCACACCACACCACCTCACCTCACACACCACACCACACCATACCACCTTAGACACCACCTCACAACGCCTCACACCACACCACCTCACACACCACACCACCTCACACACCACACCACACCACACCACAGCCAGGCACCTGTGGCAGGGGGATCACGTCTCACGCTCTCAACGCCTTATGAATGGCCTGGAAATTTCTTCGTTCGGGCTCGGAATCCGTGATCGATCCCTCTCGACCACAACCAACTGAGAAATATACCTTTTTTTTCATATTTTTCCATGTACACCTGGATGATCATGGGGTGTTAGGTGTAGGTGAAGGTACCCAACACCTTCACCTAGCTGGAAGTTACCCTAAAGGAGCCGCCACCACCACCACCGCTGGAACATTACTATTATGTCATTCAGAAACTGGGAATCTAATTTATGTTGGAGGAACCGCGTAGCCATAGCGAAAACCTTTGAAACTTATATTTCCCGCACGTGTCATAAAGTTACGCCAGGGCCATTTAGCTTCGTTACTCCGAGGACGCCACGGGAAGGGAGAGGAGAGAGGGAGAGAGAGGGGTAGGGAGACGGGGGCGCTGGCTGGCTGACTTGAGGGCTGGGTGGTAGGCTGGGTGGGTGGGTGTGTGGCTGGCTGGCTGAGAGACGCGCCCAGAGTGAACGATACCTTGTGGTAAATTCTTCGTGGGTCCCCGTGGCATCGCTCTAGGGCCCCCAGATACGGCGCCATGTACAAAGTTTGCATAATTTATCAAAGTTTAAAAGTGTTGAATTTGAGGTTTGCGCCGGGGCACTGATGGTTGCTAGTCAATATTTGTTCTCTGCCGCGCCTCGCTCAGGTGTCTGTCTCCTCCTCATTCTTCCTCCTTCCTCCTGCCGCTGTTGTTGCTGTAGGTGTTGTTACTCTTTCTGCTGCTGTTGTTGATGTCAATGCCGTTGTTGTTCCGGTTGTTGATGAAGTTGTTGTTGTTGATGCTGCTGTTGTGTTGTTTTTCTCACTGTTGTTGATTGTTTTGTTACTGTTATTGTTGCTGGTACTGTTGGTGGTCCACATATTTCTCCTGTTGCCTCTGTTTCCTCTCCTGTTGTTCGCTCTTTTACCGCTTTTCACAATGCTGCAGTAATGTGGTGAGTGCTACTAGTTCCAAAAGTGAGTGAGTGTGCGAGTGAGAGAGTAAGTTGTGTGAATGAGTTGTGTGTGTTTGTGAGTGAGTGAGTTTGTATGTGTGTGTGTGTGTGTGAGTGAGTGAGTGAATAAGCTTGTGAGTGAGTGAGTGAATTTGTGAGTGATTACGGCTAAGAGTGAATGAGTTTGTGAGTGAGTGAGTGAATTTGTGAGTGATTACGGCTAAGAGTGAATGAGTTTGTGAGTGAGTGAGTGAATTTGTGAGTGAGTACGGCTAAGAGTGAATGAGTTTGTGAGTGAGGTTGTGAGTGAGCACACAGTACTATACACCCGACTCACAACATCCAGGTTTCCACTAAGTCATTCAAACACTTCTGACACACACTGTACCAACAACAACAACAACAACAAACTCACCCACCAATACAATGCTAATCCACAATAACAAACTACCAATCAATCCTCCTTACGAATAATTCCACCTCTTTAACATAATTTTACCATGCAGTACGACACGTTGGTCCCTAGACTCTGGCATCGCATGACTGCCATGAGACCTCCATTCACAAAATCGGCAGTGTGTGTGTGTAGCGTGCCAACAGCTGTCTCATTCATGACTGAAATATACTGAAAGTCCATGAATGAAAAATGGTGTGAGTGGTGTAAGTGGTGTGAGTGGTGTAAGTGTCGGGGGGATGGAAGACTGTCACTCATATATGGTGTTATATTTACCACCGGTGAATATAACCAATGAAAACATATTTACACTTTATTGAGGTGATTTTATTCACTATTAATCTGTAAGAAGTTTATTATTGTGTCTACTTTCTCCCTTCCTGTTATTCCCTCCCTTTCTTACCTCCCTGTAAATATCCCTCCCTCCCTCTCTCTCTCCCGTTCTTTCCTAACTTCACTTTATATCCCACTCCCTCTTTCACTCACTCCTGCCCCTTTACTCCCTACATATCCCTCCTTCCCTCCCTCCCTCCTTCCCTTTCTAACGTTTCCTCCTTCTCCCTCCCTCCCTGCCTACATCTCCCTCCTTCCCTCCCTTTACCTTCCTCCCTCCCACCTCCTCCCTCCACTTTACCCAACATCCTACACCTCTCCCATATCCCTCCCCTCGACCTACCTAATCTCCCTCAATAAACTCCCCCTCATCACCCTCGCTCACCCCCCACATCCTTTCTTCTCTCTCCCCCTCATTAAGACCCCCCCCACCACCCCTCACACCCCCCTCCCCTTCTCTCAGGTCCCCCCCTTATCTTCCAAATCAAACTAGCTTAATCGTACAGTCGTGAGTCGGTCTCCTGGCGATCGTTACCAAGAGGGAGAACAGAGTCAGGTCTCCCCCTTTTCTCCCCTCACTCCCCCCTTTATTCTGTCCTCACCTTCCTATTCTGTCCTCACCTCCATTATTCCCCCCCCTCTCACCCTCTCCCAAACCATCCCTCATTCTCTCCCCACCTCCCCTCTACCACTCCCCAATTTTCCTCACCCCATTCCCCTCACGACACTACTTCTTTTTCTCCCTTTTCCCCTCACAATACTTCTCCCGTCAGGCAGCAGGCGAGGGGTCAGTACTGTGTACCTTTACTCGTTCGTCCCCTCACCCCTACCCCCTCCTACCCCATCGTGTCCCCTCACACCCAACCCGCCGCCTGCTGCTCACCGGGCGTCCCCTCTTCCTCAACACCACCTGCTCATATCCCCCCTCTCCTCCCTTCCCTCCCCCCCCCTCTACACCCCCCTGTTCCCCTCACTCCTCAGACCGTTCTCCCAACACACTAAACTTCACCATTCCAGGATTCACACAGCCATTTAATTTCCCCTCACTCACCTCTGCCTCTCACAGACTTCAGATCACATCCGTCTGACCCCTCATACCTCTTGACCCCTTAGTGTCTCTCCCCTCACACTGTGTCTTCTAATTGCCTCTAGTCTCATACTTTGACCTCTCACAGTCTCTACCCTTATACCATCGACCTCTCACAAGTCTCTCCCCTCACACTTTGACCTCTCACAGTCTCTCCCCTCACTTTGACCTCTCATAGTCTCTCCCCTCACACTTTGACCTCTCATAGTCTCTCCCCTCACACTTTGACCTCTCATAGTCTTTCCCCTCACACTTTGACCTCTCACAGTCTCTCCCCTCACTTTGACCTCTCATAGTCTCTCCCCTCACATTTTGACCTCTCATAGTCTCTCCCCTCACACTTTGACCTCTCACAGTCTCTCCCCTCACACTTTGACCTCTCACAGTCTCTCCCCTCACACTTTGACCTCTCACAGTCTCTCCCCTCACACTTTGACCTCTCACAGTCTCTCCCCTCACACTTTGACCTCTTCTAGTATCTACTATTCATCAGGATCCTTCTATCCCCCTTTCTTCTCCCTTCTCCCCCCTTCTTCCCTTTACTCTCCCACACTGTAGCAAGTTCCTTCCCTCAGGACCTCCTTCCTTCCTTCTTTCCTACCTTCCTTCCTTCCTTCCTAATCATTTCCCCTCAGTATCCATGACACTCCTTTTCTCTCCTTCTGATTCCTCATTAACATTCTCTCCTTTCCTCCTCCTCCTCCTCTCTCTCTTTCGGACCTAAGCCTTCAGGACACTCCCTCATTTGCCCTCTGTATCCCCTCACCTTCCTCTCTCTCCCCTCAAGACTTCAGAACTCTCCCTCATCTCACTGCTCCTTCCCCTCCCCCCCTCCTCCCCCCCTCCCTTCGCCTTACCCCTCCTTCCCCTCTCGCCCCTCACCTTACCTTATCTCCCCTCACCCGCCTGACCAACAGTCCTCTCCCGGTGACAATGGAAGCATCTGGGTGACTCTTCCCCTCCCCCCCCCCCCGCTCTTTCCCCTCATTGGTCGTACGTTGAGGGGTCACACGCTAGCGGTGACCTCCCTTTACCGATGCTCCCACCATACGTACCCACTCCCCTCATTCCCCTCTTAAACCACTCGTTCCCACCCCCAACACACACACAAACACCCCAATTCACCCCCTCCCCCCCCCTCCCTACACACACACACAGCCTCCACGGGTAGTTCGCCAGTAACTATGAGATCAGAGAAGCTTACCTTGTCTCTGAGGGGGGGGGGGGAGTGATGGGGGGAGTACTCTGAGGAGGGGGTGATGAGGGAGTTATCTGATTGTTCCTATCTCCCCCCTTCTCTCTTCTCTTCGTTTACTTCCATTACCCTCTTCTCCTGCACCTCCCCTTCCCTGTTGCCCCTCCCCATTCCTCTTACCCTTCACTTTTCCTCCTATCCCTCACCCTACCTTTTGTCATTCCGTCTCCCTCTTGCCCCTTCCCATTCCTCTTAGCTCTATCCTATCCTCCTATCCCTTTCTCTTCCCTCTTGTTCCTCCCCATCCTTTTTGTACTTCCCTCACCCTACTTCTTCTCCCTCACCCTACTTCTTCTCCCTCTTCTCCCTCTCTCTCCTCCACTATTTCTCACCTACAAGTTCCATCTCATTTCACTCCGCACTTTCCTTACTCCAAACTTTATGCTCTTCTCTCTCTCTCTCTCTTACTTCAACATATCTCTCCTCCTCCAACTCTCCCTCCCTCACACCTCCAACATCCATCCATACCAACTCTCACCAACTATCGTTCTCTCTCCCTCACTCCACCACCACCACCCCCATCTCTCACTCACCTCTTCCTCCTTCATCTTTTCCTCCTCCTTCTCCTTTTCCTCCCCCTCCTATTCTTCCTCCCACTTCTCCTCTATGTGCCTCTCCCTCTATCCCCTTACATATCAACTCCCTTTTCCGTTTCTCTCCCTTTCCACTAAATATCATCATCTCCCTTTCTCCCACCTGCTTTTATCACCCTTGTCTCTCACATCGTACCTCATCACCCCTTTACCCCCCTCTCCCTCACTCCCCCTCTTTACTATCGTTACTTCCACCTCCCTCTCTCTCTCTCTCTCTCTCACCTCATCTCCCCTCAATCCTTTCTACCCCTTACTGCCCTGGGCTAACCTCACCTCCCCTCCTGTCAAGTGGGCACCCCCGATTCCTATCACAGAATTTATAATTGCTGGAGTATTATCACAATAGACAATCTCTCTCTCTCTCTCTCTCTCTCTCTCTCTCTCTCTCTCTCTCCACCACTGTTAATACACACCAAGTCTTTCAAGCCAGCGACCAGATGGGTGAAGTACTGTAGGTCATGAGCAGAAGGAAGGAAGGAAGGAAGGAAGGAATGGGGGAGCTAGGGGAGGGAGGAAGGAAGGAAGGAGAGAGAGGAAAATGAGGAAGGAAGGTGTGAGGCAGCTGGGAGAGGGAGGAAGGAATGAAGGGAGGGAGGATAGCCAAAAGGGAGAAGAAGAAAGGTAGATGTGAGAGATGTAAGGGAGGAGGGAGAGACGAGGGAGTAGATATGAGGGAGGGAGGGAAGGGCAGCTGGGTACTATATCGACCTGGCGAGGTAGTACAGTGGGAGAGGAAGAGGAACAGGGGAGAACATGGATGGGATGGGATGGGAGGGGAGGAAGGATAAGGGAAGGGGAGGAGGAGAAGGGAGGGGAGGAAGGATAAGGGAAGGGAGGAGAGAAGTAAGGGGGAAAGCGGAAGGGAGGAAGGAGAGGGGAAGGGAGGAGGGAAGAAAGGGGGAGAGGGGAAGGGGTTACAAGCTTAGGGAAGATGGGAGGATGGAAAAGGGAAGGGAGTAAAGAGAAGGGAACGGAGGAAGAAAGGAGAGAGGAAGAAAGGGGGGAGGAAAGGAGGAAGGAAGGATAGGGGAAATGAAGGAAGGTTGGAAAGAGGGAGGGGGCAAGGAAGGTAGGGTAGGAAGAGTAACAGATAAGAGGAAAGGGGAGAAGAGAAAGTAAAGGGGATAGGAGGAGAGAAAGAGAAGAAGGGGAAAAGCGAGAGGAAGTGAGAATAGAGGAAACAAAAGAAAGAAAGAAAGAAAGAAGGTAGAAAAGAGGGAGGAGGTATGAGGGCAGGTGAGAAAAGGGGAAAGAAAATAGGGTGATAAAGCAGAGAGAGAGAGAGAGAGAGAGGAAAGAAGAAAGAGTGGAAAGGGAGAAAGGAAGTGAGAGAGGAGAGGGGAGAGAGAGGGGAGGTAATACAATTTATCCTCCCCACACACACACCATGTTGTCCACGTTAGCTCTCCCCGTCTGCCTTACCTCCACCATTCATCACGCCTTGCCTTGTGCCTCCTCTCATCACATATCCTGTTTACCCCCTCGTTTACGCTCCTCTGCCTTCTCTTATTTATCATCCTGTTTCCGTACTTACCATCATCCATTACAAACACACACACACACACACACACACACATACTGTTTCCGTTATTGTCTGGTAAAGTTTAAATTAACAAACATTATTATGCGTTATATATAAAACAACAAACATTATTATGCGTTATATATAAAGCAACAAACATTATTATACGTTATATATACTGTCACTATATATTTCATACATTAACGGTATATCACACAATGCTTCTGAAATATACGCATGAATGGATATATATTTATACCTCAATAAATCACAATATATGAAAAATATTACCGTGTATATTTTTTTTGTATGAAACTTTATAAAATATCAACTTTATTCTGTATTATTTTCTGTCACTTAATTGATGATATTTGTTTCCATAATTAAACCTTTTTTTTATATATTAAGTAACAAAAAATTCTTTCTAGTGTCTGTGTATATCAGTAGACAATTTATACCAGACCTAACCTAACCAATCTCTACCTGCCTGTATGTTAATTAAAGCCTCGTCACCTGGACATTATGGCTTCACTAAAACCAACAATATTACAATACAGTTTCTTTTCCCCTCCGGTTTAAAATACCTGAACCATTACTGTTATGAGATTATCCACACTTTCCCCTTCCCCTTCTTTATCCCACTGTCCCTCCCTACACAGTTATCATAACATTGATTCTTCCACTCAATCTCTCTCATCTCTCCCCCCCCCCCCCCCGCACAGTGAGGTGGTGCGGGGTACACACGGGAGGAAGGGGGGAGGAGGGGCACGTTCCGGGTACTCCTTGGTGGACGGGAGGGGACGGGAGGGCACGTGGATGCCCCACCGTAATGTCAACCGTTTTCCCCAGCGACCACCATGGGCACACAATGGCACGTGTGTGGGGAGGGGTGGGGGCGAGGGGGTATTGTGTTGGGGGGGACGAAAGGGTATTGTTTAGGGGGGGGGAGAAGAAGTTGTGTGGGGTGGGGACTGAAGAGGTGTGGCAGAGTGGGGTGTTATGGGAGAGTGATGGGGGGTATGTGGATGAAGGGGGGTAGTGGGGGGTAGTGAGGGGGTCAATGGAGTAGGGTGGAGGTGAGGGAGATGGGAAGGGGAAGTTGTGGAGTGAGGTGGAAGAGATGTGGTTGGTAGGGGGAATAGGGAAGTGTGGTAGGGGTAAGTAAAGGGAGAGGTCAAAGGGGAGGAGAGTGGAGGGGGATTTGTATAGGGGAGCCGATCATCAACAAGCCATTCACAACAACTAACCCCCATACAATCACCAGGTCACACCACAGGACCCGGACACCACCACTAGGTCAGACCACAGGGCCCGGGAACCACCACTAGGTCACACCATAGGACCCAGACACAACCAGGTCACACCACAGGACCCGGACACCACCACTAGGTCACACCATAGGACCCAGACACAACCAGGTCACACCACAAGACCCGGGAACCACCACCAGGTCACATCACAAGACCCGGGAACCACCACCAGGTCACACCACAGGATCCGGGAATAAAAGGAGCTGTCTAGTTATCTTAGCGTCTCAGGGTAATTCGGACGCCATATTGGCCGCCATCTCTCAAGTCTGTGCTCCAACGAGACAGTTCAACTCGTCCTCACATGCTAATAAGACGAAGATATATTCTACAAGACCCTGACACCCCAGACCGGGATCATCAAGGGTTCGGACGATGAATCTTACTCATAAATGGAGATGTAAGGCAGAGGCTTCCTTCAGGTACAACACGAAATTTACCTCCAAAATGGCACCACATTACACCAAGACTCGACATTTTCTCTAAGCACCAGTGAGGGACAACATTAACCTCCATAATCTTCGTGAACCCGGGACAGTACAGTGTGTTGTTGGTACGACCGGCCCAAACTGGGACGGACGTGTTGTATTAAAAGCTGTAGTCCCAGTAAGGCTCAACATTAGCAAAGACGACCCGGTAATATTTGGAATGGAGGACCGTGGTTGCCAACCCTCAGACAAGAAGATGGAATCTTCACTGACTGACTGACTGACTGATTGACGACCGATTGACTTCCTGCTCCTGGAAAAGTGGACGATGAGTGGGTGTAGAGTGTGACAAGCCCACACCACACGACACAACTTGCGGTCTGTGTGGGTGTCATCAACCAACATCCAATCTATGAACTAGGGGTCGATGTAGGGTGTTGTGAGCCCACACCACAACATAGAACTAGCGAACTAGCGGCTGGAACGACTAGCACGTGGCAGCGCAGTACTTATGTGTCCTGGGGGATCACGTCGACCTTTTGTCAATCACAATCGCTATGATATTCTTTATAATCACACGAGCGTGGGCTGGCCTGGTGGGCACTAAGGGCGGCGATAAGCTCCCTCCGCCCGCCGACTTTCACCCTTCCAGGTCACCCGATGAGAACGTGGCGCCCCGAAATGCGACATATTCTTTGTGACCAAATGCCCGTAATGGCCGGCCGTAGGGATGTTTTCACGTGGTTTTTCCCTCCTCGTCCTGAACAAAGATGGACCTTACAGACGCGGAAGGTCTCTGAGTCCTCCTGTAAGGGCGGCTTTCCTGTGGATTCCTCGTGGGGTGGTGGGCCTTACCGACATGTAGGTGTATGGAAGCTCTCATAAGGATGATTTTTCAAAGTTAATACAGTTGGACACTGGACTTTACTGACTTAGGGGTGTAGGGGGTGTCTGTAGGGGTGTTTCTCCCGTGGGGTGGCCGCGGGGAGATGGACGCTACCGTGGTGGGGGTGTCCGGGACTCTCATGCCTGGTTGATTACCGCTTGACAAACTGTTTATTCTCGGGATTAGTGGGATTGGGCGGCTCCCACGCTCACAATCACAGCCAATAGTTTTTTCTTCTTTTTTAATCTGAACTGTTACTGTAGCGATGAACGGACAGGCAGTCAGTCAGACACACACGACGGACATGAGCAATAACGACACGTGCATCGTCGGACACGTTCATCGACGGACACGTGCATCGACGGTGACGTGCATCATCGGACACGTGCATCATGGATACGTGCATCGGTGGTCACAGAGACAGACGGAAATACACATCGACGAAATTACGAATGGTCAGACACACGACCCAGTGGATGTGTCATCAACTAATGTGTCCGACGTGTGCTTAATATTTATCACCATCAAGAACACGTGTCACCATCATGCTCCTGTGTCACCATTACACCCATGTGTCACCATTACGCACATGTGTCACCATCATACTTACCAAGACGCACACAGCTACGGCTTGTTAGCAAGTCGACACAGGCTGACAGGGAGAATGGCCCCGTAGAACTTACATTACAAAGGTTCAAATCCATCCACTCTCTATTACTGTTCTTGCTTCATTTTCACACACCCACTCATACAGCCACTCACTCAACTTACCCACACTCTCACTCACTCGCCGACACACTCACTCACACTTTTTCACATTATCACCTATTCTAACAAACAAACAAACTCTCTCTCTCTCTCTCTCTCTCTCTCTCTCTCTCTACGAATGTTTTTGTGAGAGGCAGGAAATACTCAGGCTGTCACACCACCCAGAGAGAGAGAGAGAGAGAGAGAGAGAGAGAGAGAGAGAGAGAGCATAACAGCCACTCTATGCCCTGCGCTGATCAAGGCACAACACAAGTAAGGCGTTTGTGTCAGTGGTGGTGGGGAGGAAGGGGGTGTGTCGGGCAACTTGCAAGCGTTTGGGGGAGGGGGGGGAAGACGAAGGGAGGGGATCGAATGGAGGTAGTGAAGGGAGGGGGTTAACGGAGGGCCTAGATAAGGGGTTGAAGGGACGGGTGACGGGAAGGTCGAAAGAGGGGTGATGAGAAGGTCGAAGGAAGGGTTGGGGAAAATGCCGAAGGGTGTATCGGAGGGAAGGGTGAGGCAGGTTGAGTAAGGAAGGGGAGGGCCGTGGGTGGGGGGAGGGGTGAGAGTAGCTGGCTGGCCGAGTGAGGGGAGGGCGGCCGGCCGAGGGGACACACTGTATACTTTGTAAGGGGAGCCGTGAACGCACCTCTTCACACCGAGGTAATTAAACGCGTGTAGGAGGGCGTTTTGAAAACTTATGCCAGACAGAGCCAATCAGATCTCCCCCCCCCCCCCGGACGACCCAGAACCCATGTTGGCCAGAGTGATCTATTCATCCCGCACGCTCACCACGCTAGGATGGCCAGGATGATGGTGTAGGATGATGTTACCCTGTGAGAGAGGCAGGATACTGAGGACGTTGTAGGATACTGACAATGGCAGGATGTTTTCGAAAGATAGGATGAAGATGGTAGTATATTGAGAGCTGCAGGATGCTGGGAAAAGGTAGGATGATGAGGAATGTTATACGTTGTTGATGGCGGTGTAGAATGCTAGGGGCGTTAGATAAACTTAGTTGTATATGTGAGGTTAGCTTAGGTTAATTAAGGTAAGGTAAGGTAAGGTAAGGTAGGGTGATGAAATACGAGGTTAGGTTAGGTTAGGTGAAAGAGACTAAAATGAGAACACAGCCAATACTTGAGTCATTACATATCTTGACTGTAATGTACACAGAACAAATATGTACACACTGACTCTGTGTACACACGTTCATGTAACATAACCCGACCACTGAACCCTAACTGCTGTAATCATTTTATTTTACCTTCTGTACTCGTGTATGCTGTACCGGTGATTGTACTGCTGTATGTTAACTAATAAGAGATTGAAATAGATCGTGTAAGGCCCATAACAAGAGACGGTGACGGAGGGAGGGGGTGGGGGGAGGGGGAGAGGAAGGGGGAGAGGGTGGGGGAGGGGGATGGGATGGGGGGTGATGGGGAGAGGGGAGAGGTGTGTGGGGGGAGGTGGTCGGGGTGGGTGAGGGTGGGGGGAAGGGGTCGGGTGGGGCAGGGGGTAGGGGAAGGGGTGGGGGAGAGGAGGGGGTGGAGGGTTGTCAGTGATATATTTCAGTTGGTGTTTGTCTTGGTGCCCCTCCCCCCCCCTCCACAATAAATAAATCCTCTTATTCACCGTCCCAGTCTGATCTACACACACATCTCTACGTCACTGTGACCCGTATATAGTCTACAGAAGCCACAATGTTGG
Source organism: Homarus gammarus (assembly GCA_958450375.1). NCBI lineage: Eukaryota > Metazoa > Arthropoda > Malacostraca > Decapoda > Nephropidae > Homarus > Homarus gammarus. Next base: position 1,020,481 of record CAUDMG010002649.1, on the reverse strand, counting down.
CTCCGATGTGCGCGCGCAAACTGCAGAAGGTAAACACTGAATATCGTCTATTTATACCACGGAGGACAAGAGGATACGATTAAAACAATAATAATAATAATAATAAAAAGCAAGGATAAAAGAAGCAAGGAACAGAGACGAAAATAGATGAATACATGAAGAGAAGGAATAAGAAATTAAAACACACAAGAAGGTTGTAAACAGAGAACAGACAAGAGGTGGTCAACCAACACGACGACACATAAACACCTGTCAGCTGTACATTACCAGATCACAGGTGACTACAACACTGAACACACCACCACCAACTCCTCCTCTTCCTCTTTCTCCTCCTCCTCCACCCCCCCCCCCCCTGTCCTCCCCTTCCTCCTTGGCCGACAATTAACTCTTTGGTCTGCCTAAAACTCCAACCCTGGGAATCGATTCTCAAAAAGGTATTACGGTAACATCTCAACTACCCCCCCTCCCCCCCCCCCCCACACACACACACTCATGGCTATACCCGCTAGGAACCAACACACTCGGTATACTGAGCCTCGGTACACAAGGAGGTACAGTAAGTGTGGCCGGTACTGTACTCGGTCGGTTTCACTTCACCAACTAGTAAATTGTGCACTCAAATACAGCGAGTTGAACTGGGAGTGACTTGGAATCGAACCAGCTACCCTTGGAACAAAAGGCGAGTGATATATCTACTCGGCCGCCGCACCTCACTCGGTTAAAAGGCAAGACTAACCATCCTAACCTTACAGAATCCAAACTACTGTTATGTCAGAGTACAAAATAATGAACCAGTTAGACGAGTTCTGACACAACCAGTTACTATATAAAAAAAAAAATAATAATAATAACTCACGAACTTCCGAGACTCTTGAAACGCTAAGCTTATGTCGAAGTTCAAGTTAGAAAGTCAAGATATATTTTCACATCCACAGTTGGAATGGAAAAAAAAGAAAACCTTGACGTAGGAACCTAGGAGACTTAAAGCCCCCAGCCAGCACTATATCTTCCTCTAATGCTGGCTGGACCCACAAAAACACACGGGCCTCCTTGATTCGCCCATTCACATGCAAAACCTAATCCTCTTCCCTGGACAAAACTCCTACATTTTCTGACCCCAATCAATCTCACTTCATTACAAAGCTTTACACCAGGATCACTCATTACCATCTTAAAGCAGCTTCAAGTCGGTCGGAAATCTCCCTCTCCTCTCCTCATCGCACTCCTCCTACTTCTACTCCTCTCCTACTCCTCCACAACACCTCCCTCACCATCCACTCCTCCCCAACAACATCACCATCCACTCCTCCCCAACACCATCACCATCCACTCCTCCCCAACACCACCACCATCTTCTTCTCCCCAACACCTCCATCTCCTCCCCTTTCCATCTCTCCCACTTCTTCATCCCCTTTACCATCTACACCCCTCTTCATCTTACTCCCCCATCACTTCACCTCATCCCCACCATCCCCTCTCACCCACCATCATCCCCTATTCCCCACCCATCCCTAACCAACTCCCTCCTATACCCCTCACTCCCCCCTTTTCACCCCAACCCCATTCATCCTCCCCACTCCCCAGCAGTCATCCAGTTGAAGTCTTAAAGAAACACATGTTAAATAGGTTATCTCTGAGAGACTAAAGAGATGAGAGGAAGATGGAAATGGAAGGAGAGGAAAGGAGAAAGAGAGATAGAAGGAGAGAAAAAGGAAGAATAGAATAAATTAGGGCCAGGGAGATGGAAAGAGAGGTGAAGAAAATATTGATAATGAGGAAGAGGAGAATATGGAATTAGTAAGAGATGAGGAAGATGGAAGGAGTGATGAGGAGAATAGAGAGGGTGAGAGAGGGAGAGAAGAAGACCTTAAGATGTATTTAAATAGGGAGATGATAAACAGGGAGGACTGTATCTTCAAATGTCCATAAATAGGAAGAATAGAGCGAATATGGCCCTAGGACGTTTACAGTTAGGGAGAATTGGACTAAAGGCTTCTAAAAATAGGGAGAAGCGAGCGTAAGGACTTCTATAAATAGGACAGAGACGTTTATAAATAGGAAGTGAAGAGCCTAAGGCGTTTATAAATAGGGAGGCGGACGTAAATTGTCTCAAAATAGGAAAAATCATATCTGAATGTCTAGAAATAGGGAGAATACCTGAATGTCTAAAAATAGGGAGGAATATTTCTCATCTTTTCAAAAATAGAGAATAACGACTTGAGAATCACCTCTCTCTCCCAGACACCTCCAGTGACGTCACCGTGTTGTGGTGTGACGCCATAACACGCCTCTGTCTCTGGCGGCAAGAATAAAGGGGGGTGTAGCCCTTCTCTGGCGACAGGTACACACACCAAACACACTAACTCATACACACAGGCACAGATACACACACTCACGATCCATTGACTGACTGACTGACTGAGCGTACGCATTAACACACCGCCAGATTGTTGAGAAAAATTAATCATTCGTTCGTAACAAAAATAAGCAAGAGAAACAATGGCCTGACGAGGGAGCCTAAGGAAGTAGTAACCTTACACAATGAGACGGTGAGGTGAACTACCTGTACACCTTCCCTCTACACAGTAATTAACCTGTCTGGTCCCCCCCCCCCCAAAAAAAAAACCCACAAAAATAAACAAAAGACTTCATGGTTATATCAAACAAGAGCTCGTTACCATTCCCGACCTTAACCTCAGCCAGTGACCTTGACCTCAGCTCGTGTCCTTGGCCTCTACTAGTGGCCTTAACCTCTGCTAGCAACTGTGTGCGTCATGTTCCTCTGTTTCCATCCGGTGTGTGACACTGCAGAGCGCCTCGTCATAATACCAGACCACGAGAGAAGAAACAGGCGCCTCTCTCTCTCTCTCTCTCTCTCTCTCTCTCTTATAAGATAAACACCTCACGTGGAGATCGATACCTTTGACGATTACTGGACCATTCTTAAAACACAAGACAGTCACGTACCGAGCCATTACGACGCAGTTGAGGGCGACATCAACCACCACTACCCCCACCACAAGGACAACCCCCATCACAAGGACTCCCCCACCACAAGGACTACCCCCACCACAAGGACTACCTCCACCACAAGAACTACCCCCACCACAAGGACTACCTCCACCACAAGGACTACCCCCACCACAAGGACTACCCCCATCACAAGGACTCCCCCACCACAAGGACTACCCCCACCACAAGGACTACCCCCACCACAAGAACTACCCCCACCACAAGAACTACCCCCACCACAAGGACTACCCCCACCACAAGGACTACCCCCACCACCCCACCTGACTCGACCCCAACATGCTATGTGTTTACAAGTGTGAGGTCTGAGTTATCAATGCTAGGGGGAATAAAGTCGTCATCCCTAAGAGTGAGTCTGACTTCACTAGTTTGTTTACTGTGGACGACTACACACCATCACCTTCCTTACTACATCCTTGTAATATGCTCATATCTTCTTGTCCTCCTCCTGTTTTGTTTTCCCCTGTTGGTCCTACTTCTATTCCCCCTCCTTTTCCCCCTCCTCCTCTTCCTCCCCTTCTTCTTCTTCTTCTACTTTTTCTTCTCTTCCATCTTCTTCTCCTTCCCCCCTTCCTCCTCCTCCTACTCACCCACCCCTAAACAAGCCTGACCCTACCGACCTGCACCACACTTAACCTCTAACAGATAAAACCTGTAATCAATGGCTCCTCACGCGTCCTCACACTAACCTAACCCAAACCTAACCCCAACCTAACCTAAACTAACCTAACCCCAACCTAACCTAATATTTACCTAACCTTTACCTAACTTAACATAACCTAAATCTAAGATGGCAAGCAGGAACTTCTCGTATTTCCCGTGTGGGCGTCTGTAATACCATGAGCTTCACCCTGCACTGGATACAAGGTGGGAGGGGCAATACAGCAACCTCCTCTACCCTATTCGCTAGTTTACATTTGTATTCATCTATCCGCCCTAACACCCACCCAGACGACGTCACACTAAAACAAGTCAGTTTTCACGTGGTGGAGGAACAAAATGCTCTGTACAATAATTATTACCTTCAAACACAATAAACGTAGTTGTTTACGGGATGTGATGTTATGGCTGTGACATTTTACTGTGTGTACTGTCGACTGTGTTATAACAACGGGTCACTAATGAAAGGAAAACTAACTAAAATTTAATCCAGGTAAGAAATATATAATTCCCAGCAGGTAGTGAGGCGACCTGTACATTCCCAGCAGGTGAGGACGTTACCTGTACATCTAAGACAACAGGAACAACATACACACTGGCCAGCAGGTAGGAGCAGCTGACGGTAGGCGGGGCGACACAAGACCCCAGTTTAAATACGGAGGGATTTGTGTGTTAGGAGAAATACAATAGTTTGCTGGGCACTCCCCTCCTGCGGCCACAAGCCTCTTTACCCCACAGGGTGAGTGAGAGGCCAAGGGTCGCCCCGCCACGCGTGTTGCCACAGTAAGGGGACACCGCGCCCGCCCCTCCTCTCCACCCCTCCCCTCTGACCACCAAGGGGTCAGGACACTTCCCCTCAACTCTCCCTCTCTTTCCTCACTACTAAGGGGGTCTGGAGTCAGTGCACGCTACTCCTCTCCTTCCCCTTCACTACTGAGGGGCCAGGTTATCTCCCCTCACCACCTCCCTTACCTCTCTCCTATTCCTATGTCCCCCTTTTCATATCTGTCTAACTCTCACAGCCAGAACTAGGGAGCTGGACCTCTCCCCTTACTATCCTCATGTTACTCTCCCCACACACTCCCCTTATCTCCCCTCTTACGCTCATCCCACTCCTCTTTCATTCTAGGTGTGAGAACTCCCCACACTCCTCTCACCTCCCTCTCATCTCCTCACTGTCGCTTCTTTCCTCATATCTAGGACACAGACTCTCCCCCCTCCCCTATTCTGCTCTCCTCCCCTCACCACCTAAGGGCTACACCTCCCCTTTTACTCACCTCTCCCTTGGAAAGATCGAAAGCAGAGAGAGAGAGAGAGAGAGAGAGAGAGAGAGAGAGAGAGAGCTCAGGTTCCCCCTCCTCCACTCACCCCCGCCCCTCCCCGACACACCTCTCTTCTCTCACCCACACCAACCCTCCATCACCCACGCCCACTAACCTCTCCCCTGCATCATCTCCCCCCTCCCTCCTCCAGAGTCAACAATGGCTACCACTAGTTAGTGTCCACATAATCTGATTCCTCACTGAGAGAGGGAGAGAGGGAGGTGACTGGAAGGAGGGAGGTGACTGGAAGGAGGGATGGAGAGAGGGAGGGAGGGAGGGAGGGAGGGAGGGAGGTGACTGGAAGGAGGGAGGGAGAGAGGGAGGTGACTGGAAGGAGGGATGGAGAGAGGGAGGTGACTGGAAGGAGGGAGGGAGAGAGGGAGGTGACTGGAAGGAGGGAGGGGACTCGCTGGAAAGAGGCATAGGGAGACTCAGGGGGATGGCAGAGGGGAGGACTCAGGGGGAAGGCAGAGAGGGGGGAGAAGGGGTAGAAAGGGGGAGTCTCCTAGCTGTCCCCTCACCTCACTAATCACAAGAGGATAACAATTAAATGGGAGATATCTGACCATAGGGAATACATATAAATTAAAAGGTATCTCCCTGAATCCCCCCTCTCTCTCTCTCTCTCTCTCTCTCTCTCTCTCTCTCTCTCTCTCTCTCTCTCTCTTTTTATCTCTTATCTCTCATATGTCATATCTTTCTCTCTCTGGTTTCTATCACATTTTCTTCCACACCTAAAGATTACCATCACTTGTTTGTATGTCCAGTCAGGAGAGAGAGAGAGAGAGAGAGAGAGAGAGAGAGAGAGACACTTATCACTGGGTATAAAACTAGTAGTATGGTAAGGAGTGGTCGTGTTTATTTACCAAATCTTCTTAGGATTGATCGCGAGGCGTCAGTGGTGGGGTGGTGGTGGTTGTGACGACTTGTACTACTATAAGGCTAGGTTAAGTTAGGTTAGGTTAGGTTAAGTTAGGTTAGGTTAAGTTAGGTTAGGTTAGGTTAGGTTAAGTTAGGTTAGGTTACGAATCTAATCAAGTTTCATCCTTCACAGAGATAAACTGGATGAGGCTGGAGTAATCTGTATTTTGTTTTCCATTTTGCATTGAAGTTTGGTCGTCATGGCAACTTGCAACCAAAAACTAGTGTAGATTATAATAGCAACTTGCAACCAAAAGCTAGTGTAGATTCTAATGGCAACTAGCAACCAAAAAAACTAATATATAGATTTCAATATGTCTCGTCAACTAGCTTCCAAAATTTAATGTCGCCATCATTACGTGTCACGATGCTGGTGAGTGTGTGTGTGTGTGTGTGTCCTACCTTAATGACCTAGTAGACCAGGTGTGGGTACTAGAAGGTAAACAGCTCAACTCCCACGTGCAACACAAGACAGGATTACTCCTTAGTGGTCGGTAGGGCGAACTGGGTGATGGGTACTAGTGGGTGATGGGTACTAGTGGGTGATGGGTACTAGTGGATGATGGGTACTAGTGGGTGATGGGTACTAGTGGGTGATGGGTACTAGTGGGTGATGGGTACTAGTGGGTGATGGGGGTAGCATAAGCCGTAGTAGCACAATAAAACACAACACAACATAGACGAAATTCTTATATGATAAACAAAATGGTTAGGTTAGATTAGGTTAGTTTCATTTGTCTTTGTATTCCCACCAGGTCAGCTCCCTTACCACATCAACACCTCGTCAACAGCCAGAGTTACGCCAACACAGTCACAAGTCTCACGGCAGGTCCTGTCATGGGTACATTTCAAAGTGAGTTTGCGACGTCACACTCCGTGAATTATTTGGCAGTATGACGTTTTCATGACGTCATGGTGACGTAGCCCTCTTCCCCTCACCCGCCTCCCTCCCCTCACCGACCTGCCATTCATCGAGAGCGAGGTAGTTATCACAGAAAACGGACTTCTCCCCTCCCACACCCTCCCTCACATCCACCGCCCTTCTCCCCTCCCTCCACCAACCCTCTCTCGCCCCGCCTCCCTCATCCACCCATCCACCCACACAGTCATATCCATCCATTTCCCATCCACTTATTCCTCTCCCTCATCCACCAAATCCTGTCCCCTCATCCAGATCGCCCTCTTCTACACCCTCACTCCCCTCTTTCTCCCCCTAATCCCACATCTATCTCTTATACAACCCCTCTAACCACCACCACCACCTCCCCTTACCTAAACTACCTACCCTTCTCTCCTCTCGTCCATCACCTCCCTCCCTCACCACCTAACACCCTCCCCCCCTCTCTCTCCCCCCTAAACAAACTCCTGATCACAAACTCCCCCCCCCCCACTAGCCAAACATCCATCCTTCCTTCCCCTTAACTAACCATACCTCCCCCTAACTAACCATACCTCCCCCTAACTAACCATACCTCCCCCTAACTAACCATACTTCCCCCTAACTGACCATACCTCCCCCCCCCCCCTAACACGACAAAAACTCACATATACAAAAAAGTTGATAAACAATAATAAGAATAAACTGGGGATTGTGTACACGTATATAGTCATCCTCCACCTGTTGTAGTTTCGTTCTGGGTCGTGTTAAGTCAGCCTCTACTAACCCGCCTCTACTGACCTGACTGATATTGCTCACCGTCGTAAAATAAGATGAGTGATGTGTTGCTGGTAACGGTGGATTATGAAGTTTAAAGTGAAAAAAGGTATGGACGATGACGACAATGATGACGACGCCTATGATGACTATGACGACGACAATGATGACGACGAAAATGATGACAATGACAACGCTGCCTGAGGTATAGCATTACTATATGAAGTTCAGCTAAAAACTCAAATATTCCTTTATATATATTGTGTATATATCTCTATACCATAAACGAAGGAGGTGACACAACAATAATTTAAACTAAAAATAAAGAACACAAACGAATGACCAAATAAAGAGAGAAAAAAAAATTGAGAGAAAAACGCGGAAACAAAGTGTGGAAAAAAAGTTGTTTTATTGGTGTGGTCGGTAGAGGCGGTGTGTCGGGTGGGACAAACAAGACGGTGTGTATAAAATGCCTGTAGAATATCCTGGCACCTGGAAAACGTTGCTGGAATCTCCCCTCACCCACCTACCACAGCACAACACCTCCCCTCACCCACCTACCACAGCACAACACCTCCCCACACCCACCTACCACAGTACAACACCTCCCCTCACCTCACCCACCACAGTACAACACCTCCCCTCACCTCACCCACCACAGTACAACGCCTCCCCTCACCTCACCCACCACAGTACAACACCTCCCCTCACCTCACCCACCACAGCACAACACCTCCCCTCACCCACCTACCACAACACACCTCCCCACACCCACCTACCACAGCACCTCCCCTCACCCACCTACCACAGCACAACACCTCCCCTCACCCACCTACCACAGCACCTCCCCTCACCCACCTACCACAGCACCTCCCCTCAACCACCTACCACAGTACAACACCTCCCCTCACCTCACCCACCACAGTACAACACCTCCCCTCACCTCACCCACCACAGCACAACACCTCCCCTCACCCACCTACCACAACACAACACCTCTCCTCACCCACCTACCACAACACAACACCTCCCCTCACCTCACCCACCACAGCACAACACCTCCCCTCACCTCACCCACCACAGCACAACACCTCCCCTCACCCACCTACCACAGTACAACACCTCCCCTCACCTCACCCACCACAGCATAACACCTCCCCTCACCCACCTACTACTCTACGGTCACTATCAGATTTACACCTCCCCTCCTCTCCCCTTAGCCACATCTCCCCCTCTCCCCTTCAGTTACCCCCATCCCCCCTAACTACCTCCCTGCCCCCCCCCTGATACCTCCCATCTTCTCCCTCCTCCCTTTTCCTTCAGTCACCTCCCATCCCCTCCCTCTTTAATTCCCCTCCCTTCCTCCCTCCCACCTCCCTCCCTCAACATGTGGCACTTCTCACCTGGGGTAATGTGAGGTAATGTGCTCCTAACAACGTTACCGGGGGCCAGACAGGTAAAGGTGTTGGCACTCTCCCACCGCCGGGGATAAGAGCCAAGCCCAATAAAGATGCAGATGTGATTTCCGTCTCTATGGCCCTTGATTAGCATGATAAGGAGGACCCGGGGGCAAGAAGAAGGGAGACCAACCCCCTCCCCACCCTCCTCCCTCCATCCTCACCCCCCCCCTCCCTCCATCCTCACCCCCTCAAGGCCCAGCGCTACAGAGAATCAACTTTCATCACTATGTCGTCATGTCTTAAGATCGAAAATAAAGTCTCACAACACACTTAGAATTATGAGCTAAAAAAAGGAGTCACAGTTTTGTTTAAAGATTTTTCAGGATAAAACAAATCTTATAATCACCAGTTAACAAAAGTATATAAGTCTTTTGTGAGTCTTGTATATAATGCTGTAGAATTTGAAGTCTATTGAGGTTAATGCTAAAAAAAAAATTATACATAATGTTATCGCCACACACACACACACACACTTCCATGACACACCTTCAATACACAAATAAATGGAAAAATAAATATATTGTAAACTCTAGTCTAGTCTTGGACATCCTTAGACATTCTCAGACATCCTCAGACATTCATAGACATTCTCAGACACTCTTAGATATCCTCAGACATTTTCAGACATTCTTAGACATCCCCAAACATTCTCAGACATCTTTAGACATTCTCAGAAACAGGAATCAACTCTCAGTTAAAATACAAAGAGAGAGAGAGAGAGAGAGAGAGAGAGAGAGAGAGAGAGAGAGAGAGAGAGAGAGATTTAAGCCATAAAGCGGGTTGAAGATGATACCGACAGCTATATTTGATACCAGCTAAAAATGGAAATAGAAAAGCTTTAACTACGCAGCGAAACAGAAGCTAACAAATCTAATTCTTATCGCTGCTAAACGTAAAAAGAAGCTATAAGCTATAAAGAGGACATTAATACAAGCTGTGTGGCAGGGCGGCTGGAGGGAGGGAGGGAGGCGGAGGAGACTGTGGAGGGAAGGAGGTTGGAGAAAGAGCAGTTGGAGGGAAAGAGGAGGAAGAAAGAGGGCGGTGGAGGGAAGGAAGGAAGGAAGGAGGGAGAAAGAGCAGTTGGAGGGAAAGAGGGCGAAGGAAGGAAGGAAGGAAGGAAGGATGGAAGGAAGGAAGGAAGGAAGGAGGGAGAAAGAGCAGTTGGAGGGAAAGAGGGAGGAAGAAAGGGAGTGGGGGGCGGTGGAGGGAAAAGAGGTAGGGAGAAAAGACAGGTGAAGGGAAGGTAAGCCGTGCTAAGGGACGGGGTTTGTTCACTATTACACACAGCCGGCACTAATGTCCCCCGTAACTCCATTATATACTGACACACACCCAGGTAGCACGAGCAGGGAGGGAGGCAACACGACCAGGGAGGGAGGGAGGCAACACGACCAGGGAGGGAGGGAGGCAACACGACCAGGGAGGGAGGGAGGCAACACGACCAGGGAGGGAGGGAGGCAACACGACCAGGGAGGGAGGGAGGCAACACGACCAGGGAGGGAGGGAGGCAACACGACCAGGGAGGGAGGGAGGCAACACGACCAGGGAGGGAGGGAGGCAACACGACCAGGGAGGGAGGGAGGCAAGACGACCAGGGAGGGAGGGAGGGAGGGAGGCAACACGACCAGGGAGGGAGGGAGGCAACACGACCAGGGAGGGAGGGAGGCAACACGACCAGGGAGGGAGGGAGGCAACACGACCAGGGAGGGAGGGAGGCAAGACGACCAGGTAGGGAGGGCGGGAGGCAACACGACCAGGAGGGCGGAGGCAACACGACAGGGAGGAGGAGAACGACAGGAGGGGGGAGGCAAGAAGGAGGAGGAGGAAAGGGGAGGGGAAAGGGGAGGAAAGGGGAGGGGAAAGGGGTGGGGAAAGAGGAGGAAAGAGGAGGAGAAGGGAAGGAGGAAGAGAAAGGAAGGAGGGAGGGAGGGAGGATGTAGAAAAGATGATGGGGAGGAAAGGGAGAGAGGGGGGGGAGGGAAAATGGCCAGAGGGAGAGTTGTAAGAAAGAGGAAGAAGAATGGGATGACGGGAGGAAGTGAGGGGAGGAAAGTAGAGTATAGAGGGAGAGGGGATGAATAGAAGGAGGGAAAGAGGATGGAATAGAGCCAGAGAGAGAATATAAGAGGTAGATGGAAGAATGGAAGGACGAGACGGAAGAGAGAGAGAGAGAGAGAGAGAGAGAGAGAGAGAGAGAGAGAGAGAGACACAGGACCCCCGACACAATAAACTTGCTCCACTATTGTACCTACCTGTTCCATATTAACTCCTATAAGAACACCTGGTTTACTTAATAATATCCACATAACCTAACCTAACCTAACCTAACCACACCACCACCACCACCACCACCACAACTTTAGTAATGGTGTAATAAAACAGACACCATCCTCACCCTACCACACACTAACAGGCCGTGAGCTCCCTGCCACAGTTTTCGACACATGGATGATTCATCTTTGTAAAATGAATAATAATCTAATAATAATAAATGGAAATAAGTCTTCCTCCCCCCCCCTACCTCTCCCCCCTCCTCCCGTCTCTCACTTAGGACTCTCACTGGACTCAATTCACCTCAGCTCCGGGGCGTGTGAGTGCGTTGGACTCTGTGTAGGTGTCGAGACTTACCTGTAATAACCTGCCCAACGTATAGTCTTTATGTGATGGTAGTAGTAGTAGTAGTAGTAGTAGTAGTAGTTGTTGATGTTTGTGGTTGTAATGGTGGTAGTTGTAGTCGTAATGGTGACGTTTATAACCGTAATAGTGGTAGTGGTGTGTGCGTGTGAGAGAGAGAGAGAGAGAGAGAGAGAGAGAGAGAGAGAGAGAGAGGGGAGATAAAAGACATCAAACGCCGTAAAATAATACAGAAAAAAAAATAGGATACAAAAAGTGTTAGATAAAAATGGTAGACAATGGAATAATTTAAGCCAGTCTCCCCCTGAAGACAACGACTGGATACAGAGACTCGGTTGTAAAAAGACTAAATCCAGTTTCAGGAGTAAACCCCCCAGAGAGAGAGAGAGAGAGAGAGAGAGAAAGAGAGAGAGAAAGAGACTCACTCTGTATCTCTATTTATCTATCTCTACATTCCCTTCCACGGGCTCTCCTCCTCTCCCTCTTCCCCCCCCCCCCCCACCACCACCCATCCCCTCTACTCCCCTACCTGACAAGCCCCCGAGGGGAACGGAAATATATAGGAATGTTGCAGGTAAGAGAGGTGTGGGGGGGGGGGGTGGAGGGGGGGGGGGGAGGTTCGACGCCGGGGAGAGACGTAGGTGAGGGAGAAGAAAAATGGGGAGGGGGGAGGTGGGTGGAGGAAGGTAGGTGGGGAGAGGAAGGTGGGTGTGAGGGGGGGGGTGAGAAATTGATGAGGGAATACTAGGGGTGAGGAGTAGAAGGTGAGGTGAAATGGAACGAGGAAGGGGTTAGGTGAGGGGAGACGTGAAGTGAGTATGGGAAAATTCAGGGTAGGAAGGTGGATGAGGGGGTGAGGGAAATGAGGGAAAATGAGACAGGTGAGAGGAGAGGAAAGTCAGTGAAGGGAAATGATGAGGGTTGAGGGGAGGAGAAACATGGGGAAGGAAAAAGACCGAAAAAGGGGGGGGGAGGGGTGATAAGGGGAAACACGAGAAAGGAGGGGAAGGGGTGAATATTGAGGATAAGCCCATCATTTTTCCCCTCCCGCACTCCGCCCCCCCCCCTCCCCAAGAAAAAGAGGGTAATGGGGTCACAGAAACGGGTTGAGTGAGGGGACACTAAGGGAAGTGGTGGGTGAGTGGGGGGTGATGACGAGGTAAGTGAGGTGACACAAGGGGGGTGAAGGGGATTGTGACCAAGGGAGAGAGGATGGGAAGGGGGAAGGGGGGGGGCAGGCTATGGAAGGGGGGGAAACGACGAGGTTGGGGTAAGTGAGGGGAGAGGAGTTCGACAGGGGTGTACCTGGCCCCGAGGGGAGAACCAGACAAGGAAAACCGGTTAAGACTCAGGTAATACGCTTGTCCTGCCCTCGCCTACTTCACCTGACGAAATCTAAAGGGGAGGGGAAAAAAGCCCCTCAGCCCTCGAGGAGACGGACAAGGGGAAAGAGCAATTAACTCATTCTGAGGGGAGAGTGGCGAGGGAGTTTCTGATGTAGACTTTGGAGAATTTTGTCCACCGTCACAAGGGTTTCTGCAAATGTGCGGCTAATTGGATTCCTGCGCTGTGTGTGACGCTGTGTGTGTGTGTGTGTGTGTGTGTGTGACGGTGTGTGTGTGTGTGTGTGTGACGGTGTGTGTGACGGTGTGTGTGTGTGTGTGACGGTGTGTGTGTGTGTGTGTGTGTGTGTGTGACGGTGTGTGTGTGTGTGTGTGTGTGTGTGTGTGACGGTGTGTGTGTGTGTGTGTGTGACGGTGTGTGTGTGTGTGTGACGGTGTGCGTGTGTGTGTGTGTGTGACGGTGGGTGTGCGTGTGTGTGTGTATAAGGGTATTTCAACACAGCCACCCACAAAAGAACAGTCATTAAAATGACCACAGCCACCCACAGGAGCACAGCCACTCATATAAACACAGCCACCCACAAGAGCACTGCCACCTACATTAGCGCAGCCACCCACAAGAGCACTGCCACCCACATTAGCACAGCCACCCACAGGAGCGCCCGTGTACGCCTTTTAGGGCACCTTTATGCTAATAACATTTTACTCTTTCACAAAAAAAAGAAATATATAAAATGGTCATCAGTCCTGGGAGAAAATGTTAATGTGCCTTTTCAGTTCTCCTCTTCCCTACTCTTCCCCTTTTCCTCCCCATCTCCGACGTTCTTCTTCCTGTAATCTCTCCCCATCCACCTCTTCCCTTCCCCAACAAACTGCAAGGATTTATCTTTTACTTTTCACCCTTTCCCATCCCATTCTTATTTTTCCCATCTCCTCATCCCTCCTCTAATCCCCTCATTCCCATCTTTCAATTCCTCCTCTCATACCCTTTCTCCCCTCGCACACCATATATGCCCAACTTCCTTTCCCTTCCCTTCCCTCCCCTTCCCTCCCTCTCCCACCTTAAGAGCGTAAAAGGAACGTTGGTTTAAAAGATGCTGGCTTTGTACTCTCTGGGGGGAAGGGGGGTTAGTGAGGGAGAGGAGGGGGTAGTGAGGGAGAGAGGGGTAGAGAGGGAGAGGAGGGGGTAGTGAGGGAGAGGAGGGGGTAGAGGGGGGTAGAGAGGGAGAGAGAGAGGAAGTGAAGGAGAGGGATGGAGGGATAAGTTAAAGTACAGGTTAGTTAATTATCGTCAGTACCAACAATGTAAAGTTAACCTTACAATAAATTGCAGGTAAAATACACTTATATCACAGGTAAATTACAGGTAAAATACACGTATATTACAGGTAAAACACAAGTAAATATCAGGTAAAATACAGGTAAAATGCACGTATATTACAGGTAAAACATAAATAAATTACAGGTAAATTACAGGTTAAACACAGGTCAAATGCAGATAAATTACAGGTAAATTTTAGGTATATTACAGGTAAATTACAGGTAAATTACGGGTATATTACAGGTAAATTACAGGTAAATTATAGGCATATTAAAGGTAAATTACAGGTAAATTACAGGTTAAACACCACCCTGGCCGCCTCATCGACCCGTCTGGTCTTTTCATTCCACCAATTTATCACATTTCTCCGGTGGGATTTTGGCACTCCACTCACCCTGATGGATCTAGTGGGTGGTGGGTGGCTATGGGTGGCGGTGGGGGTGGTGCTGGGGGTGGTGCGGGTGGTAGGTGCGGGTGGTAAGGCTGATAGTTGGCGGGTGGCGGGATAGTGGAGTGATGTGGAGAGTTGATAGGTGGTGGGGGGCAGTGGGTGGTGGGGGGAAGTGGGTGGTGGAGGGAAGTGGGCGGTGGAGGGAAGTGGGCGGTGGAGGGAAATGGGTGGTGGAGGGAAGTGGGTGGTGGGGGGAAGTGGGCGGTGGAGGGAAGTGGGCGGTGGAGGGCAGTGAGTGGTGGGGGGAAGTGGGCGGTGGGGGGAAGTGGGCGGTGGGGGGAAGTGGGTGGTGGAGGGAAGTGGGCGGTGGAGGGAAGTGGGCGGTGGAGGGAAGTGGGCGATGGAGGGAAGTGGGTGATGGAGGGAAGTGGGCGGTGGAGGGAAGTGGGTGGTGGGGGGAAGTGGGTGGTGGAGGGAAGTGGGCGGTGGAGGGAAGTGGGCGGTGGAGGGAAGTGGGCGGTGGGGGGAAGTGGGCGATGGAGGGAAGTGGGTGATGGAAGGAAGTGGGTGATGGAGGGAAGTGGGCGGTGGAGGGAAGTGGGCGGTGGAGGGCAGTGGGTGGTGGAGGGCAGTGGGTGGTGAAGGGCAGTGGGTGATGGAGGGCAGTGGGTGATGGAGGGCAGTGTAGGACGGGAACATTGGGTGGTGGGTGACGATGTGGCAGATGGTGAGGAGGTGGCGAGTTAGGTTGGGGGAGGTAGGAGAGGAGGGGGAAGAAAATTAGGAAGGGAGGGGGAAAGAAGTAGGAGGGGGAAAGAAGTAGGAGGGAAGGAGGAACGGAGGGAGGGAGTAGGAGGGAAGTAGGAGGGGAGGGAGGGAGTGGTGGAAGTGCAGGCAAGAGACAACACACACAGGTAAAGTGGTGGTGAGGGAGCTAGAGACCTGTAGGCCCCTTGTCTCTCTCTCTCTCTCTCTCTCTCTCTCTCTCTCTCTCTCTCTCTCTCTCTCTCTCACCTCTAAGAATCTATCAAATTTATGAGTTTGATTTTTTTATATATTTATTTTTTATTTTTATTTTTTCAATTATTTTAGGGAATGTAATGGAGGCAGGTGAGGTGAGCTGCTCGAGGTGTCTTTGTCAGCAGCGACTTTCTTTATAATAATATTCTAAAGTCGTGATAAAAATGTGGCGTTCTTGAGGGGGCGTTTGTCCTATTCTCAGCAGAGGTCGTGGAGGTGTTAGTATGCAGAGTGCGGCCCTTCCCTCCCTCCCTCCCTCCCTCAGCTCCCTCCTCTCTCTCTTCTTCCCTTCCTCCCTCCCTCAGCTCCCTCCTCTCTCTCTTCTTCCCTCCCTCCCTCCCTCTTTCACCAAGAATGGTGGGAGAGAGAGAGAGAGAGAGAGAGAGAGAGAGAGAGAGAGAGAGAGAGAGAGGAAACAAGAATGGTGAAAGAAGGAGGAAATGGAAGGCAGGAGGGAGAACGTGACAGGGAGAAGGATAGATGAGAAAGAGGGAAGCAGTAGGGCCATGAATGGTGAGGGAAGGAGGAAGTGAGAGAGTGACAGATAGAAGGAAGGGAGAGGGGCCATGAATAGTGAGGGAGGGACTGTACGTGAAGGAAGGCTGGAGCCATTGTCCCCGAGTGCCAGGCAGCCAGGTAGGAGGGAGGGAGGGAGGGAGGGAGGGAGGGAGGGAGGGAGGAAGGAAGCGAGGGAGGGAGGAAGGGAGGTTAGACATTTTACCTCCCTCCCATAAAATGAAGGAAGGAGTTTTACGTCTTACATTTTTCGTACTCTTGAGTCTCATTCATAATACTGAGGATAAAATGATGACGTCGAGCGGGGACAACACTCACCAGCCCCTGTAGCTGCTACTATTGTTACCACTACTACTACTGTTACTACTACTACTACCACCACTACTAACAAAACAACTATCACAAACTATTTTTAATGTTAAGAGAGAGAGAGAGAGAGAGAGAGAGAGAGAGAGAAGAAAGCAATAAAGAAAGAATTGGGAATAAAAGAGTGAGGCGAAGCGGACAAGGAATTTTTATCAAGAGTTTGAGAGTGAGTGAGAGATGAGTAAGGTTGTCCTCACCTGTCTTTACGAGAGAGAGAGAGAGAGAGAGAGAGAGAGAGAGAGAGAGAGAGAGAGAGAGAGAAGGAAGGATGAATATGGAAAATGGAGGAGGAGGGGAGGAAGAGGAGGAGGGGAAAAGAGATAGAGAGAAAGGAGAGAGAGTGAGAGAAGGGGAGACAGATTGAACGAGGTAAGGATGAATATGGAGATGTAGAAAGAGGAGGGGCGAGGAGGAGGGGCGAGGAGGAGGGGGAGGAGGAGGAGGGAGAAGAGGAGGAAGAAGAGGAGAAGGGGGGGGGAGGAGGAGGAGGTTACTCAGCAGGGTAAATGCGGGCGGAAGTTGATGATGGTTAAAAAGCAAAATGACAGGGGGACAAGAGGAGAGGGGAGAGGGAGGAGGCTGGTGGGGGAGAGGGAGGAGGCTGGTGGGGGAGAGAGGTGGAGGCTGGTGCAAGAGAGAGAGAGAGAGAGAGAGAGAGAGAGAGAGAGAGAGAGAGAGAGAGAGAGAAGGGGGGAGATCTTGTGGGGGAGAGAGAGACGGGGGAGACTAGTGGGGGAGAGGGTAGAGAGAGAGAGACGGGGGAGACTCGTGGGGGAGAGGGGAGAGAGAGGGGACGTCGTGCAGTCTGAATAGTCTCATTAAGATCAGAGGGCAGGTGAAGGGGCGCTGATGAGGGGAACTACTCAGGTAGGAAGCACCCCTCTCTCCCCCTCCCTCCCTCTCCCCCCCTCCCTCCCTCTCTCATCCCTCCCTCCCATTCTCTCAGCTTTGTATTGTCTCTCTTGAAATCTCTCTCTCTCAACCATTTACTCTGCCGTCTCATCGTCACTTTGGTTTATGTCTACTTTTATCTCCCTCTCTCCACTCCCTCTCTTTCTTTTCCCTTCCCTCTCTCCGTCCCTACGTCATTCCCTCCCTAACTCCCTCTCTTCCCTCACTCCCACTCTCTCTCTCTCCCTGCCCCCACTCTGTTTCTCTCCCTCCCTTCCCCTTTCCTTCCCTCCTCTCCCCTCATACATTCTTTTTCCTGTTATTCCCCTCTACGACTTGCCTTTCTTTACGTCTTTTCTTCACCTCTTTTCCCCCACTTACCCTATTGTAATCTCCTTTTCCCCTTCTTTCTTAGCCGTTCTTCTCTCTTCTCCCCTTATTCTAAACCTCTTGTTCATTTTCGTTATTTGCATTCTCCTTATTCACCTGCTTTTACATTTTTCTATTTTTATCATTCTTTTCTTCCACTTTCATCACTCACATAAGTCCTGGATTTATCGCGTCTTTCTCATTCCCTCGTTCGTTTTCCTTGTCTCTCATTCTAAAATATTTCCTTCTTCTTTCCGTGTTTAGAAATTTCGTCTCTTTGTCTTGACACACCTTATTTACATAGTTTCTTAATCTGTGTGTGTGTGTGTGTGTGTGTGTCTGTGAAGGAGTTTTAATCTCTCTCTCTCTCTCTCTCTCTCTCTCTCTCTCTCTCTCTCTCTCACACACACACACCTTCACAAACAGTCCAACATTATAAAAATATTTCCGCATATTCAGAAACAAAAAAAGCAACAAACACAATTAACATTTAAACATTCTGCCTCTAGCCTACAGCAACATTTAAACATTCTGCCTCTAGCCTACAGCAACATTTAAACATTCTGCCTCTAGCATTTAAACATTCTGCCTCTAGCCTACAGCATCATTTAAACATTCTGCCTCTAGTCTACAGCAACATTTAAACATTCTCCATCTACCCTACAGCAACATTTAAACATTCTGAAAAGTCCACTAACCTGTAAACAATATGTCTATCGTAATAAACCCACTAACATAGATACATGGTTTTCAATAAACAACTAACGCGTAAGCAATTTGACAATAGGCCAAGTTCAAACATATTTTCTGCAATAAGACCAGACAATAGTTATTTTTTTTTTTTGCAATACGTCCACATCAACAATACATTTATTTTGCCATTCTCACATTTTTTGCAGCAGTCACTGAAATATTTGAAGACTCCAGCATTATACCGACTTAGCAGATTACGAAAGCATTGGATCTATTTCAGCAGGAGGAATATTAGGGTATTAAACCTATCCCACTTCAGCAGATACAGTACAGTCTACCTGCTTTACCTGCTGTATTATACCGGTAACATACATGACCATACACAGGGGTTACGGTGAGCCAGTGGGTATAGAGCTCGCTTTTTGTCCTTAAGGTCAATAGTTTGTACTAGGGACATCACTAATCGACCCAGTTGTGAATGGGTATACAGTACCTTCCTTTACAGTTGGGGGAATGAAGACTAGCGAGTACAGTGCCAACCACATTGCTGCCTCCTTGTGTACCGAAGTTCATTACAGTAGATTATTTTCCCCTCAAATTCCTTCTAGTTTCCTCAACTTTTACATATTGGTTTAAACGTAATTTTTTCAAGGTAATATAAACGGAGCTAAATTCTTCGTTCTCCATCATTATTAACATTTTGAACATTTTATAACATTAACATCTTCCAACAACACAATTTATCCTCTAAAATTAACAATGTTTAAAAGTCCCCACAAGAAAAATATGTCCCTTCCCATACTAGTAACCACGTCAGCCATTGTTGGAGTCGTTCACATCATCATCAAACAACTACGACCAACAATTAATAATTCTCTCAGTTAAAAAAGAAAAAAACCATCCTCACGTGAGTAAAAATCTCTCAGTCAATTCAGGAGACTCGGTCATTTGGTTGATGAAACACAGGTGATATAGACTGACTAAAGGTGTGTGTCTATCTACGACCGTCACTGAATTTCGTCACCTGATCTTAACACGACAAGATGATGCTCAAGACCCGGCAGTGTCCCGCGGGGGTAGACAAGAACTGCTGGGGGGATAAATTGTGGTCTTTCTTGTTGATTTTGACGCTTTATAGAAAACGACTTCAGACGCGGGGAAGACTTCGAAAAAAACAAAAGAAGGTCAGATGAGTGATAGGCTGTGCTAGGCTTATAATAATACAGTATATCATTATAGGAGGGACATTACCCCCCCCCCCCCCCACACGTGACTGAGGTATCTGTGTTAGTTATATATCCTAATAACTTAAATAATAATAACAATAAACTGACCGTCAACTCAGAAGTAAACAATGATAATAATAAACCAAGACTAAAACAAAAGATATAATGGCCGGATGTTGACAGTCTGATCACGTCCCTCCTTACGATTTCCACTTTCTCTTTATTCTTTTCCCACTAGTCCAGCCTCCCTCCCCCTCCCCCCCCCCCGTCCCTCTGTTGCATGGTGTGTGTGAGAGAGAGAGAGAGAGAGAGAGAGAGAGAGAGAGAGAGAGAGAGAGAGAGAGAGACTATATAAATAAAGAGAGAATAAAGATGAAAAGAAAAAGAGAGAGGGAGAGAGAGCGCGAGGAGGGAGTAAGAACGGGGGATGGGTGGGTGGAGGGAGGGGGAGCGGTTTTACGTGCTTCAGGTGGAGCGTCGAGCGGGTGCCCTTCTTCTTCAGGACTCCCCCAGGAGGCGTTGTAGGCGGCGACGTGGAGGAGTCCGAGCAGCCAACTCGATAAAAAGTTTTGCCCCCCACCCCACCCACCCACCCACCCACCCACCAGCCATTTGGGTAAGGTAGGAGAGCGTCGCTTAGTTGCTTAAGAAGGGGGCCGAAAGACGCTCAGGAGGGCGTTCGTCTTGCCAAGTGTGTTTATGGGCGAACCTTGAGACCGAGGGCAATAGACACGAGGGTGGAAGGGAGAGATAAACGAGTGAGTTACTGACAGATAGATGGAATAGTTCCGGATCTCATCAAGTTTAGGACCCCCCCCCCCCCCCGCGCTTATTTCACCTGATGATTGAACACTCTAATGGTGAATGGTTTAGGTGAGGTGAGGTGAGGTGAGCATTAGGGTGTTTAATCATCAGGAGAAATAAGAGAGGATTTTAATCATGAGATCCATAGTTACTTCGAGAGTGATGCTGCTAGCTGGTGGTAGATAAATAGATGGATTATGTGGGATAGTCGCTAGTACATCAAAGAGTAGAGTTAGTACACTGGCCATTGATTGTCCGATGTAATAAGATGAGCAATCAGGAATACATATGACAAAACCCTGGAACACCTGCAATAAGACCCTGTAAAACCATAGCAAGACCCTGGAAGACACCGATCAAGACCTAACAAGATCCTAAAAGACCCACAACAAGGTTTTGAAGCATCCACCACCGTAACATATAAGAATTACTCACTACAAGACAAAACCCCGAATCTTTTACAAGGCTCTGGAACACTGACATCAGAACCTCTAAAAAAAAAAACACCGTGAAAATTCTACAAGAACCTAAAGAACCCTTATGAAGACTGGAACACTCACGAAAAAATCCCAAGACCCCCAAAATCCCAGGACAAGAAGACAACGACCACACTCCAAGCCGATGAGATGTTCCTGGAGCCTTAAAACTCAGACGAGGTACTCTCCAAACGAAATCAAATAAACCTTCTGGTAATGGCAAAAGCACCTGTAGCTGCTGCTGCCCCTCCGTCTCTCAGGTTGGTTCCAGGCTGCGAAACTTTCAGCTGGTCCCCTGAGAGTCGGTCCAGTAACGAAGGGGCCGCTGGATGTGGAGAAAAAGTTTCTAGCAGCAGCGGGTACCTGGGTCTGTCGCCGGCCGACCCCATTATTGACGCTACGTGTGGGCGACGCAGGCTGGCCACCACCTACAGCAGAACCTCTATATACTGACCAGTACCTACAGAAGAACCGAGAAACAACCACCTCCTTCGTCCTGGTTGGTCACAGTAAAACCTGAATACCTTAACCAGAGCTCACAGAGGAACATGGATCCAACCATCTCCTTTCCCAAGACTGGTCACCACTTACACTAGAGGCTGAATACGTTGGCCAGCACTTACAGAGGAACACGGGCTATAATACAACCTCCCTCCTCCAGACTGGTCACCACACCACCTACAGTAGCAGCTGGGCACATCATCATACCTTGAAAATGTTAAATATTTATGATATAATACTGTGTTCAGCCCAATGGTAATGAAATTGTGTACAGGAAGGAGACAATTAATCCAACTCTCACTTCCCCATGCAACTCTTTATCTTCCTCATTATCTCCCTCTTGTATCCGTCTCCCCCCCCCCCTCCCTCCCTCCATCTCTTCCCACTATTTACCTCTTACTTGCTATTCTCTCTTCTCAATCTCCAGTATCTCTCAGCTCTCACCCCGCCCTTTATACTCCTATTACCGTTTCCCTCTTTTTTCCTGTCTCTTTTTTTAATTCCCCTCCTCGCATTCCCATTTCTCGCTCTAATCCCTCTCTTCCTCCTTTTGCTATCCCTGCCATTCTTGTCCCATGTCCCCCTTCCTTCCTTCCTTCTTTCATTAATTCCTCGTCAGAACTTCTCGTTACATTCCACTTCCTCCTTCCTTCCTTCCCCTTCCCTCATTATCCTCTCTCTCTCTCTCTCTCTCTCTCTCATTCTTGGTTGATTTGTTTCTTCCCCTCTCCCCTTCCCCCCTCCCTTACACTGTTGTCACCCCTTCCCCCTTCCCTTACACTGTAGTCACCCCTTCCCCTTTTGCCTTACACTGTTGTCACCCCTTCCCCTCTTGCCTTACACTGTTGTCACCCCTTCCCTCTCACTCGGTTTAGCTCACCCCTCTCACCTCTCCCTTTAACTCCTCTTCCTCCAGGAAATTTTAATAGTTTACCCAGACACCAATTCATGTCTCTGAACCCTTTAAAACTAATTAAGGCTTAACCTGCATCTATTAGTGACCTTGACCTTTGACCTGATGATTAGCTGCCAAAATCTACAGGTATTGTCACTTAGCTGTAATGGTTATATTTTGTGAGGTTTTATGGAAGTGATCTGGTTAACACACTCACTCACTCACTCACTCACTCACACACACTCACACACACACACACACACACACACACACACACACACACACACACACACACACACACACACACACTCCATCAACTTCAATCCTTTTTATCATATCATTCACTTTTCCTCCTTCCGTCCTCCTCTCCAGGCTCAAGAACTACCCACCTCCTCCTCTCTCCCCCCTCCTCATCTCCAACGTTATTCCTTCTCCTCTGTGTTTATTTTCTATAATACAGTCATTCCACTTTCATCACATTCTTCCTCGCCTCCCCTTCCTTCCCTATTCCTTCAAGTTCCTGTATATTTTGTTTCTTGTTCTCCTATTTTATCTCTCTCTCTCTCTCTCTCTCTCTCTCTCTCTCTCTCTCTCTCACTTCAACCCCTCCTACTCCCTTCTCTTCCCGCCCACTTCTTCCTGCATCGCCACCCCACACCCTCCCCTCTCCCCCTCCCCTAAGCCGTCTTCCCCCCTCCTCCCCTTCTCACTCTTTCTATTTTTCTTATTTTTTTACCTACACATCCTCTTCACTTCCCCTTCCTGAAGCCGCCAGAGCCCCCCCCCCCCCTCCATGCTCGTCTTCTAGTGATGTAGCCGCCAGCCCCCTCCCCCTGTAGTCGCCAGCCCCTCTTTCTCTGTAGGCGCCAGCCCCCTCTCTCTCTCTCACTATAGCTGCCAGCCCCTCTCTCTCTCACTATAGTCGCCAGTCCCCTTCCTTTCTCATTAAAGCCGCCAGCCCCTCCTTCTCTCACTAAAGCCGCCAGCCCCTGTCTCCCTGTAGCCGCCAGCCCCCTCCCCCTTTCACTATAGCCGTCAGACCCCTCTCATCCTCCCTGTAGCCGCCAGTCCCCTCCCTTCCTCCCTGTAGCCACCAGTCCTCTCCCCCCTCTGTAACCGCCAGCCCCCTTCCCTCTCTCACTATAGCCGCCAGCCTCCTCCCTTCCGGTCGCCGCCACCTCCCTCCTCCTCCCCACCTACTTGTACCCTCCCTCCCCTGGGCGTTCTCCCGGAATGAATGAGGACTCAGGTAAAATCGGCTGGACGCATTTATATCGCACGTCCCACCCGGAGACTAACCGACCGACAACCAACCAGTTCAGTCCACCCAAACCTGCCGCCGCCGTTGCAAAATCACCTCAGCGCTACCAACATTTTCCCACTCCTTATCTACAGCCACGATAATTATATCACAAGCATAAATATCAAAATAAACAGTAAATAATTATATAAAGTCAATCAAATAAAGAGTTTTTTTCCCAGAAAAAGGAAAGAACCAGTGTGACTATTTTTTTTTTCCAGCGGTGGAGTGTGGATGGCGGGAAAGTGTGAGTGAGGGCGATGGCGCGGCGGCCTCCTCTCCTCCTCTTCCTCCACTTCACGTGTCCCCGGCACTTAGAGTAATTAACCCAAGCGGCCGGACGCTCCTCTACCTAGCGCGACGAGAGCTAAACAAGTGAACGTCTTTGTGTATTAGGTGCGCACCCCTTTTAGCTCCCCTGCCCGAACCTAAAGCATATGAAATTACGAGTGGATATTGATTCTGAATCCCCAAGACGCATCCTATCAGCGAGATTGAACCCCCCCCCCGCCCCTCCCCAACCGAAGGGAGGAGAGGGGGGAGGGGGGGGGGGTAGGAGAATCCAACACCCTTCTTCTTAAACTCATCGAATTGAAAAAAAAAATTCTTACCTAGAATTTGATTTATTCACAAGTATATCCACTTCTTGTCTTTATAAACAGAGATACTTGAGGTAAACACAAAAGAGATGGTTTAGTAAGGGATGGATTTTGAAATGTACTCCTAGCGACCGTCTTCACTGAGGTGTGTGTGTGTGTGTGTGGTGTGAGCCAAGAAATTAATCAAATCAGCTGGTCTTGGCCAAACAGTAATTTCACCAATGACGTCGTTAATTAACTATGCAGGATATTACACCTGGGCCTTTTCTCTAATGTTTTTAAATTAATTCGGAGATTTTGTTGCTGAGAGAGAGAGAGAGAGGAGGC
Source organism: Homarus gammarus (assembly GCA_958450375.1). Classification (NCBI taxonomy): domain Eukaryota; kingdom Metazoa; phylum Arthropoda; class Malacostraca; order Decapoda; family Nephropidae; genus Homarus; species Homarus gammarus. The sequence goes on along the minus strand of CAUDMG010002649.1, from coordinate 995,762 downwards.
TGGCTGACAGACAGACAAACAGACAAACACAGATACAGACAGAGAGAAACAGACAGACAAGAAGGTAGACAGAGTGTGACAGAGACATAGAAAGACAGATAGACACAGACAGACAGACATTCTTTGGTCTATTGTGTGGTAACAATAAAAGGGTTAAGACCTCGGAGATACAAGGAGGGGGGAGGGGGAAGAGAATCAGGGAGGGGGAAGAGAATCAGGGAGGGGGGAGGGGGAAGAGAATCAGGGAGGGGGGAGGGGGAAGAGAATCAGGGAGGGGGGAGGGGGAAGAGAATCAGTGATCGATGGAGGGGAGGACAGAGGCTACACTCCACCCACCCTGTGATCACGTCTTTTATCTCACCCACCTGGACGACACGAGGAACTGACCCCCCCCCACACTACCCCCTCACCCCCCACCCACACTACCCCCTCACCCCCTTCCCCCATTTCTTTCCATTAATTCATTATTTACCATTATAGATAAAATTACAGTGCAGGTACAGGTATAAGTGTCAATACAGGTAAATACAGCATTACAGGTACAAATGCCATTACAGGTAAATACAGCATTACAGGTACAGAACTTGATTTTCCTCTACTTGTTTCTAATGCCCTATGAGTAATCCTCCTTGTTTACCTGCGAGTCTTGATGCTTGAGACAGGTTAATTAGTAATTAATTAGTGGAGATTAAACTATCATACCTGTTATAGAGATGTTTACACCTGGCAAGCACGATGACACTCTCTCTCTCTCTCTCTCTCTCTCTCTCTCTCTCTCTCTCTCTCTCTCTCTCTCTCTCTTTCTCTTTCAAGATAATGATCGAAATAAATCTGAAAAGCGAAGAAATAAGAAAACACTGGAGAGATAAACAAGAGATACAGAAGAGAGATAATGAGAGAGACGGCCCTTGAGAGATGGTAGACAGTGTGAGAGAGGGAGAAGGAGAGAAGGAGTGGATGAGGGGAGGGAAAGCGGATGTCTGGAAAGAAAGAAGAGAAGAGAGGAGAAAATGATAGGTAAGGAGAGACAGGACATGGAAAAGAGGGGAGATGGGAAGGGCGGGAGGAAGGAAGGGAGAAACGAAAGGAGAGGAGGGGAGGTGAGAAGGAAGATAAAGAAGGAAACAAGAGGAGGAAGGGATGGACATGCAGAGGCGTCAACAGAGGAGCTTTTCTTCCTTCCCCCTACACCCACGCCTCCTATATCCCCTACCCACGCCTCCTACCTCCCCTACCCACGCCTCCTACCTCCCCTACCCACGCCCCCTACCTCTCCTACCCACGCCATCTACCTCCCCTACACCCACGCCATCTACCTCAACTACACCCACGCCCCCTACCTCTCCTACCCACGCCATCTACCTCCCCTACACCCACGCCCCCTACCTCTCCTACCCACGCCTTCTACCTCCCCTACACCCACGCCTTCTACCTTCCCTACCCACGCCTTCTACCTCCCCTACACCCACGCCTCCTCCAGGTAGATAGACCTCTAGTTAACTACAACGACACGTATTACTTATAAATTGTCTCCTCACCTGAGAGAGAGAGAGAGAGAGAGAGAGAGAGAGTTAGTTTTCGTTCCTTTATGCTTCCCCTACCCCCTCTACCTTCTCTCACGCCTTTCCCTCTCTTTTTCCTCTACCTCTCCTTGTCTTTCCATTTCTCTTTCCTTTCCCTTCATCCTATCTCTCGCTCCCTTTTAGTCTTCTCTCTCTCTCTCTCCCTTTTTCCTCTACCCTCACCGCCTCATCTATTTGTCCCCCCCCCCCCATCCCTTTCTCTTTCCTCTTCCCACCCTATCCCTCCTCCCTGATTTCTCTCTTTCTCTCCTTCTCCCTATCCTTTCCTTGCCTCACTTATTTCTCTTTCCCTCCCTCCCTCTTCTCTCTCCCCACCCAGTCCTTCCTCTCTCTCTCTCTCTCTCTCCTTTTCCCCTTCTGTTTCCTCCCTCCCTCCGTCACTAAAGATAGGGGGGGGGGTGGGGGGTGAGAGGGGCAGGAGCAACACCTCTTAACGATGCTCATTCAATACGGGCGGGGTTGCACGGTCATTTGCAAGAGGCGAGGTGACCGTCCGTGTGTGTGTATGTGCGACACCACCGCCACCTGGAGGACGCCACCCCCAGAAAAAACTTTATCCCACCTTGACAACGTCCGCCAGTGTGATCCAGGTACCGTACCCCCCCCCCCCGGTTACCACACACACACACACACACACACACACACAGAATCCTTATCTCCAACATACTGTCAAAGTGAGAGCTCTTGACCACATACATAACCTGCAGACTGAAAATAACATCACACAGACCATCTACACTGACGGCTCTCTTAACACTGTCTGTGGGAGAGCTGGAAGTGCTGTCGTTGTGATTCAGCCTAACGGTAATGTAATGGAGAAAGGAGCTACAATTAGAAACTGGTCATCCACTCTACAAACTGAACTATTTGCCATACTCACAGCCCTGAAACTTGTCGAAGACATACCACTGACAGTCTCATCATCACTGACTCCTTATCCTCACTACTAACTCTTGATACCCTAAACTCAGATTGTCACCCGCTTGTCTCTGAAGCCAGACACAAGTATATGTGTCTTGTTGACGGGGGGTCAGGATCAAGCTGCTGAGGATCTCCTCTCACATAGGCATTAGTGAACATGATGGAGTTGATGCCTTAGCTAAACTCGCGTCCAACAAGAGCAATTTTGAGTGCAATCTGGGACTGTCAAACAGAACCTTAAAAACTGTAATCAGAAGAGAGCTTTCTGATGAACTTGTAACCAATAGACAAGTGCAAACAGGCACTAGCCAATCCATTGTTTACCAAGATGAGATGTATCAAGTAAAACATGTATATGGAGCAAGTAACAAGATCACTAGATTACAAGATGTAACCGCTAGACTAAGGTTAGGATATAAGTACCTCTGGCAGTATGTTCCTCAGGCAGATGTGAACAAAACTTAATGTAAAGTGTGTGGCCAGACATATGGCCACACACTCCAACATTACGTCTTAGACTGTGAAAAAATAGAACCTTATAGAGATAGATCCAAGCACACTGTGTATACAATGGCACAGCACTTTATCTCTGATGACAAGATAGCTGATATACTAAGGCTGTATCCACACTTAGCATCTGGTGTACCGACTTAAACAAACAATGTACTGGAAATACTCTGCAAAATTCATTCCCATAATATCAACACACTGGGGTCCAATAAACACCCTTTGTGGCCTCTACTCTGTAATCCTTTTTGCGCTACCGCTCACAGGATGAATATGGGATGCACAATAAACTAGCTGCAGTTCGCGGTAAAATAAAAACAAATCAATACACACACACACACACACTAAAACACGAGACACCAAACACACACACACACAATAAAACACGGAACAAAAAATACAAATAACACCAAACACACACACACAATACAACCAAACACACACACAATACAGACGGCACACCATATACTCAACCAGCCATCTTTAAACAGTGGGACAGAGTCTATATCCAGGTAACAAAAGGACCTAAGAGCTCAGGTAGTTTTAATGCAGGTAAAAGGGCCACTTAACTAGAGGAGCTGGAGGACAAGGGGCCGGGAGGAAGGAGGGAGGGGAAGGCTCAAAGGCTAGCCAACAGTAGGCCGTTGACAAGGGTCTCCAGCTCAGGGCCAGGTGAGGCTCACAAAGGAACGAGTCTACCCCGGAGAGGTACAGTAAACATGACTTTTTGTAACCCCGGGCCACGGATTATACCGTCTCCTGCCAACCCCTTCAGCTGTTAGGGGGGGGGGGGTATTGCAGAGGGTTGCAGGCGACACCTTTACCCCATGTTGCAGGAGACACCTCTGTTCCGTATTGCAGAAGGTTGCAGAGAACTCCTCTGTCCCACGTTGCAGGAAACCTTTGCCCCGTGTTGCAGGGGACACCTCAGCCCCGTGTTGCAGGGGACACCTCAACCCCGTGTTGCAGGGGACACCTCAGCCCCGTGTTGCAGGGGACACCTCAGCCCCGTGTTGCAGAAAACACCTTTGCCCCGTGTTGCAGGGGACACCTCTGCTCCGTGTTGCAGGGGACACCTCTGTCCCGTGTTGAAGGGCACACCTCAGCTCCGTGTTGCACGGTACACCTTTGCCCCGTGTGTCAAGGTCACCTAAGATTAATGTGGGAATTAAATTCATGTTAAAACACATAAATACATAAGTAAGAAAGGAAAGTAAACTTATAGATAGGAACTATACCTCATCTCCTCCCCCACACCCACACCTTCATTACACACACACACACACACACACACACACACACACACACATACGAAAATAGAAACTTCTTGACGTCAGTGGTCGGGAATGTGTTGCGGCTGTTGTGTGTTCAGTGCAGGCTGATAGAGAGGCAGCTACCCTACACTGTGCGTCTTAAGGGAATACAATTTGTAATTTAAGTGGATATCTAATCGTGCGGTGATTCAAGACTAATCGTGTGGTCGGGTAGAGAAGTCCCCAGGAGCGGCAGTCTTTCTTCCAGCTTATTCCAATTGTTGAGTGAGGCAAGACAAGGACCCGGGGAGCTCTACCCACCATATGGAGGGCACGAGAAACAAACCGTCAGGACCAACGTCTGGCTACGGTCACACAAGGCATACAGCCATCATAAGACCCGTTGTGACCCCAGGTGAAGCTGTGTGACCTCTGCCAAGTTTGGTTTGGTATTCTTACTCATTGTTGAAAATATTTTAGCATCACATACACCTACGACTCAAGACCCGGTATATATCAGCTTCGTCCACCTACCCCCTCCTTCCCCCATCCAACTGACTCACCTACGCCACGATACAAAGTAGTAGTTTCAGGGGTTCGTACGTTAAGTTTCCCCCAACTGAAGATACAAGATGTAAGAAACCATCCAACTGACTCACTTAAGACACAGCACTAAAAAAATGGAAGCTTAAAAGAAGGACCAAACTACAGTGAGAGTGAGCAGTAAGTAGAGACGCTCTTTCGAGTGTCGCGGCGAACAAAAATAAGCGTAGGAGTCTCTGAGGATCCTGACGCAGGTATAAACGCTATTTGTTACAGCTCCCCGTCAGCAGTGTGGTCACAGAGCCAGACCTGGAGCTGAGAGTTTGTGGGCGGGGTGAGGAGGCCGCTTTATTGCTTTACGTAAGGTTGACCTCGAGGGACGCGTGGGGTAATTGGAGGGAGGAGCAGATCTACAGCAGCGCCGCCTCCTCCCTGACATTGGGGAAATTAAGATTTTATTCCGAGTCTCGGCCACGTACCCATTGCCTCACGGCATATAAAAACTCAAAAGGGAAATTCTGAATAAATTAGGGACAGACCTGGATGACTTTTTCCCCAATTTAAATTATTTATTTCTAATTTTATGTTTCGTTTGTCAAGTTCTGAATAAATTAGAGATACACCTGTGTAACTATTCTCAATATATCTTAGTTCTTAATTTGGAGTTTTATTTGTCTGTCTTTCGTCTCTCTCCCCTTTCTTTCCCTCACTTGTCTCCTCCCCTTTGCTTCCCCTCACCTGTCACCTCCCCTTACCTGTCTCTTCCTTTCTTCCCCTCACCTATCATCTCCCCTTTCATTCCCCTCACTTGTCTCCTCCTCTCTTCCCCTCACCTGTCATCTCCCCTTTCCTTCCCCTCACCTGTCTCCTCCCCTCACCTGTATCCTCCTTTCTTCTCCTCATCTGTCTTCTCCCCTTTCCTTCCCCTCACCTGTCACCTACCCTTTTCTTCCCCTCACCTGTCTCCTCCTCTCTTCCCCTCACCTGTCTTATACCTTTGGAGTTTAATCTTTGGACATCTGACTACGGGATTGGGTCAAGGTTCTCTCGGATCTCCCAATCTCTCATGGCTAACACCCTTACCTCATCTCCCAATCTCTTCTGGTTAACTGCGTCTCACAATCCCCAATCTCTTCTGGCTGTCTAACTCGCCTCCTAATCTCCCCTTATTAACTACCAATCTTACCCCCCAATCTACACTAGCTAACTATTTATCTCACCAATCACCTCACAATCTGCGATGTTTTTATTTTCCTCACCGTCCAATCTGTACCACCTATCTCCTCCTCGCATCGCCTCTATGACACACCTCCACGTTCCTCGTATTTATACTGTATATACCGTCTACCCTTCTGTTTATTTACCTGTTTGCCTGTCTAGCCAAACCTTACCTCGTCTACCTGCCTGTCTATTCATCCCCCCCCCCCTGTCCCCTTCATCTACCCACAAATCCACCTTCAGTAGCATTCAAGCAAAAACCACAACATGTTGGAGGGATTTGTTTACAAACGAGAATCCGGGCTAAGCGTTCGTATAGCGGGCCCCCAACAAGCGACCAATGGCGCCCCTTAACCAAATCCGCATTACCGTAACCAGAATTTACTGATCTGAGTTGAGATTATTTCGCCTCAACACCTTTCCTGTCAATATATATATATTTTTTAGGGGGAGGGTCACAGGTAGTGGTCGGATTAACCTTCAGTACAAATTATGCAGGCGGGGTAGAGGTACATATTATGGCCAGGTGTTGAACAGGTAAACCCGGGCTCTATGATAAAAACCCATTGGATCGATTATCCCCAAAACGTTGAAGGGACATAGACGAAGGTGACGACGTAGGGTATTATGGGTCTTATAGCTGAGGTAACTAAGAGTGAGTTTAGGTTGAGGTGGAGAAGGTGTTTTGTCAGGAGAGAGGCGGACACCTGGTCAAGCCGCCACACCTGGCCGGGGCTGAGGAGCGGAAGGTAAGAAGGAAGGAGGGGAAAAGAAGGCAGGAAGGAATGAGGGGAGAGAAGAAAGGAAGAGATGAGGGGGAAGAAGGGAGGAAAGAAGAGAGAAGGGGGCGAGAAGGAAGAGGGGAGAAAGAGAAGGAAGAGAGGAAGGGAGAGAAGGAAGAGGGGAAGGGGAGATATGGAAGAGAATAGGAAGAGAGGATGAAAAGGGAGAGAAGGAAGGAAAAGAGAGAGAGGGGGAAGGTAGGGGGTAAATAAGATGGAATATAAAAAGGGAGAAGAATAAGGGAAAGAAAAGGAGGATAACAGGAAAGAAAAATCAGATAAGAGGGAAAGAGAAGAAAAGTAGAAGCCAACAGGAAGGAATTGGTTAGAAATGTAGATAAAGTAAATGGAAAAGAACAAAAAATGGGAGAGTTAAAAAATAAAGTGATAGAGAGAAAAAAAAGTAAGAGTTGCAATAAGTAAATAAAACAAAGATAAGAAAGGAGGGGAGAGGGGGAAAATGATAGGATGGAAAAGAGGGGGAAAGAGGGAAAGGGTAGGAGGAAAAAGGGAAGACAGTGGGAGGGAAATAAGAGTGGAGAAAATGATGAAGAAGGTGGGAAGAAGGAAAATATTAATAACGGTAACAACAATAATAATAATAAAAAGATGATGATGATGGTGAGAGGAGGAGAAGACGACGATAATGACAGGGGAAGAGTGAGAAAAATAAAGCTGGGAATAATAAAAATGGGAAGTAAGAAAATGTGAGGGATGGCAACGCTGACAGACAGACAGACAGAGACAAAGGCCGAAAGAGAGACAGAGGCAGAGTAAAAGAGACAGACAGACAGAAAGAGAGAAATAGACAGACGCACAGAGACAGACAGACAACAAACAGAGAGAGAGAGAGAGAGAGAGAGAGAGAGAGAGAGAGAGAGAGAGAGAGAGAGAGAGAGAGAATACACACGCGTTTTCAACCCTTCAGTAACTCCAAAGGCAAGTAAGCCTTGTTGAGTGACAACCAGGAAATTAGATAAAGAATAAAAAAAAAGAGAGAAGAAAAGAGAGGGAGGGGGATAACTTAGCAAGATTAGCTGGCAGGAGTCGAGGATTGAGAGGGGGAAGGGGGAGGGAGGAGAGGAGGAATATTCACTCGCATAAACTCTGACGGCGTCTTGGAGGAAGGCAGGGAGTGAGGGAGTGAGTCAGGCAGGGAGTGAGGCAGGGAGTGAGGGAGTGAGTGAGGCAGGGAGTGAGGGAGTGAGTGAGGGAGTGAGTGAGGCAGGGAGTGAGGCAGGGAGTGAGGGAATGAGTGAGGCAGGGAGTGAGGGAGTGAGGGAGTGAGTGAGGGAGTGAGTGAGGCAGGGAGTGAGGCAGGGAGTGAGGGAGTGAGTGAGGCAGGGAGTGAGGGAGTGAGTGAGGCAGGGAGTGAGGGAGTGAGGGAGTGAGTGAGGGAGTGAGTGAGGCAGGGAGTGAGGCAGGGAGTGAGGGAGTGAGTGAGGCAGGGAGTGAGGGAGTGAGTGAGGCAGGGAGTGAGGGAGTGAGTCAGGCAGGGAGTGAGGCAGGGAGTGAGGGAGTGAGTGAGGCAGGGAGTGAGGGAGTGAGTGAGGGAGTGAGTGAGGCAGGGAGTGAGGATTTTTAAACAATCAGGTTAGAAAAACAGAAGAATAAATCGATGAAATCAATAAATTCAGTGACAAAAAATCACCTCAGAAATACAACAGCGAGGGCGCGCGCGCACACACACACACACACACACACACACACACACACTGAGTATATAACAATAATCAAACGATAGTCAAGTGTAAGATAGATTTAATCTCTCTTTATTTGATCAGAATCAATATCAAGTCACTTAGAATTCAATGGATTATATCAGCCTCTAATTTAAACCTGTTCCTACCTGTTATGTGATTAATATTATCTACAATACATTTACTAACATATGATTAACACAGTTTTAATTCAAGATAACATAAGAAACATTTATTAGCACCTCGATATGAATTAAACCAACACTGCCTCAGATGGTTTAATACTTCACCTCACACCTTATCCTCGAGACATGTCAAGTAGCAACACCACACTAAACTCACTGGTCTAAGAGGATAGCCAACAACCACGGTCTTTATTACTTATGCAGAGCTAAAACACCCCCGAGTAAATTCCTCTCTAAACAGCAACAATAACAGCTCTCTAGTTTCTGGTTGGTCTCACAGTCGCAGCAAATGTGGGTCGCTGCTCCGGCTGCTGGCTCCCATAACTCCAGCGTTCCAATACCCAATGTTGCAAAAGTCAGGAAGCCGCTAGACTCTTTTATGTATCCAATATAAACGGAACTCCCAATTCCATGCTCCCAAATTTCCAGATTTTCCGAAACCGTTCCTTAGTTACCCCGACCTGACCCTCTGAATCACTAACGAACACCACACTGCTTCGTTCACAAGTCTATAGCGGCGAAAATTCCCTATATTAAGGTGGCTGCATGAAGATCCATGATTCCAGGTTACGGGGACATTACTCTACTTCACAATGACAACAAATCTCAGGTGTCGCCAATCTATAGACGCCGGGGTACAACAATTCCAGGGACTGAAGGGGCCTCATGTTGTCCATATAATGACAACAGATCCAGTGCGCAATATCTCTCTGGGTGGTGGGTTTCCATGGTTCCAGGATGCAGGAAACCCATCACTCGGCTCACAATGGCAGCAGATCTGCGTCAATCTATGGAAGCTGGAGTTCCATGGGTCCAGGCTCCAGGAGGCCCCTCACCCATATCCGGTGGTAGGCGTCATGGAACGCTCGCTACCTCCCGGCCTCACGCCACGGTGACCAGAGACAATGGCCGGCGACAGCGGCGCCTCCCAGCGATGGAAAGGTAGGGCTAGAAAACTTCTACGTTCAGTAGACGAGCGCGCCCATTCTTATTCCAGAGTTACAGAAGAGAAAAGTTCTTATTCACTCCGAGCTGGGTGGCAGAGCCGCGTATATTATGTTGTTGTTGCTGTTGTTGTTGTTGTTCACGCTGTAAACACTAAAACTACGGTGAAGCAGTAAGTCACGGCCAGCAGATGAATACTAAAAAGTTGGCTTTATTGTTGTGATCAGCAGAAAACCTTTATATATCAGCTCTTTGGAAGACAAGTAAATGGGTTATATAGCTGGCGCTTTAGTATGCTAGTATAGGCTACGGAGGTCAACTCTCATAAGTCTGTTACTTTTTAGATCAACAGCGACTTTATAAGTCGACTCTTTGTTGAAGCGTCAAGGGAACATTTGTTTTTCTCTTGGTTCTGGCAACTGATGGGAGTTTGCGAGAGTTCCATGAAGAAAATAACTTAAACTACTGGTATATAAACATCATGTAATCATATGAAAAAGAAAAAGTTGCTACAAACAGTGATGGGCGTAAATATGTGAGGTCGTCTCTGTCACTTATAATATTAAGCAAAGAGATGACAGCCACACATGCACCACCCTCCGGAACTTTACTTCTACATCACCACACACCAGCCACTACAGACTCTCGGCAGACTCTCAAGCGGCAGCAAATCGCTCGAGATGCTGGTGTGTGTGTGTGCCTCTGAGCCGTGAGGCGAGGCCGTCCCCATTATTATGGTAAACAAGAGTGGCCCTCAATAAACCAGGCCTTACACCACCCTACCTACTCCCCCCACCCTACCTACTCCCCTCACCCAACCTACAACTCCCACCCTACCTACTCCCCTCACCCTACCTACTCCTCTCACCCTACCTACTCCCCTCACCTACCTACTCCTTCCACCCTACCTACTCCTCCTACTCTACCTACTCCTGATCCCCCCATCCTCCACCCCCTCCTCTACTCTGAACACCACCTCCCCTCAACACCCCGCCCCTTCAACATAACCCATCCAGTCCCATCCACTCCCTTCTCCCCCTCCACTGTATAAACACATATTTACCCTGATCTTATTTACCCTCTACCACAATACATACTCTCTCTCTCTCTCTCTCTCTCTCTCTCTCTCTGAACACCATAATAACCTAGGTCAGCTTATATAGTACACTGGCCTAAAACAATGGTCGCTGACATGGAGGTCTGACACCTCCCCCCTCCCCCTTCCCTGCTCTCCATCCCTCTATACCTCCCTCTCGAACCCTACCTCCCCCCCCCCCCTCAACCCACTACCACATCAACCCAACCCACGACCACATCAACCCACACCAAGACAACCTGAACCCACGACCATATGGCCCAGATTTCATTATTCATATGAAATATACACTCGGCTCTCACCTGTGTAATGAAGACAGGTACAACTCGTACTCTGCCTTCAGCATTTACAACTCCACGCACGCACGCACTCCCGCCCTCCCTCCCTCACTCACTTCCACCCTCACTCACTTACTCACTCAAACTCTCACTCACTCACCCCTTCCTCCCACCGTCCCACCCACACTACCTCCCTCCCTCCCTCCCACCCTCCCTCCCACCCTCACTCCCACCCTCCCTCACTCCCTCCCTCACTCTCACCATCAACAGCCCAGAAGACCAGCCAACATCACTCATCATCAACACTATAAAGGTCTCAAGTATAATGAATTACTCACCTTAACCTCTACCTACCGCCCAGTGTACTGCTGCTGCCTTCTGTGTGAGAGAGAGAGAGAGAGAGAGAGAGAGAGAGAGAGAGAGACAGATGAACGGGGAGGGGGTTAAAATGGGGGGGGGACTGAGGTATGGGATGTAGGGGAGGGAGATATGAAGAGGAAGGAGGAGAAGGAAGAGAGGGAAAGGAGAGAGATTGGGAGGGAGAAAGGAAAAGGTAGAGGGAGGAAGGGAAGATGGAAGGGAGTTTACGGGTGGAGGGAAGTTAATGGAGGGTGGTGAGGGTGGAAGTTTGGGAGAGGAAGGGAGAGAGCAGAGCAGAAGGAGGAAGAAGAGGTGAGAGAAGAGAAGTTGGGGTGAGAGGGAAAACTGAGGAGGAAGTGAAGAAGTGAGAAAAGAAAGGTAAGAATGCGAGGGGAGGTGCAGGAGGAGGTGCAAGGGGAGGTGCGGGAAGAGGTGAAGGAGGAGTTAGGGAGGTGCGGGAAGAGGTGAAGGAGGAGTTAGGGAGCTGAGGGGTGAGAGAGGGGGGAGGGAAAGGTTAAGGGGATGAAATGAAGGAAAAGAGAGAGGAGGGAGGGAGGGGAGGTAAAGAAGGAATGACGGAATGAAAGAGGGGAGGTAAGGGAGATATAGGGGGGGGGGAGGGAGGAGGGAAAGAGAGAGGAGAGAGGTAAGGAAAGGTAAAGAAACGAGGAAAGGTAAGAGAGGTAGTGAAGGAGGGGTGAAGGAGGTGAGAGGTGAGAGAAGGGGGGGAGAGGAGAGGTACGGATACGGGGAGGACATAAGGAGGGGAGAGAGGTGAGGGAGGGGAGGGAGGGAGGGAGGGAGCATCATCGTGGGTGGACGCACACATTGGGAGGCAGCCAGGTATGCCGGGCGCTGCCTCTTGCCTGGAGGAAGTAATTATGGAATGACAATGGAGTTGTGCAACGAGGGGCACTCAGGGCCTATCGTCGGGCATGAGGGGGGGAAGTGATGGGGCGCAGGAGGGGGAGGGAGGAGGTGATGGGGCGCAGGGGGGGGGGAGGGGCAGAGGAGAGACAGTGTGGAGAGGAAAGGGGAAGCGATAGAGGGGGGATGAGAGGTGAGGGAAAGAAGGCAACAGGAGGGGGAGAGGGAAGGGATGAAGGGAGAGAGAGGGGGAAGGAAAGGATGATGAGTATAGGAGAAAGAAAAGAGGGAGGGAGGGATGGATGGATGGAGGGAGGGAGGGAGAGGGAGGTGAGGAAGTAAATATAGGGGAGAGGTAGGAGTGCAAAATGTGGGGGAGACAAGGTAGGGGACGGTGGGGGGACAAGGTAGGGGACGGTGGGGGGCAAGGTAGGGGACGGTGGAGGCAAGGTAGGGGACAGTGGGGGGGCAAGGTAGGGAACGGTGGGGGGCAAGGTAGGGGACAGTGAGGGGCAAGGTAGGGGACGGTGGGGGGGGCAAGGTACGGGACGGTGGGGGGGCAAGGTAGGGGACGGTGGGGGTAAACGAGGAAGAAGAATGTACAGTAGACGATGACGGGGAGGAAGAGAAAGAAGGGGAGGAAACAACAGGAGGATGGAGGAAGTAGGAAGTAGGGAAGTACAAAGACTTAGAGAAAAGAGAGGGAGAGAAGAATAGAGTAGAAGAGGAAGGGAGAAGAGGAAGGGGGCAGAGGAAAGGGGGAATACAGAGGGGAGAAGGGGCATGTAGACAAATAAAGAGGAGTAAAGGAGGAGAAAGGTCAACGATAGAAAGAGGGAGGGAGAGGAAGACAAATTTGGTGGGATGGAAGAGATGGGAGGGAGGGAGGGGAGGAAGCCAGATATAGAGGTGAGGGATGGAGGATAGAGGAGGAGGGAGGAGCAGTGGAGGGAAGTCGAAGGAGTGGAGTGAGGGAGGGAAGGGGCAGGAGTAGAGGGAGGGAGGGATATGAAGAACAGTAAGAGATAGAGAAGGCAGGGGGAGGGGGGGAGGTGAGGGGGAGGTGAGGGGGGGCTGGAGAGTCATTATACAGGACAAGAGGTGAGTGTAATGGGGGTGATGAACAACGGCGAGAATTACGGGGGGTGGGGGGGTGGGGGTGGGGGTGGGGGGTGGGGGTGGGGGGGTGGGGGTGGGGGGTAGGGGTGGAGGAAGGAGAGGGGAGAGTGAATGAGAGGACCAGCACAGGTAGGGACAGGTAGGCCCTGAGGGGACAAGGAGGGGAGGAGCATCTCTGGCCTGTTGTGTGAGGGTAGAGAGAGAGAAGCAGGTGAGAGGTGAGGAGGACAAATGAGTGAGGGAGGAGATAAAAAAGCAGGTGAAGCGTAGGAGAGAGATAATCAGAGAAGACAAGAGGAGGTGAGAGAAGGAGGAAGAGAAGAAGGCAGGTGAGGAGAAAGGAGGAGGAGGAAGAGGAAGAAGGCAGGTAAGGGGAAAGGAGGAGAAGACAATCAAGCGAAAGGAGGAAGACATATGAGGAAGGCACGAGGACAAGGAGGGAGAGAGAGAGAGGAAGGGAGAGAGAGAGAGACTGGAGGTTCAGGGGAGGAAAATAAGGAACAGTCGGATTAAGTTTTCAGCAGAGAAAGAGAAACACATGATAAACACTGACGACAGATGATGGGTTATTTGCCAAGTAAACAGAGGAAGACTGCACACGAATGGAGAATAAAGGAACATGTGAAGGGGGGTGGGGAGAGAAAGAGGGAGGAATAAAATAAGTATTAGTAGAAGCAAGTTGAGACAAAGGTGTAGAGGCATTGAAACGTGGAGGAAATAAAATACGAAAGGGCATAGAGGGAAGGGAAAGAGGGGGGGAGGAGGAGGAAAGTGAGAAGATGGAAGGTGGAAAGTAGGAAGAAGAAAAGTGAAAAGAATGAAGGAGGAAATAGAATGACAGAAGGAGAGAGACAAAAAGAATAAGAGAAGGAAGGAAGGATTTAGGGAACTACTGTATTGTGTCTTGGTACATAAACACACCCGCTGACATTATTTGACCTCTGACCTTCAGCCTGACCTTGACCTGGGACAGAGATAAGAATTTAATGTATGTTTCCACTAATAACGTTTTTATCATGACAAGAGTTCTGCTCCATATAAGAAAAAATTTACAGACCCAAACCAGATTGAGAGACAGACAGACAGGCAGACCCATATAGAAACTCACCTACCCGGACAGACAGACAGACAGACACATAGAGACAGTAACAAGCTCACACAATAATGCGTCACTAAACAGAGGTTATAAAAGCAGTAAGAGTCACCTTGCTCAACCCTGATTAAATTCAATTACCTTGGCCAAAACTTTATCAGAGGCGCCAAGTGACGCTAAAATTACGAGAGCATTGTCGAAATGTCGCCAATGAAGTCTTCCCTGTTGACAAAAATACCGCAACGATCTAAATTAAGGCGATGAAGACACGTTAAATTAACTATTATCGCTCACCGTGTCCCGTTAACAGCCTCGAAGCGGTGTTACTCGGTGTTGCAGTACGACTCGACTCAACTGTTTCAGAATTTTAAGAGAATCTCCTCCAGGATATTGGTTCGGCGGCCTTCTGAACACTCGAGTTGTATTTTAAACCTCCGAATGACAGTACCGTGAGACTGACAATGACACGTGGTAAATACCAGTCAGTCATAAAACCAGAAATTCGATGGTTTTGTGACAATAACCCAACTTAACTAAGTGGAGGTATACCTGTAAATGTGATTCACTTAAGTGTAAAGTTTTGATGACCCTTAAGAGTAGATAATGAAGGTGATAAAGAGTAAGAAAACATTCTCTTTTATCCCCGCCACCTACACCACTAACACCCAGACGTGAACACCCGCCTCGAAAACTCATTAGGTGCAAAATACGTCTTGCCCAGCCTTACCTTGCGTCGACACCCTCAACCTCGCTACCCGGCACCCTGCCACTCGCTCTCCTTATTGACTCTCTCTACTTCACTCAACACAAAAACAAAGCCAATAACCTTAACTTTCCTGGGTAAAATTAATATTTTTTTTCCCAAGGCACGACAGTCTTCTGAATTATGGAGGTTTATTAAAACGCGACACCGTACCTCCAGCTTATTTTTCACAGGATGAACCTCAACACCCTCTCTTTCCTGAAGCCTTCCCAGTTTTCCTGTCATTTGTCTTTCCAGGTTCTCTTTCCCCCTGACTCTCGCTCCTCACTCCCCTCCCTCACCTTTATGACTTTCCTTGTCGTTACGCGCTGTTATTCTCCTTCCTCCTACACGTCCTCTCCCACCCTCCTCCCATGCTTAATTGCAGCTCTATATTTATGCCCCTCCATATCTCTCCTTTCTCTCCCTCGTTTTATCCATCCTCTGCCTCTCTTTGTTCTTGATTTTCTCTCGATACTACATTGTCCCTTTTCGTTTATTCGTTTCTGATTCCTCTTTCTTCACTACCAGCACTTTATACCTAACACTCCTTTAACCACTCTCTCCCTCCTCCTCTTCTGTTATCTTAGTAAGCTTTCTCGTTTCTAATTCCTCTCTTCTTACTCTCTTTACGCTTACTTCCGTCTTACACCCCCTTCACTCACCCCCCCCCCCCCGGGCCCCCACCATCGGTCTCCGTAACAATTGCGTGGTGGCGCCCCATCGCTCACATATAATTTAATTATACGCTAACTATTGGGTCATCCTGGCCGTGGCACCCCTCGCTAGGCACTCCACACATCCTCAACCCCTTCTTCTCCAAACACCAGCCTACCACCTTTGTGCCAGCAGGTCGCAGAGGTCATATTACAGTTCGTTATTCACCCGTGTCTTACGTCTCTTGGGTCGCCATCTTGCATTCCAGGCATTAATATATCTAAGAATCGGCCTGAACCCTCCTCCCTCCTGGCCCTAACAGAATTTCGCCTTAAAGTAATTAATCTGTAAGGGTGACATTACCAATGAGATTTACCGCAATTTGGACCGTGTTGCAGGCGCGGAGGTGACACTAATTGCCCCCAAGGTGTGGGCTAAGGTGTCAGGGACAACAGTGGGTTGTAACGCTTAACCTGAGGACCCTTAATTTTTGTTACACTACAATGAAATTCTTGCACATAATCGTGTATTCTTGTGGTAAAGACTAAGAGAAGTGACTCTACCTTACTTCCTAATATTGTTATATGGAAACTTAACGGGAAATATTTGCTTTGATTAATAGAATTCAAAGTCGGTGGGGGAGAAAATCACGTAGAACAAGAATTTAAATCAACAAAGAAGAAGGTGTGCCTATTTAGTATCAATAATTTGTACACATACTTTTCCCGAGAGACAACGGTCCTAAAACATTCAAATATAAATACCTTAAAATCTGTATTAACTCCGTATCGTTATTGGTTTGTTTTTCATCACAATCAACAATTAAAAGTTTAATACAAAAAAATACAAAGCCCAGCAGTGAAAAAAAAAATATATATCAAGTAGCAAATGAACAGCTGCCTCACACTGTTCAACGCCCCTTGTCCCCTGGTCAGTGCAGAACAGCGAGAGTGGGCCTACAGTATACTTGTCGCTTAATTAAATTCTAAGTTGATTTCTCTTCCTTCCACCACAACGTTTATAATAATTAAAACATCAATAAAGATACTGTGGAAAAAGTTATGAAAGATAAGGAATTATTCTATACATTTACTTACTTAACCATGATTGGAGTGGAGTTAGTCTATTAACCACGTGTGAATATCGTCTGGCGTTTGCGAAATAAAATATTAAATGTTGCGGCGTCCCCGTAGTGAAAGGGTTAAACTCTGTATAAACTACCTGAACTATCGGTAAACACTTAACACAAGTCTAGATACACAACTGCAGGTCACTTGAGAGGTGAAGGTAACAGCCGCTAGCAGGAACAAGTCACTCGGGTCATTTGCTTCACTGTTTTATTCACACATCGCCTCTTACCATACCATCCTAATCCTTAAAACACTTAACAAAAAACATCCAGTTATCGTCATAATTTTATGCATCAGTACCACCAAACACGGCCGAGGTTAACCCTGAACTGGTTAATACGGTCCCTGCTGTTGTCTGAATCATGAAGTCACGCTAAGCCAGTACTTACAGACCCCACAGATTGGTTATGTCACCAAAATACTTCACAGTACATATTCTTACTGGTGAAATATGTAAATAGTTGAACCGGCTCACTCTTATCGGTTAAATAAAAACAAGTAAACGCTCCAGGACTTACCGCTTGTGAAGGACTCGGTGACGCAGCAGGAGGCATGAGGTGTGCTTGGGGTCATGGCACCTTCATTCTCCTCCCACTCACCTCCTCGTTATCATTAACTCCAAAGTTTTTAATGAAATCCTTAAGGCTTGAGGTCCAGTACGTCCCAGGTCAAGTTAAATCCACGACTTAGGGTATAGAAGGCGGCTGTATAGTTTGTAACATTCTGGTCACCAGGTCAAACAGTTTTCCTTCGCGGTTTTTTTTTCAGTGAGTTTTGCGGATCTATTAGTTTATCACTTCGTGCAAGTCAAAACACAAACATAAAAAAAAAATACAACACTCAACATGGCGGTATTAAACACACCCGCCTCCCCCACACACCCACAGGTGCACACTGAAAGTCTGAAAAACTGAGTGAAATCACATTCGGGAAACGAGTCTTCCTCGTTCTGTCCGTAAAGGTGGGGGTGCCGGAACTATTACCAACCCAAGTTTTTACGCCAGACAAGAACAAAACCCCCATCTGAGGAATTGATAAGTAAGCCGGGAATCAAATCTCAGCTCCAGTCATACGAGGTAAGTACCAACACCACCTGTGACAACACATCCACCACTTGAATCCACTTCATATGCCCGCCAGGTGTATCAAGCGAGCCTCATAGTCAACCATGGCTGACTGTCCTGGGTTTCGTCTGCTAACGTGGGACTTTATAACACAATACAGAAAAAGGTAATTATTAAATAACATCGTCATATATTGAAATAAAAAATGGGCTTACAGTAGATTGCTTTACAGGCCAGTATTATTAGACAGAGGTGATGAATTATGGAGGGCGGGTGACAACGTCCATGAATACAACGAAACACAACACGCAGAGTTGTTGAGGGACGGTCAGTACCCCGACACCCACAATTCACATGAGACATTCCTCTGTTCATATAAGTACAGTATCTCTAAATGTGGATGCAAGGGCGGATCCAGGGGGGTCTGGACCCCCCTTTTCACCAAAAAATTCCAATACATGTTTTTTAGTGCAGTATTGTACTCGGGCATTTTTGTAAAGTAAAAAGTATCTACTAATGCCTTCAGAACATCTCCTAATATCAAGTGCGCATGGCTTCAAAATGGCCTCAACCCATTACTCGTTACTTGTCTATACCACAGTCGTGTTACCAAGCTCCTACAGTCTCACAAGTCCTGTAAATACGTTAAGATACTCAGCGTTATTATCCTAAGTCACTATTACACAAGGGTCAAGTCAGTTCAAGTTTAGAAGCTCCAACAACTTTCCCTGAATACGAATTCGCAACCTTTCGATTTACAACAGGTACCTACTTTACTGCTAGGTGAACAGGGGCCAAGGGGGCTAGGAAGAGTGTCCAAACAACTTCCGCTTGCCCGGGAATCGAACCTGTGACATCTTGCTTGCGAGGCAAGAGCGGTACCCCTTCTACCACAAGCGCCCTAGGGTCAATTTGCCTCACTATTATCAACCCTTAAAACGCTTGCTCGGTGGTACCAACTTCACGAAACTGTCTCAGTCAAGGAATATCTAATAAGGAAGCTCAACTGACACACATTCCCATTATTCTCAGAAAGGTCCCAAAATTTTACAACAGCGCCACCTGTTACTGAGTAAGTGTACTACTCAGAGAGAACGTATGGAAAACTGATTGGATAAACGAAAATAAAAATAAATAAAAATACTCATAGAAAACGGGTCCAAGACCATTTATAGAAAACGACTATTGTTTCACCATTGACTATTTTTTTCATAGCTGCAGCCATTAAATTTAATGGAAATGGAATTGTTTTCTTTAATAATCTATTATCCATAATAATACTCGAGTCATTTAATATCTTATGAATGATATAAATTACAATCATATCCTTTGTGAGATAAATTAAGGGACAAATAAAGAATCATAAAATTGTTAAAATATTTATTATGCATTAACACAATGACATATATAAATAAAACCTGGCATTTTATTCCACCAAAATGCTCATGGTATTTACAATAAATGTAACACTGAACATCATAACTTTTAATAAAAATCTGTCAAATAATTTTATAAAATGATTAGTCCATGCAGTAAGCCAAATACCATACCAGGCACAATTAAAGCACTTCAAATTAACCAATTATACTATCAAACATAACCTAGAGCATACAAGCTACAAAAATGAGTTAAAACAAATATAAATGAAAATTTAGCTATCAACAATTTTAGAATATTAAATCAATCATTCATGCAAAATTAATGTATCTCTGAGAAGTAAACTTAAATTATGAAGAAACCTTATAAATTCATACAAACAAACAGCAAGAAACAATAATAAGCAAACAAAAAATTAACGTAAAGGGAAAACAAAAATTCATGCAAACAAGAAACATTAACTAGCAAACAAAAAACATTCCATACCATGTTGACCCTGCGTTAGAGTCTCCAAGTCGTATTTCTTCAGTTATCCAAACTATGGCTGGTAACTAATCCTGAACTCATGATACATTCAAGCCTGTCCCAAACCAAGTCCAAGGAGGACCAATCTGTCATTTCAGATTTCTTCATAAAATAAAACCCACATTATAACCTGAAGATATGTTAATTAAAATAACATTAGTTCTCTCCTAACCTTTTAGGATCTTTCGGAAATTTATGGAATTTTAAATCACTGCGCAGTAGTTTGTTCTTTTTTTTTTTACAGACAGAGCAAGACTTATATCCACGTGGAGCCATTATGCATTCTAATGTCTCGGTCAAAACAATAAAAAGTAAACAATGCAGACGACACAACCATGACACATTGGCGATAGTGTCGTCATCCCATCATTGAGGAGACCAACTAAAATTGATTCCAAATGTCGTCAACTGCGCCCCGCTAAACGCTTCAAATATAACTTCCTTATCATTACCAACCACGTGACGTTGCCTACACCCCTACACACCAACACACACAAACACCCCCCCCCCACACACACACACCAACACCTACACACACAAACACCCCCCCCCCACACACACACCAACACCTACACACACAAACACCCCCCACACACACACACCAACACCTACACACACAAACACCCCCCCACACCAACACCTACACACACAAACACCCCCCCCACACACACACCAACGCCTACACACACAAACACCCCCCCCCCACACACACACACCAACGCCTACACACACAAACACCCCCCCCACACACACACCAACACCTACACACACAAACACCCCCCCCCACACACACACCAACACCTACACACACAAACACCCCCCACCCCACACACACACCAACACCTACACACACAAACACCCCCCACCCCACACACACACCAACACCTACACACACAAACACCCCCCACCCCACACACACACCAACACCTACACACACAAACACCCCCCCCCCACACACACCAACACCTACACACACAAACACCCCCCACCCCACACACACACCAACACCTACACACACAAACACCCCCCACCCCACACACACACCAACACCTACACACACAAACACCCCCCCACACACACACCAACACCTACACACACAAACACCCCCCCACCCCACACACACACCAACACCGACACACACAAACACCCCCCCACACACACACACCACACCTACACAAACAAACACCCCCACCCCACACACACACCAACACCTACACACACAAACACCCCCCCCCCCACACACACCAACACCTACACACACAAACACCCCCCACCCCACACACACACCAACACCTACACACACAAACACCCCCCACCCCACACACACCAACACCTACACACACAAACACCCCCCACCCCACACACACACCAACACCTACACACACAAACACCCCCCACCCCACACACACACCAACACCTACACACACAAACACCCCCCCACACACACACCAACACCTACACACACAAACACCCCCCCACCCCACACACACACCAACACCTACACACACAAACACCCCCACCCCACACACACACCAACACCTACACACACAAACACCCCCCACCCCACACACACACCAACACCTACACACACAAACACCCCCCCACACACACACCAACGCCTACACACACAAACACCTACTGCACCAGCCACCACACTCCCCCTACCACCACACCACACTCCTCCCCCTACCACCACACTCCCCCTACCACCACACTCCCCCTACCACCACACCACACTCCTCCCCTACCACCACACTCCCCCTACCACCACACTCCCCCTACCACCACACCACACTCCTCCCCCTACCACCACACCACACTCCTCCCTCTACCACCACACTCCCCCTACCACCACACCACACTCCTCCCCCTACCACCACACTTCCCCTACCACCAACTCGACCCCTCTATTACTAACTCCACTGTACAAATCGGAACTAAACTTTCTGTCTCCCAATTTGTTTTACCACTAACAGGAAAACAGTGGAATTAGTGTCACCAAGAGAGGAGCCTCAATCTCTCACCTCCACGCATCCATTTGCATACTCCTCCTCACCCTCGATACAGCGACCACACAGCACCACACTCCTCCTCACCCTCGATACAGCGAACACACAGCACCATACTCCTCCTCACCCTCGATACAGCGAACACACAGCACCACACTCCTCCTCACCTTCGATACAACGACCACAGAGCACCACACTCCTCTTAATCCTCGATACAACGAACACTCAGTACGCTACACCACCTCACCCTCGATACAGCGACCATACAGCTCCTTACAGTGAACTTTGAAGCGCTAGAAGTTGGACTTACCTGTACACGCTGGACTTAAATCTATAGACTGGACTTGAAAACTAAGAATTTTTGCGTACCAAACGTATCAATATATTGGACTTAGGCATTAGATCATATACGCACACGTGACTTGTGTTGGACTTAGATACTGGACCTATTTATTTGTTGACATTGGACTTATATGTATGTTGGGATTGAATAATGCATCTGTGTATGTTGGACTTGGACACTAAACTTACCTGTTAGATGGACTTGGCGGGTGTGGTGAGCCTGGGCATCAAAAGGCCGGGTGCCCCCCCCCCCCCCCCCATAAGTCACCGTCATCAGCTACCTCACATTTTATCTCCCGCCATTTGCAATTTCATTTAAATATCGAAAATCTATATCTGACTCCAATAAACACTCGTCATAAATAAAGCACTCTCAATATTGCTTCTCTCCCAAGGTGACGACACACACACACACACACACACGTGTACGAGTACCGGTGTCCACACATGTGCACCTACACCAGCCCAGAACCCTCCTGAGAACATTTACCGAGTCTTTTGTCTGTATATACTGTATAGTTCAGTTGGTAACAAAATATAAACAGATGCACAACAAATGTACACACGTTTACTTGTACACACACACACACACACACAGGAGGGAGCAAAACGCACGTACCTCATAAAAATAGTGGCCATTCATGGGTGGGAGCAAGAATGGGGTGTTGGTAGCCGTCGTAAAGTGAGGCAGTATTGGTGAGAGCATTACCCCTGTGTTGTGATTTGGCCGACCAGCTCCCTCCTCTTTGTGTCATTGAGGCCGTCTGCCCCATAACCCAGCTAACTACCACGCCCACAACGCCCACCACGCCCTCCCCTCTAACACAAGATCATTTTATTTACCTATTATATTCACCCGTTTATTCACTTCTCAATCCATTCACTTCATAGTCCTTCCACCGTGAGTTTGGCAGGACCCATGTAGTCACGACACAATTATAAGACGGATTGTGCAGCAAATTTCCT
>CAUDMG010002649.1:952500-967500 GCA_958450375.1 Homarus gammarus | reverse complement strand
ACAGGTGGCAGAGGGGGGGGGGGGGAATTATCGCAAGGTAGAAATAACGTAAATTATTCCTAAAACCAAAAGAATCACAACAAAAAAGATTGACGTAATTTAAAAGAAACAAAAATGACGTTATGGACATTTTACCATGACTAGTCCTTAACTAGATACGTCCACTTAACACCAGGGAAAATTATCAAAGTACAGTACAGGAAGTTTGGGGAAAAGATTGTGTGTGTTAACTCTGTATCTTAACTAGTGCTGTGTGAAGGTTGGGTCTTAGTTAAATTTTAATGTTATTAGATGAATTTTATCTTAAGTCAACTAAGTAAGTAAACATCCTTTATGGCTTCACTTACGAGAAATTATTCAAGGTAGGAATTTCTGAATCTATAGACCTATAATTTGGACTATTTTCTGTGAGACGATGACACACACACACACATACTTCTTCACCTATAACTCATATTGACATCACTGACAGTTGTTCAGATGAGTGATTGATCAATAACGTGTAGTGAATCTTGAGCATATGTTTGTTATTGACAGGGTCAGTAACTACCAAGGGGAGGGAGCGGGCAATAGGAGTTATATTAACCAAGACGGGGACATGATACCAAAAGAATTATATGATTATAAATACGAGAGTTAAGAGATAGTTTAATTCTCGTCCCGCCATCTACAACTGTACTGCAAAAAAAAAAATAAAAATAAAAAAAATTAAAAAAAAATCCTGATGTTACTTGAAAAAAAGTATAACCAGATGAGAAATATTGTTCATTGTGTTTTCAGATGAGAAATATTGTTCAATGTGTTCAGATGAGAAATAGTGTTCATTGTGTTTTCAGATTTAACTCTCAAGTGAAGATGGTGAGTGATTCCTTCAACACACAGCATGATTTAAATGTTTTTCAGTGTGAATGATGTTAGCTAAATGTTTTATATCTGAATTAAACCTAACCACTTTCCTTCCCCTTCACTACTTATGTTTTACTTTATCCAATTCTATCCACTATCCACCTTCATTGTCCTATCACTTGATCTACCTTTCTGCCCCACCATCCACACTATTTCTATTATCCAAATATATAACCTAACATGCCCTCCACCACAGACTGTCACTATTACCACCACACCACCCCCATCACCACCGCACCACACACCACCACCACCACCACACCATCACCACCGCCATCACCACCACTTCCACCCTCACCACCGCCATCACCACCACCATCACCACCCTCACCACCACCCTCACCACCACACTAGCGCCCTGGTAACCCAACACGACTAACACACGAGACAGGTTGCTGATAAACTTGTACCTGGCGGTGAACAGCGCTATTGACGACCAGCGGTGAACCCCCTCTCTGTATTACTCTCCCTCAGCCCCCAACACAGTGCTAATCCTCTAGTCTCATCTAAGTCGAAAATCCAATGATATAGATGGGGAACTAAGCCCTGGGGAGGAGGGGACACTCGACTCTGTGTTCGGGGAGAGGAGACTACCCTGACAAAGGTGGTCGTTGTGAGGTAGACCAAGGTGAATGCCGGAGTAGTGAGCATAGTGGTAACCTGAGACTACCACGATGGTGAGGGTACCTGCTGATACCAGAGACAGCCGCGACACACACCTGAGCTCCACATGGGGGTACCAACAACCACCTCACCCCCCCCCCCCCACTCTTTCCCTCCCTCTCTCCCTTCATTCTTCTCTCCACCAACAATTAATTATCATCACCTGTCTCTCCTACTATAATCAACCACCTCCTTCCCTCCCTCCGTCCCTTTTCACTCCATATTATCCCCATCGTCTATCACACCCCCAACCTCCCTCCATCATCAACCACGTCCTTCTTCCTCTCCGTCACCAATCGTCTCCCTCTCTTTGCCATCAGCTAACTCCCTCTCCCCCTTCCCTCCCATCTTCCCTCCCTACTATCCACCTGTCTCCCTCCTTCCATCAACAAACCATCTGGCCCACTCCATCTCTAACCACCTGCCTCCCTCCTTGACCAGCAACACTCCCTCCACCACCACCAACACTCCCTCCCCCACCACCAACACTCCCTCCCCCACACACCTGACAGCTCACTAACACCATCAGCTGAGGTAAATATTTATGTCTCTCTTACGTTACGAAAATATTACGTTGCAATGGAGAGATTTAACGACCATATATGTGTGTGTGTGTGTGTGTGTGTGTGAAGGTGTAAGTGAGGTATGTGTGTCCAGATCATCACCCTCTTGTTAAGTGTTAAATGGTACTAGATCTATCTATCTATCTATATATCTATCTATTTTCTATTTATTTTCTATAATAAATTAATATCTTAATTTATTTACATATTCCACCATTTATTCAAATATTTTTTCACTAATTTATTCACATTTTCCAGATTCGTCATTAAAAAAAAATATTCAGGTGAAGAAAGTCGATATTTTCTTCATTGTATATAATCCACGTAACACATTCTGTCTTCAGTAGTAAATAGAGTAAGTTCCTGTCTAATATATATAAATACACATTAAGGAATTTATAATATTATTATGGCCAAATTCTCAGATTAATATTATATGCTGAGAAAAACACGTTCAGGAACATACATACATACATACATATAGTACATACATACATACATACATACATATAGTACATACATACATACATACATACATACATATAGTACATACATACATACATACATACATACATACATACATATAGTACATACATACATACATACATAAATACATATAGTACATACACACAGGAGACTCCTACACACATAGATACACACAAAGCCATCCGACTCCTACACACACATACACACACATACATACCTACAAACAAACCATCAGACTGCCACACACACACACACACACACGCACACACACACACACACACACACACACACAGGTCCATCCTACACCCGTTTGAGAGACTCATATGTGTATCGACAGAACCCACAACACAGGAGCCCGACAGGGTATTGTGGATCCGGATTCACAAACATTCTGTCTCTTGCTATTTTTGCAGAAGCTTTTGTTACGCTATTATTGCTAACTAAGGCAGAGTCTAAGTGTAAATCTGTCTCCTAACTGATGCTAAATGAACGTATCTAGTTAAGGTAGACTATCGGTGCCATTATGTAGTTTGAGGTATCTTTTACATACATAATTACAGAGCAAACTACAATAAGAAGCTTTGATGATTCTGTGTCCTGGTTAGTGAGACAGTGAGAGTTAATTCGAGAGATAAATTAGAGAAATACAGACAAGAAGAGAGATGAAAGGTGAGAGGAATAGTGAGAAACAAAAATGACAAAAAAGAGGGAACTTAAAATAAGAAAAAAAAAGTGGGAGCAGAAGAAGGGTCACGGTAACAGAGGTGTGTGTGTGTGTGTGTGTGTTTAGGGCGCCTCCAACACACCGCCATTCAATCCACGAGTATCTTCGCACCTTTACTAAAGATGCTAAATCGTTTTCTCTACCTCCCCACAACTTCAATGTCTGTGTCTGTCTGTCTGTCCCACGGTGTTATAGCCTCGCGGGCAGTGCGGATACAGTACACTGAACACTAAGCCTTCGGTACACAAGGAAGTAATGTGGTTTTTCAATGCACTCGACACCTTCACTTCTCCAATTATAAAGTTTGGGTACCCATTGGCAGGTGGGTAGACTGAGTGTCCCGGGAACGAACCAGTGACCCTGAGAACAGGCTGGTGGGGGGTGGGGGAGGGGAGCTGTAGCCACTCAGCCGCCGCATCTCGACCTTAACAATGCATCGTTACAAAAGAAGATTGAAGAACAGGAACGACACAAGTACAGACGAGACTTAAATAGCAAAACAAAGTAAAAAAATTCAAACAAGTAACAAGTGCGTGTCCCCTCTCTCTCTCTCTCTCTCTCTCTCTCTCTCTCTCTCTCTCTCTCTCTCTCTCTCTCTCTCTCTCACGGAAACGCCCATGTTTTTTTCATCCCGTCTAACAAGTGTGCCCCTTATTCATTTAGTCCCACAAAAGATCATTCAACAATTGAGTATAACAGTAAAAAAAGGGAAAGGGTCTTGAGGGACAAAGAGGAGGAGCTTCCATTAAGTGAGTCGTGTTGTGGTCTTTGTTGGTCGTGTATAGACACTCTTAAGACCTCTTTTGTGGTCGTCCTTTTTACCTCCGGGAGTGCGTGGAGGGTCGTTCGTGCTGGGTTCTCACACACACACACACACACACACACACACACACACACACACAAAATCGGCGACCTGAATGACCTGTGGACCTGCAGGTACTTGAAGAAGATCTGGTGGTACTTGTACACCTGGAGGAGGTATACCTGTGTGGTCTTCAGGTATACTCGAGCGAGCTTACAGGTCACGTTGAAGCCTTAATTCGAGCCTCTGAATACGAAAGAGTCTTGGCAAAATTTAGTCGCCATATTTACTCGGTGTTGTAAGTTACCCAATTAAATGTGTTGTTGCATCTCCAGTTAAGGGGGAAGGAGGGGGGAGAAGGGGGAAGGAGGAGGGGGGAAGGGGGAGGGGAAGAAGGGGGAAGGAGGAGGGGGGAGAAGGGGGAGGAGAAGAGGGGGGAATTTGACGTAGGATCCTTTGGTAATCACCACCCCGGAATATAACGAGAGGGGGGGGGGAGAGATAATAGTCACCTTCGTCTATTATTAACTTCTTGGGTCCGTTTGTTTGGTTAGTCCTTCACCTGCCTTCCTGACCTGACGAATGGATGTTCTTTTGCACGAGGGATATTATTATTTTTTGAGGAAGGGGAGGGAGGGGTTAATTCTTCCTCCTCTTTCATAATTAAAGGTGAGCAAATTCCCGTCTATGTAATAATGAGTCACCTGAATAATGACTCACTATCGGTATTTATTTGTTTACACGACACACACACACACACACACACACACACACACGTACACACACACGTACACACATCAGCGCCCAACCATAAAAACCCAAACACAATCAACCAACCCACCAAAATATTTCGAGGGGGGGGGGGGAGGGGGAGGAATTCCAGGAACCATTTCTCTATATCGGACTGACTGTTGAGTTGTGACTACAGACACGTAAGATTACACCAACACGAGGCCAGACGACACTACCACACAGCTTTAGGCCGTGAGTGTGTGGTTGGTTGGTCTTGGCTCGTGTATGTTGCCTTGGTAAGTTAGGAATACTGTTGGACATTATCGCCATACACGTGTAATTACTGTGTTGTGTTTTTAGATCACAACACTCAAGTGGATGACGCTGTGTTGTGCCTTTAGAACACAACACTCAGGTGGATGACGCTGTGTTGTGCCTTTAGAACACAACACTCAGGTGGATGACGCTGTGTTGTGCCTTTAGAACACAACACTCAGGTGGATGACGCTGTGTTGTGCCTTTAGAACACAACAACTAGGTGAAAGTCATATTTTGTGTCTTAAACTCACAACAATCAGGAGAATGACGTGTTGTGTTCTTAGTTCACAACACTCACATGGATGAAGGCTGTGTTGTGACCTATGCCTATAACAAGAACGGATGTACAAATCCTACTGAGGACATGACATGAAATTCTGAGAAGAGAGAGAGAGAGAGAGAGAGAGAGAGAGAGAGAGAGAGAGAGAGAGAGAGAGAGAGAGAGAGAGAGAGAGGAGAAGAGAGAGAGAGAGAGAGAGAGAGAGAGAGAGAGAAGCTCCTCCTGCACACTTCTACTCTTAAGACTACTTTGTTTAACACTGCCATCCATTTTTATTATCCTAAATCCTTCCATCCACCCTCCTTATCCCCCACCTCCCCCTACAATCCTTCCTCCCTTCCCACTAATCCCCCTCCCCCTCCTCCCCCTCCCATCCCAATCCCCCCACCCTTTCTTAAGTCTCTCTATCTCTTCCTTAATTTCCTTCCTCTCGCAATCCTTCCCCTCCTCCCCTCCCCCCTTCCCCTCCCTCTCTCTACCTTTCTCCCTCACCTACTTCCCCTCATTCCCTTTCCCTTATTTACTCCTATAATTCTCCCCCCCCCCTCTTCTACTCTCCGCCTTATCTTCTACTCCCTCTACTCCCCTCCTCACCCCCCTCCCTGTTCCTCACCCCCCCCTCCCTCTTCCTCACCCCCCCCCCCCATACACAATCCTCCCCACGCAGATCTCAACACAACCGTCAGCTCATCCCTAATCCCCACCACGATGAACATTTTCCTCATCACATACACCTCCTTCTTCCCTAATCCCTCTCACTCCCTCTCTTACACACCTCTACCTCTCTCCCTCCATCTCTACATCCCTCTCTCCCTCACACACACACACACCTCTCTCTCTCACCCTCCTAAACACTCCTTCGACTCTCTCTCTCTCTCTCTCTCTCTCTCTCTCTCTCTCTCTCACTTATTTATTTACCTCATTTCCCCATTTTTTGCTGATTAATTTTCTCTCCTTTATTCTATTTCCTGTTCTCCTACCGTCTCATTTTCCTTCCTATCCCTCTTTTTCTTCCTCCTCTTTCTCCTCCTTAACCAATTCTCTTCTACATCTTCCTTCTTATCATTCTTCTTCTTCACCCTCTTCTTCCCCTTCCACCTTAACCCAATGCATCTCCTCTTCCTCCTCATTTAGTCTCCCTTCCTTCTTACCCTTGACCTCCTTCTCCTCCTCCTCCTCCTCCTTCTTCCTCCTTACCATCTTCCCTCCTTCTATCTCATCTTTATTGTCTTTATACATGTCTACTCATTGTAAACTTTTATGATGATTTTACTGATTAAACATCTATCTATCTATCTATCCATTTATCTATCAATTTTCTTCCTCTTCCCCTTCCTCTTCACTAAGTACAGAGAAGACTTAACTAAAACCTTTTATATTCACTAAGTACTTAAGACGCAACTAAAACATTTAAAATCATGTAGGTTTGGTTAGGTTAGGGTAGGGTAGGGTAGGTTAGGGTAGGGTAGGGTAGGTTAGGTTAGGTTAGGTTAGGTTTGGTTAGGTTAGGTTAGGTTAGGTTAGGTTAGGTTTGGTTAGGTTAGGTTAGGTTAGGTTAGGTGTTCTCCAAAAGCAAAAGAACACACATCATTTACTTCTCGTTTGTCTTTATAATAAATTTACTAATCACACACACACACACACACACACACACACACACACACACACACACACACACCTTTCTATGTATTTCACTGTTTGCACTGTAATGTTTTATGTTTGTGACGAAGAAGAAGAAGAAGAAGAAGAAGAAGACGAAGAAGAAGAAGAAGACACGATCACTGCATCAGCACTGGACAAGGTCACCGAGTACAACTTTATATGTGTGTGTTGTTCCCCAGTGGTCACAGCTTAATATTAAATATGCAAGATGTTTCTGACGCCTCCACCAATTGTTCTGTAAACTGTGTCTCTCTCTGATAATGTCTCAACACTGAAGTTTTGTGCGCAGTGTGAATGTGAATTAAAAACAACAGCTCGTGCCCCAGGAGAGTGTGCTGGAGGCAGCTGGGCGACTCTACTACAACAGACGCATCTCGTCACTCTCTTGTCACCCGCCATTATTGTTTATTACCTCACCTCCCTTTTAACACCTCCACAAGCGCTCTCCGCGCCTCCCTCACTCGTGTGCTGTCGACACAATACACCAGAGCGAGGCGGGAGGAGAGAAAAGTGTATCTCGCCGCTATAAAACACAGGTTCTAAGGCGTGATTATCCCAGGTTGACGCACCTCGCAGTTCATTTGTTACTCGATAAGTAAGTTGGATGCGGCGCAGGGGGGTGCCAACGAGGCGCTCGCCCTCGCCAACAATTTCCACAGATTTTGGTCCTTTCTGTTCCTCAGCTGCCACCTTGGTCCTCACTCAGTCACCCAAGATGCCGCCAAAGACGCTCTCAGTGTTAGGGAAATGGTCCGTTGAGATCGTGAAGATGTTTGTTGACAAAAATATGCCTACCTGGCAGTGTGTTCCTCACGCCAGGGGGAGGTGCTGCTGGAGGGTGTGAACGGTTGTATCAGACCCAACACGAAATCCTCTGGAACGGTAATATTCCGAGATTCCAGGTTGCAGCCGGCGGGACTCCCATGCCGTGGGAACCCAAAGCCTGGAACTCAGCTGGCCCTCCTAGATTCTGGAATATAGACAAGCGGACGTATCCAACGCTCCCCTCGACGCCTGGACGCCCGGAACTAGGCCAAGCTAGTACACGAAAAACAAATGTTTGGTAAAAATATTGAGTCTATGAATAAAGTCAACTCATGCATGACAGTCGGTGTGCAGGCAGGAGGCACTAGGTCAGGTAGCGGCCAGGTAAACACAGGAGACGGGCCAAGCTGCTTACTAGCGGTATGACCTTGTAGCCCGGAGGAGGCCAGAATCCACAGGTGCACAGAGAGCGCCAGTACAGACGCCACACACGGGACAATGACCCTAATGACACAACACCAGATGAGTCATGTTCCCCAGGAGCCAACCTGGGGGACAGGGCCTTGTGCGTACTGCTCAGGGGGAGACAGACAGCTAAAAGCACATTTGGACGAGGTACCTTGAAGGTGTCGGGTTCCTCCCCCCTCCCTCCTCACCCCTACCTTCCCTCTATCAACAGAAGGACTTTGACTATGGCACTGCCACCATTCCTCACCCTCTAAGTGAAGGCACCTTCATCTATGGCACCAACCCCGCCCTCCTCCCCCAGAGTCCTGGAATTTTTAATATATCACCGCCCCTCCCCCAGTGTTGGCATCCTACCTCGCTCTCTCTCGTCCTTTCATAAGGTGCACCAAGAACTACCAGTACCAGGGCACCTCTCGTGTGTCCTCCTCTCACCCGCCACCAAGAACAACCAGTACCAGGGCACCTCTCGTGTGTCCTCCTCTCACCCGCCACCAAGAACTACCAGTACCAGGGCACCTCTCGTGTGTCCTCCTCTCACCCGCCACCAAGAACTACCAGTACCAGGGCACCTCTCGTGTGTCCTCCTCTCACCCGCCACCAAGAACAGCCAGTACCAGGGCACCTCTCGTGTGTCCTCCTCTCACCCGCCACCAAGAACTACCAGTACCAGGGCACCTCTCGTGTGTCCTCCTCTCACCCGCCACCAAGAACAACCAGTACCAGGGCACCTCTCGTGTGTCCTCCTCTCACCCGCCACCAAGAACTACTGTACGATGATTCCCTTAAGAATATCACAAGAAAAAATAACTAAATCATCAACTTCAGATAACAAATAACTTAAAACCTCTACATGTTTAAACACAAACTAAACCATTTCTCCCACAGTAATAACTCATCAAGGTCGTGTTAACTACATAACTATATGACCTCGTAAACCTACTCTATTACAGTGTCGTGGAGTTAACCCTCAATAGATCATGTTGTACATACAGGTCACGTTATAATGCTTTAACTCAACCACTGTAAGGGTTAAGTTGTTTAGTCTATAACCACTGTTTACCATAACTCTCATATAACTGTATAACACATAACTACTGTATTATTATTATTATTATTATTATTATTATTATTATTATTATTATTATTGTTATTATTATTATTATTATTATTATTATTATTTTCATCATCATCATCATCATCATCCACGACACAAAGTACAACAGTTTCACTCCACCAATCATACATTAAGTGAAGCAACACCCAAAACATCTACAGTAATTCACAAGGACTGATAAATTAAACGCAAGAACTCACCTAACAAGTTGACATAAGTTTACAAACCCCCCCCCCAAAAAAAATCGACATCCTCCCCAAAAAAATTAAAATCAAAATTACAATACGATTCTGCCTTAACTAGATACTACAGTCACCCTTAAACTCCTTCAGTTAGGGGAGGACAAGATTACCATACATTATCTTTGTGAATCCGGAATGAGACCAGGACAAAGGAGGGAGGCACTAAATGAATTCTTTTCTTTAGTGTTTACGAGAGAAGATGCAAATAACTTTTATGATTTTGATGCCAGGTAGTTCAGTAGAGCACTAAGAGAGAGAGAGAGAGAGAGAGAGAGAGAGAGAGAGAGAGAGAGAGAGAGAGAGAGAGAGAGAGAGAGAGGTGTACAAGTAAAAATTATCTAAGTTCAACATTATAAGAAGCACTCAAGTTCAGCATTATCAAAAGTTCTACCAAGTTCAAAGTTATCGAAGGATTATTAAAGGGAAACGGAAACGCGAGAGAAATTAATAAAAGTTTGATAAGAACAGTTCAGAGTTTCATGGAATTAAGTTAATATTAAAGACCAACAAACTTTCACAGACAAACATTCAGACAGACAGACGTATAAATAGACATAACTGACCAATGAAGATAAATGGGAAGTTCTCAGCAGGTAAACAGAAGACTTTTGTCGAGTTACAGCGTCACCCAAGACGACACCTTGTGTACGTGTGTCAGGTGAGTGGCCGACACAGTTAAATACAACTTGTCACTCCCACACTTCAAGGGCAGGAGTTGAGATTCACCACGTCACACTTAATGTAAACAGTTTATGTGGGATATTTTGAGAGTTAACACCACTCACGGGGACACCTGCTGTGTGGCCACCTATACCTGTACTACAGTCTCACAGGTGGCTCATAATAAAGTTACCAAGCGGGAAAAAATACTGTATATATATATATATATATATCTTGATAAAATCACACGGGAAAATGGAAACAACGGAGTACCTTAGCTTGAATAAAGACGAAAGCTAAGGTACTCCGTTGTTTCCATTTTCCCGTGTGATTTTATCAAGATTTATCTTATCCACGTTTTCATTGTGGATTTTCATAATATATATATATATATATATATATATATATATATATATATATATCAACGACCTCACCAGCCAGGACTCGAACCCTAGACCTTATGTGTGTGACCAGGGAACGCTACCGACCATGCCACAAGGAAACTAAACGCAATCGTAGACTATGTTATATTTCACACAAAGCCTGTTCATCGAGCTGATGTCGCCGTGAACCTCCCATTGGGGATTGCTTTTAGTGTTCTTGTGGCATGGTCGGTGGCGTTCCCTGGTCATATGCATAAGGTCTAGGGTTCGAGTCCTGGCTGGTGAGGTCATTGATTATATGTTCAAGTCTGCGTGTTATATGACTAAAATGAAGTATATATATATATATATATATATATATATATATATATATATATATATATATATATATATATATATATATATATATATATATATATGTGTGTGTGTGTTGGTTCACAATAAACACATGTAAGTTGATTTTGTAGAAACTCCAGAGAAACATAAATGAAAAATTAATTTTTCGTTGATATTTCAAGACATTTTAAGGACAAAACAAAATGAATATGTAAGAAAGATTTCCTCCAGCACCAGGCAGCACTTGGAGGTAAAAAATGAACAAGAACAGTATGAGGTGTTAACTATAGCCGGGAGGGACGCTGCCCTACATAATTATCCTGGGGACGTTGCAACACCTGCCTTCAATTTAAGGTGTTTTATCGTAAAACAAAAATGCGTGTCGCCTCTATAACCAGCGTCGCCGGGGTGAAGGTGCTGTCTGTGTGTCAGTCTGTCAGGTTTTTCAACACTGCTCGACGCTTTACGCGGCAGCTTCTTCAGGTATAAATACACACACTTGGGCGAGGAGTTGGTGTACAAGTAAAGGGCATCAAGGGTGATTTTACAGCTTTTTGACTTTAGTGAAACACCATTAATGAGGTTTGGGGCTTAGCACTGTAATGCTCCATAAGACGTAGGTGAGTGGCGGCCGTAATTTGTCCAGGTGTTGTATGGCGCCGCCCCTCGTGACCCCCCCCCCCCCTGTCACCCGCCCGTGTCCGCCCGTCTCACCTTGTTTGTCCGTCCTACCGTGTTCTCCCGTGCTGTGTCTGCTGTTGTTGTTGTTGTGTTTACTGCTGTTGTTGTTGGTGTTGTTACTTTTTGTTTATCTTACTGTTATTATCATTATTGGTGTTGTTGTTGTTTCTGCTGTAGTTATATACAATGTTGTTCTACTTTAGTTGTTGTTGTTGTTGTATTTACTCTTGTTGCTACAGTGTGTTGATTTTTATTGTTATTGTTACTAATGTTATTGGGGTCAACTTTTTTGTTGTAGTTATTGAAGCTGTTGTTGTATTTAGTGCTGTTATTGTTAATACTGTTGTTGTTGTCACTGCACTGTTGCCATTACCGCTGTTGTAGTTGTTGTTATATTAATGTGTGTTGGTGATACTGCTACACAAGGCTGTTACCATCAATACTGTATGACTTATTATCGTATTACCTTCGTCACACTCTTGTTTTTAGAGCTGCTGTTAATTCCTCTACCTTGTTACGTCTCGCTGTCTGCTGTCACACACACACACACACGCACACACACACACACACACACACACACACACACACACACACACACACACACCTTGAGCTTGTTAGAGGTAGTACTGCTTCTTCTGCTCAGTAGGTAAGGGAAGGGTAAGAGGTAGAGGGAGAATAAAGAAGGAGGTGATAAAAGGATTAAGGAAGATGGGGATGAGAGGTGGAGGAAGGAATGGAAGAATGGAGGAGGGGGAGGGAGGGATTGGGGGAGAGGAGGAATTGAAAGTAAAGGGGAAAATGGAGGGAGAAGGAAACGATGGGAGGAGGAAGGGATAGAGGGAGAGAAGAGGATGGAAGGGGGGAAGACGACAAGAGGAAGGAAGGAAGGATGGAGTGATATAGAGAAGAGGAGAAAGGGGGGTGAGTGAATAGACATAAAGAGAAGAGGACGAGGAGGAGGAACAGGAGAAGGGAATGAAGGAAGAAAGTTAGAAGGAATGAGATGAAGAGTGAAGATGTAGGGGTAGAAAGAAGAGAAGAAGAGAGAAGATTGTCGGAAATGAAGAGAGGAAGTGAAGGTAAATGATGGGGGTGGAGAGGAGAAGACGGAAGAGTAGGGAGAAAAGAAGTGGAATAGGGGAAAAGGGGGGAGGGAGGGGAGGGGGGAGAGAGGGGGAGGGAGGGGAATGAGTGAGGGAGGGGAAGATGCTAAAAGAAGTACACACACACACACACACACACACACACACACACACGGCACTAAAAGCACCTCTTCCCCTTCCAGATTCAGAATCGAATAATACTGGACGGTTATGTACCAATCCCGCATTGTTTACCAAGAGCCCTCACCGCCAGCCCTCTCTTGTGGCCCTTAGCCCTTACCTGGGACCTCCCGGGTAGGGCTGTGTAGGGCCGGCTGGGGGTACTGAAAGGGTTTGATGTAAGTGGACATTTTGCCCTTCCCCCTTTTCTCTCTCTCTCTCTCTCTCTCTCTCTCTCTCTCTCTCTCTCTCTCTCTCTCTCTCTCTCTCTCCCTATGTTCTCTTCCTTCTCCACATCAAACACCTTCCCATCCACATCTCTTCTTCTATCCACACTTCCTCCACTCTGTCTTCACCACCTCTTCCATCACATGCACATCCACACTCCTTCCATCTTCCTACCGCTTCTGTCACATCCTCTCCCCTGCCTTATCCACACCCCCATCATATCCTCTCCCTCCCTCCCTAATCCACACCACCTCATCCTCTCCCCTCCCTCCTTCACCCATACCCATTCCTTCCCCCCTCCCTCCATCATCCACACACCCTCATCGTCTCCCCTCCCTCCTTCACCCATACCCATTCCTTCCCCCCTCCCTCCATCATCCACACCCCCTCCAACCTACCCCCCTCCCCCCTTACTACCGCCTGTGTACACTCACACACTCACTCACTCACCCATTGACACAAACTCCTCAATTTTCTGTGTTTGTGAAGAAAAGTAGAGGGTCAAAGGCAAGCTCACAATAGCGTTAAAACCCTTCGTTGTATCCCGGGTTTTTTATAACGTACATTGTGCCACCATACACAAGCCAGCCCGTGTAATGAGGTTTTCGGTTCTGGTTCCAACAATGGGACTGTGTCAAGATCCTTCGCCTGGGTTAAATCTCATTCAACAATTATAACTTTTTTAGAAGAATTATTTAGTTTTCATTTTTTATTTATTATTATGTCTATTGAATGTATATTGTTCCTTAGTTTTTGAATACGAATGATACGTGTACCAGGTAGCAATAATAATAATAATAATAATAATAATAATAATAATAATAATAATAATAATAATAATATGCGATGATGATGATGATGTCAAAAATAATCAATATAAATCCATACAACATCCCCCGAATACTAACATCCATACATACTACCAATACCATAATAACACGTGAGAGGTGACATCAACCATACAGGTAATACAACGATGACATCGACCACACAGGTAATACAACGGTGACATCAACCATACAGGTAATACAACGGTGACATCAACCATACAGGTAATACAACAGTGACATCAACCATACAGGTAATACAACGGTGACATCAACCATACAGGTAATACAACAGTGACATCAACCACACAGGTAATAAAACGGTGATATCAACCATACAGGTAATACAACAGTGACATCAACCACACAGGTAATACAACGGTGACATCGACCATACAGGTAATACAACGGTGACATCGACCATACAGGTAATACAACGGTGACATCGACCATACAGGTAATACAACGGTGACATCGACCATACAGTACATGACATTTCCTTAAGTATTGATCCAAGTCATAATCGCCTCTTCTTCCATCAGTTAAAACAATCACCAGGTTAATTTAGATCACTTCAATAAGTTATTTAGTAAACAACAATCACCAGGTTAATTCTTACCATAGAACATAATACACAACACGTTAATATGTATTTAATTAACCCACAGGTGTTGTTGATTAGAAAACAGGTAAATATCAAGGTGACAGGTAACACTAATTGCAACACCTAACCTAACCTAACGTAACCTAACCTAACCTGACCTAACCTAACCTAATGTAGCCTAACGTAACCTAACCTAACTAGGGCCCATGTGACCAGTTACCTTAATGAGGATATAAGAAAACACAACAGATCTCATACGCCAATCAAAATCCTTGATGAAAGTGGAAGGAAATT
>CAUDMG010002649.1:897500-950000 GCA_958450375.1 Homarus gammarus | reverse complement strand
TTTCCTTCCCTCCCTCCCCTTCCCTTTCCTTCCCTTCCCTTCCCTTCCCTTCCCTTCCCTTCCCTTCCCTTCCCTTTTCTCCCTTCTCTTTCCTTCTCTATATTACATTCTTTCCCCTGCTTACCCTCCATTTCTTCCCCTTCTCTCCTCTTCTCCCTTCCCTTTCCTTCCCTTCCCTTCCCTTCCCTCCCT
This sequence comes from Homarus gammarus, assembly GCA_958450375.1. Taxonomy (NCBI): domain Eukaryota; kingdom Metazoa; phylum Arthropoda; class Malacostraca; order Decapoda; family Nephropidae; genus Homarus; species Homarus gammarus. The sequence continues at coordinate 949,808 of CAUDMG010002649.1, read as the reverse complement.
CACCTCACAAGACATACTAAACATCGCCCAAATTTCATGTCTGTGTTTCAGATCAAACGCCAAAGGTTCCAAAAGGTCAAATTTGCCTCTCAGGTTTCGGTCTCCAGGTCCCAGGTCTCGGTCACCAGGTCCAGGTCTCCAGATCCCAGGTTTCGGTCTCCAGGTCCCAGGTCTCGGACTGCAGGTCTTGGTCTCCAGGTCCAAGGTCTCGGTCTCCAGGTCCCAATTTTCAAGTCTCATGTCTCCAGGTCTCAGGTCACAGTCTCCGGGACTACAGGTCAACAGGTTCCAGATCCCAGACCTACACATCCAGGTCCCAGATCTCAGGTCTCCAGGTCTCAAGTCTCCAGGTTCCAGGTATCAGGTCTCCAGGTCCCAGGTCTCCAGGTCAGTAGCAGTATCACACAAAGATTCAGATCAGCTCAAAGCGCCATTAAACTTCAGCGGAGCAGAGAGGGAGTCGAGCAAAAATGGGGTGAGAAATTACAGTTTGCTACACAACCTTCTCCTGTGAGAGGGGAGACGGGAGGGGAGAATAGGGAGAATTGGGGAGAAAGCAGGAGAGAACAAGAGAAGGGAGAGGTGGGGAGACAGGAGGAGAGAAGAGGGAGAGTGGAGGTGGGGAGACAAGAGGGGAGAACAGGAGAAGGGAGAGGTGGGAAGACAGGAGGAGAGAAGAGGGAGAGGAGGGGTGGAAACGAGGGAAGGGAGAAGGGAGAGAAGAGGTGGGGAAATGGGAGGGGAGAAGAGGGACATACAGAGATGTAGATCAGGAAAGGAGAGGAGAAAGAGGGAGAGAGGAGAGGGTGGAAGGGAGGAAGGGAGAAGGGAAAGGAGAAATGGGGACGAAGGAAGGGAAAAAAGAGTGGGAGAAGAGTAAAAGGAAGAGGAAGGAGAGGGAAGAATAAAAAGAGGAAAAAAGAGAAGGTAGACGAATAAGGATAGTAGAGGAGTGAAGAAAGGGATGTGAAAGGGTAGAAAAGAAGAGAAGGGAGAAGGGAGGAAAAAGTAGATGGATGAAAAAAGGGAAAACAGAGAGAAGAAGGAAAGGGAAAAGACCGAAGTAGAGGAGGAGGAGGAGACGAAAGGGGAACAGAAGAAGAGAAAGAAGAGAAAGTGTAGGAGGATGAAGGGGGAGAAGAGTTACAAAGAAGAATGGAGGAGAGGATGAGAGGAATATGGGAAAAAAGAGGAGAAGAAGAGGAAAATGGTGGAAGGGAGAGAGGAAGTTGTTGGTGTGTCTGTCTGTCTCTCTTTCTGTCTGTCTGTCTGTCTCTCTCTCTCTTTCTGTCTGTCTACGAGCGACGGTGGCTGGCAGGTTCGACCCCCCGTCTCGATAAGCACATTTAAACCTTCGACTCCTCTCTGCCAGCACTCAAAACACTCACTAATGTTGTCCCCTTTGTTGACAAGAGAACCTTCCCAGCCCCACCTGGCGCTCTCTCTCTCTCTCTCTCTCTCTCTCTCTCTCTCTCTCTCTCTCTCTCTCTCCATTCCCCGTCTCTCTCTAATTTCTCTCTCTCACCCCCTTTTCTCCCCCCCTTATTTCTCTCGTTTCCTTCCCTTTCTTTCTCTACTCCCTCCTTTCTTCCTTCTTTCTTTCTTCTACCTCCCTCTCCTTTCTTTTGTCTATCCCTCCATCTCTTTTATTTTCCCATTCTTCTTTTTCCGTATTTCCTCCCTCTTTTCTCTGACTCTCTCTTATTCTTCCCTCCCTCTTTCTCTTTTGTCCCTTTCTTCTTCTTCTTCTACGGCCATGATCATCTCCCTCCCTCCCTCCCTCCCTCCCTCCCTCTCTCCCTCCCTCCCTCCCTCTCTTCTTCTCTCCCTCCCTCCCTCCCTCCCTCCCTCCCTCTCTTCTTCTCTCCCTCCCTCCCTCTCTTCTTCTCTCCCTCCCTCCCTCCCTCCCTATTGAGTCTTATACAACCATCACTCCCTACTTCTAGCCATCCTTCTATCTTACATTCTCTCCATCCACCCATTCCTCTTTTCCTCTCCTTCCTTTCTTACCTCCCATCACCCTCTACCTACCATTCTTCTCTTGTTGCCAATTCCCCTTTCTCTATTTCACTGCTTCTCTCCTCTCCTTTCTTCCTCGCTGTTTATCTCTTTCTTCCCTCATTTTCTATTAATTCCTACTTTTCTTTTTACTTCTTGATCTTCCTTGTCATTTTGTTTTTCTTTTCTCTCTACTTCCTCTTTTATTGTAGGTTATCCTTATATTTCATACCCCTTTTATCGCTATTTTCCTTCCTCCTATACCCCCCCCCCCTCCCATCACTACGGTAACCCTTCAGTAGTACCCCCCCTCTCATCCTGTTGCCCCTTCCTCCCCACTTGTTTCCTCCACCCCTCCCCCTTCCTCACCCCCCTCTCACCACTTTCTTCCACCATTTCTCCCCTCACTTTCTTCCCCCATTCCTCCCCTCACTTTCTTCCCCCACCCCCCCTAAGGTACTCAGGATCCTAGACGTCGTAAATGAGCCCATCAACTTCTCTACCTGCCACCCACCTACCTGGTCCCCTCTACCTGCCACCCACCTACCTGGTCCCCTCTACCTGTCACCCACCTACCTGGTCCCCTCTACCTGCCTCACCTACCTGGTCCCCTCTACCTGCCACCCACCTACCTGGTCCCCTCTACCTGCCTCACCTACCTGGTCCCCTCTACCTGCCACCCACCTACCTGGTCCCCTCTACCTGCCACCCACCTACCTGGTCCCCTCTACCTGACACCCACCCACCTGGTCCCCTCTACCTGTCACCCACCTACCTGGTCCCCTCTACCTGCCTCACCTACTTGGTCCCCTCTACCTGCCACCCACCTACCTGGTCCCCTCTACCTGACACCCATCTACCTGGTCCCCTCTACCTGCCTCACCTACTTGGTCCCCTCTACCTGCCTCACCTACCTGGTCCTCTCTACCTGCCACCCACCCACCTGGTCCCCTCTACCTGACACCCATCTACCTGGTCCCCTCTACCTGCCACCCACCTATCTGGTCCCCTCTACCTGCCACCCACCCACCTGGTCCCCTCTACCTGCCACCCACCTACCTGGTCCCCTCTACCTGCCACCCACCTACCTGGTCTCCTCTACCTGCCTCACCTACCTGGTCCCCTCTACCTGCCACCCACCCACCTGGTCTACCTGTATCCCTCCCTCTTTATCTCCTCCTATACTTCTACTATTCTCTACGTCTCCTTTACCTCCTCTTTCCGCCTCTTATCTCTTGCAAATAAACATCATTTCTTACCTCTTATCCTCTGTTTCTCTTACGCAGTTTTACTCTTAATCATCTTCCTTCATTCTTCCCTCTTACTTGTACGCTATCCCCTTTCTCTCTCTTCTCCTCTTGCCCACCTAACGACCACCTTCGTTCGACCCCCCCCCCCCACCACCTTTCCTCTCCCTCAAAACGAGTTCTCCCCCCCCCCCTCCAGCTCCTCCCCTTCTGCTGCCTTTCCTCCCAACCACATCAGTATTGCCCTCGTCTTACCCTCCCCCTTCTCACCATTACTACCCTCCCCCTTACCACCCCCCCCCCCACCAGTATTGCCCTCCCCATACCAGTTTTACCCTCCCTCCATACCCCAACTAGTATTCTCCTCCCTCCCCCCACCATTACTGCCCATCCTCCCTCTCTCCCCTTCAGTATTGCCCACTCCCCCCAGCACTGCCCCCAGAACTGCCCCCCAGGTACCCGTGGATCTTGGCACGTTAATTGGGCTCTTCTCATAAGCCCCCCGCAGAGACCCCAGCCCGGCCCTTACCTGCTCCTCCCCCCAGGGGCCAGGTGCTGTGTGTGCTGCTGCTGCTGTATGATGCTGTTGTGTGCTACTGCTGCATGCTGCTGCTGCTGTATGCTGTATGCTACTGCTGTTGTGGTCTGTTGCTGTGTGGTGTGACAATTCTCCTCCTGATGCTAGTGTTGTTGGTGTTCTTACGGACATTGTGTGTGACAAGACTATACCCGGTAGCCGTTACTGTGTGTGTGTGTGTGTGTGTGTGTGTGTGTGTGTGTGTGTGTGTGTGTGTGTGTGTGTGTGTGTGTGTGTGTGTGTGTCAACATGACCAGTGAACATGACACAATCCTGAAAATTTTAACTCTTATTTGCTGAGCGGAGATAAACTCTTAATCTATTTCTTTCCTCAATCACCTCACTCACTCATTCACTCACTCACTCACTCACTCATTCACTCACTTACTCACTCACTCACTCACTCACTCAGTCCCTGCCTCACTAACTGACTCACTCACTCACTCACTCACCCACTCACTCTACCCATCTAGTATATACATCGCGTCTCTCTCTCTCTCTCTCATTTACTGCACCAAAACCACTTTCCGGTTTTTTTTCACTGTGACGCTACGTTTTTTTTCCCTCGGCCAGATTTGTGCCTTGGGGTTAGTAATGTCCATTTGTGTGTTTATGAACGCGGAAATAGTTTAAACCTTTTTCAACAATCCTGAATTTACGTGAGGATGTGAACGTTTTTTTTTTACCTGTGTGTGTGTGTGTGTGTGTGTGTCTTTTGTTTATTGACGTCTTTTATGAGAGAGAGAGAGAGAGAGAGAGAGAGAGAGAGAGAGAGAGAGAGAGAGAGAGAGAGAGAATGTTGTATCCCCTGAATGGGAATTTTTAAATATACGCTTGGCCTGAATAGTGTGAGTCGTCATTTGTTGAGTTTCTGCTATGTTATACTATGTCATGTTGTTTTATGCTGTGTCATGTTGTTTTATGCTGTGCCATGTTGTTTTATGCTGAGTCATGCGGTGTTGTGTTATGCTGTGTTATATTATATTATGCTGTACAAAGTTCCGTGTTATGTTATTTTCCGGTCTGTTCTGTGTTATATTGCATTATGCTGTTATGTGTTCTTTTGTGTTGTGTAATATTGTGTTGTGCTGTGTTATATTATGTGTTGTGCTGTGTTATATTGTATTGTGATGCGTTATATTGTTTTATCCTGTGTTAAGTTGTATTATGCTGTGGTAAGCTGGACTATGTGATGTTATATTGTGTTATGTTGCGCTATGGTATGTTGCGTTTTGTTCATCACCTCATATTCCCCCTCCTCCTCTTCCTCTTGTTTTTCTTCTTCTTCCCCTCCTCCACATTCTCCTTCTCCCTATCCTCTTCCTCATCATACCTCCTCTTCCCCCTCTCCCTCCCCCTCATCACACCTCTAGTCTCTTTACGGGGGACTGGCAGCTTTTATGTGCTGGACTCTCTCTCTCTCTCTCTCTCTCTCTCTCTCTCTCTCTCTCTCTCTAAGACACACGAAACAGGTTCCCAACGCGATGTAAACAACTTATATTAAGCGAAAATCAAATCACGAAATACACAACCACTTCTTTCAAATCAAATTATAAACTTTTTAAAAAATTTCTGGCATCGAGCGTTGACTGGTGAGAACGGTGTGACGTTAGTGGTTATGGGCCAGGAACAAGGTGATTAAGAAGCAAGACTTGTAACTGATGACTGTTTATATCACAACTTTGATTTCCCATTTTGGTTGATTAAAATTATCAACCAATTATATGACGTCAGTGAATAACAGTAAGTAAATTCATCATCAAGTTTTGCATAATGAATCGTCAGGTAAACAGTAGTTAATGAGCTTACTGTTGAAACAGTAGAAGACTTCAGCATCAAGACTATTAGTGCGAGGGAAATTTGTTTACTTTGGTTAGAATGTAAAAAAAATCAATTAGTTTAAGATGGTGAAAATGTGGTTTGGTTGACACTTCCCTTCATTAGTACACATCAAGGGGTCGAACTGAAGCAACGGTGAAAAGGTTGATACAAACACGATCTATATGAGTCAGAGTCACTCATCTTCAACGATCACTGTAAGAGATACTATTACTCTCCTACTTTCCTTCAAAACTTTTCCCTCGTTTACCTGATCCTAAAACCAATCCCCCCTCCCAAAATACCGACATATACCGACGTATATGTATGTATGTGTGTATATGTGTATGTATGTATGTATGTATGTAGCCTATATGTGTATATATATGTATATGTATATGTATATATATGTGTATGTGTGTGTGTGTACATATATGTACATGTACTGTCAATGAATATGATGCATCTCTTTGTGTACGAACCTCTGTCCTGCATGGCAGTGAACAGTGACATTACCCACATGAATCTGACCTCTATACATTTGTAGATGTTAATGAATATGATGTATTTCTTTGTGTATGAACCTCTGTCCTGCGTGGCAGTGAGAAGTGATACAACCCTCAGTGTCAAGACCTGACTGAATTACTCAGAATAGGCAAACTGTACTACAAGCTTTGCCAATAAATTTGTTAAACTAAAAACTAAACAAATCCTAACCGCGCCACCCAACAACAAGCGTCAGTCCTCCATCTTTATCTACAGGCGTCAAGTCAAGCTACACCAAACTTAACACGACGCTGACCTGACGTTCCAAAGAGCTGTGGAAAGTGCTGACATCGCCCCTACTATCTGTGAAGGAAAGCTCAGGAGTGTTCATCTGTCATCGTGCAGGTGTGGATGATCATGAAATTCTCCTCAGGTCAGATCATGGGCAGAAAGTTGTGAAAAGGAGGGAGGTGAAGTGTATCGAGAGCACCAAGAGGACCTCAGGGGTGTAAGGCGTGAGAACACCTTACACCCTTACACCTCTGAAAAAAACTGGTAAGTGAGCCATAGTTCAGGCAGCAGCAAAGATATTCAGTTGTTGAATTGTTTACACCAGATGATACAGAGGTTACGAGGAGCAGGGTTCTGGTGTGTATGTGTGTGTGTGTGTGTGTGTGTGTGTACCGGTGAGCTTGCTGCCATTAAAGATTTACCAGACGGCTGCAAAAAAGAAAGGTACCCAAGGAGATGGACCTGTCACCTGGTATTAAAAAGCTGATTACTAACACACACACACACACACACACACACACACACACACACACGCACACACACACACACACACACACACACTCACGTCTCACTTTGAAGTTTATAAATATTTTGGTTGAGTAATTAATACATAACGATCTTGAATATGTTGTGATTCGAAACTAATTTTAAATATTTGTTTCTCAAGTGTAAGAAACAATTTACAAAGGCGTATCAAGGCATGAAGAACCGTTGACAAAAATTTCAAAGAGGGAAAAAACAAATTATATAAAGTAAAAAAAAACAAAAAACAAAAACAATTGATTTCTGGGATTTAAAAAAAAATTCTCACACAGGAGCCCTGGACTGAGAAGAATTTACAAAGGTCCCTCAGGGCATCAAGAACAACCCTTAACAAAGGTTCTAAAGTGCAAAGAGCTATTTACAAGAAGTTTGTAGTGTGGGGGTGAGTTTTAGAGGAGGGCGGCCACACGGTGATGAGGGAGCTGTGTGTCGCTGATGGAATGACCACCACCGCCACTTTACGGCCACTGCCAAGACCTGTGTTGTTGTTGATGTCCGCCCCCTCCCCCCTCACCTCTCCCCTCCCCCCACCATCCCCTCCCTAGCCCTCCCCTCCCTCATCTTCCTCCCCCTCACTCTCTTTCCCTCACCCTCCATTCGCCCTGATCCCCTTTGTGTATGAACCTCTGTCCTGTGTGGCAGTGAACAGTGATAGCACCCTCAGTGTCAAGACCTGACTGAACTATTCAGAACAGGCAAATTGTACTCCAAGCTTTGTCAAAAAAGTTGTTAAACTAAAAATCCTTCCTCACCCTCCTCCCACTACCTAACCCTCCATCCCCTTCCCCCACCCCCCCTCTCCCTCCACCCCTGAATCCCTTCTCCCATCGCACTTCCTCCAGTTTCCTTCCTCCCTCTCATCTTTCCTTTTCCTCCAGCTCCCTTCCTCTTATCCTTCCCTCTTCCTCCACCTCCCCGTGACACCAGTAGTTGGCACTTGAATCAATGTATGTGACTCAACGAAATCCCAAAATATGAGTCAATTAGCTGACTAACCGAAAGACAGAAACGTATTTTACTCAGTTGTCTCCTGAAGCAACAGAGCACTGAGATATGGGGCAATTACCTGACTCACTCACTCACCCACCCAGCTGACTCAACAAAACAGATCTGAATCACCTGGCTGACTCACCGAAGACAAGTATGAGTCACACTATCAAACACGTGATTCAGTGAGATCTGAATCACCTGGCTGGCTCACCGAAGACAATTATGAGTCACTATCAAACACGTGACTCACTGAGACCTGAATCACCTGGGTGACTCACCATATAAGACTGGCCGCACTCCGGTTATGAGCAACATCGTAGGTGACTCAGAATTTATGAGTTCTTAGTTACTGATAAGAAAATCTCACGATTTAGGAGGAAGAGAAGAGTGAAGGAAGGATGGAGGAAAAATAGGATTAGGTGGAGAGGGAATGAAGAATGGAGGAAGAAGGAAAGAGTGAAGAATGAGTGCAGGGAGAAGGATAGAGTGGAGAGTGTGGAGAAGTAGAGAGGGAGAGTGAACGATGGAGGGGGATTAAGAATGAAGGAAAGGAAGTAGAAGGGAGAAAAGAAGAATGAAGGAGAGGAAGGAATAATATGTGAAGGAACGAGCGAGAGACTGGTAGATTGGGGAGCGTGAGAAGCGGGTAGGGGAGTAGAATCAGTGATGAGGCGTGGGGAGTAGAGATAGTGAGAGGGCGTGGTGAGGAACAGGGCGTGGGGAGGAACAGGGCGTGGGGAGAGACAGGTAAGGGAGTAGCATCAGTAAGGAGGGGAGGAAGAGAGGCAGGACGTGGGGAGTATAAGTAGTAAGGGGGCGTGGGGAGTATAAGCAGTAAGAGGGCGTGGGGAGAGGCAGATAGAGGAGTAGAACCAATGAGGAAGGGGCGTGGGGAGGAGCAGGGCGTGGGGAGAGGCAGGTAGGGGAGTAGAATCAGTGAGGAAGGGAGGAGAGGAGAGGACGAGGGAGGGGAGGAGGGGCCTTGGCTCCAGGTAGGTTCATTCCACGAAGAAAACGAGTGTCAAGGGGACACTAACTCTTCCCCTCTTATAAGCCATTTCCCCTCGGCTGGCGTCTACCGGAGCGGGCACACAGATTTTTGGCGGGTCTCCAGCCCTGGTACAGTATCCTCAACAGCCTCGTACCTTATATTTTTTTCCCCTCCTTCAACTGGGGAAAAAAAGGAAAACGAATCTAACAACATCCAATCACTAGCTCAGATCAAGAGTTAGTCCTGGATTCTGAGCGTCGAAACGAGTTAAATCCCCCCCCCCCCCTCGTAATTGGGTATAAAAGAACGAATACTGTTTATAATATCCCCAGTGTAATATTCAACCCCATGTGGTGGCTCCATCTTTAGTTTCGTAACATAAGTAAATAAATCGAATAATCCTAACTCATGAATCTACAGGAAAACATCTAATTGGTGAAGCTAAAGTGAATCAATTAAGACACCTTCTCACATCACCTCTATAGCTTAAGGTAAACATAACATACACGCTATCAAGGAACCAGTTTGAGAAGGAGTTCCCACGTCTTCAGATATAGAGGAAAGTTGTCTATGGTAGGTGAGCCTCTGAGACTGTGAGCCTTGAGGGGGAGGGGGAGAGGGAGGGGAGGGGGAGGGAGGGGGAGGAGGGGTAGTAAGGGAGTTGTTGTATGTCTGCCGCTTTATGAGATGAGTTAAGAAGATGTCGCTGAATTTACCTCACTCAAAAAAAAAAAAATTCTGCTGGAGGGGAACTAAACCATTACGCTGGGACGCTATAAATCTGTCGCTCGGGGGAGAGAGAGAGAGAGAGAGAGAGAGAGAGAGAGAGAGAGAGAGAGAGAGAGAGATACTGACGAGAGATCAAACGGAACATTATCATCTCTCTCTCTCTCTCTCTCTCTCGCTCTCTCTCTCTCTCTCATACCATATACACAGAACTAACCAATAACACAGCAACACAAATATGTAAACTAAGACTAAACAATAAATGAAATGACGATATAAAAAGAAAACTGATGACATAAGAAAAGAAAATATAAAGAAAGAAATACGATAAAGAAGGAAGAAAGAATAAAGAAAAGACAATGAAGAAATGAGGAAAGAGAACAGAGAAAGACTAAACGATGAATGATTTAAGGGAGAAATAAACGAAAGGAGAAAATAAAATACAAGAAAAAAAAATAAACGAAGTAAAATAATGGGAAAATTTGAAAAAAAATGGAAAAAACTGGGTCAGCCGATGATAAAGTTAACCTTTGACCTTCTGACCTCAAAATCAATAAGAGCTTTCCCCCACCTGGCCAAGAGCAGTAGTGTATTGGTGGGGGTAATCACTGACCAGCCACCTGAGGTATCATGCGGGGATTGTTTTCACACACACACACACACACACACACACACATTGCTTAAGCATATAGTTACGGTAGAGTGTACAGTAAGTTCGACGCCAAGTTAGGTACACCATGAACAGTAATTCTGCTGACAACAACAACAACGACAACAAATAATAATAATAATAATAATAATAATAATAATAATAATAATAATAATAATAATAATAAGTTGTTCCCTTTACATGTTTTTGAGACACCTTTTTTACAGCATCAAACTCTTAACTATGCCATCAGTGATTACTTACGAAACACAAAGGCCCTGGAGTGAGTGAGCGAGTGAGTGAGTGAGTGTCAACACGTAAGTATCGGGGCGTGACTCATGAGTACAGGTGAGTTTCTCCTGACGCAGGTGGGGCATCGATCCTGGCTCAGCCTGCCGCAGGTGCCATCCCCCCCTCCCCCTCCATCACCTACCACCTACCCCTCCTATCACACCACCCACCCACCCAACTTCACCACCCACCCCTCCTACCACATCACCCACCCCCAACTAAACCAACCACCCACCCATCCAACCAAACCACCCACCCACCCTTTCTACCAAACCACCCACCCACCCGCCCACACCCCCACCCATAACTCCACCCCCCCCCCCCCCCACTCCTCCCTTCTCACCCTACCTGTCCTTCCCTCCCACCACACCCAGGGCCACGGTGAGGGAGAAGGGAGGGGGGGGGGATGGGAAAGAAGCAGGAGGAGGAGGAGGAGGAGGAGGAGGAGGAGTCAAAGTGACAACAAAGAAAAAAGAGAGAGATAAACCTTTCCCTATCTTTCAGGCTGTTTCTTCTCTCACCAGGGTAAAGTCTCTCTCTCTCTCTCTCTCTCCCTTCATAGGTGCCATCCTGCCCTCATTCGCCTTCTCATTTCCTACCTCCTCTTCCTCATTATCTATTTTCTCCATCTAATTCATTACCCTTCATCTTCTCTCCGCCTCTTCCATCCTCTCTCCACCCTCTCCTCGTCTCCCTCTTCTCTCCGCATCCTCCCTCCTCTCCCCTCTTCCCTCGCACCCCGCCTCCCTCCGCTCCCCGCCTCCCTCCGCTCCCCGCCTCCCTCATCTCCCCGCCTCCCCCCGCCTCCCCCTTTCCCTCCTCTCCCCGCCTCCCTCCTCTCCCCTGCTCCCTCCTCTCCCCGCCTCCCTCCTCTTCCCGCCTCCCTCCTCTCCCCTGCTCCCTCCTCTCCCCGCCTCCCTCCTTCCTCCTCTTCCCGCCTCCCTCCTCTCCCCTGCTCCCTCCTCTCCCCCCCTCCCTCCCTCCTCCTCCCCCTCCCCTCCTCTCCCTCCCCTCCTCTCCCCCCTCCCTCCTCTCCCCCCCCTCCTCCCCTCCCCTCCTCCCCTCCCTCCTCCCCCTCCCTCCCCTCCCTCCCTCCCCCCTCCTCCCTCCCCTCCCTCCCCCCTCCTCCCTCCCCTCCCTCCTCCTCTCCCCCTCCCTCCCTCCCCTCCCCTCCCTCCCCTCCTCCTCCCTCCTCCCCTCCCCTCCCTCCTCTCCCCCCTCCCTCCTCTCCCCTCCTCCCTCCCTCCCCTCCTCCCCCTCTCCCCTCCTCCCTCCCCCTCCCCTCCTCCTCCCCCTCCCTCCCTCCCTCCTCCCCTCCCCTCTCCCTCCCTCCTCCTCCCCCTCCCTCCTCTCCCCCCTCCCTCCTCCCCCCTCCCCCTCTCCCCCCTCCTCCCTCCCTCCTCCCTCCTCCCCTCCCTCCCCTCTCCCCATCCCTCCCCCTCTCCCTCCTCCCCCCGCCTCCCTCCTCTCCCCTGCTCCCTCCTCTCCCCCTCCCTCCTCCTCCCCCTCCCTCCTCCTCCCCCTCCCTCCTCTCCCCTCCCCTCCCTCCCCCCCCTCTCTCCCCCTACCCCCCTCTCCTCCCCCTCCCTCCCTCCCCCCTCCCTCCTCTCCCCGCCTCCCACCTCCCCCTCTCCCTCCTCTCCCCCCTCCCCCCTCTCCCCTCCCCCTCCTCCCCTCTCCCTCCTCTCCCCCCCCTCCTCCTACTCCTCCCTCCTCTCCCCGCCTCCCTCCTCTCCCCTGCTCCCTCCTCTCCCCGCCTCCATCTTCTCCCCCCTACCCCCCCTCTCCCCAACTATCTACTGTATTGTCTCTGCCTTCCTAAACTCCGTCCTTTCCTCTCACCGCATCCTTCCTTTCCCCACTATCTACCTTTTCCATCAAGCTACTCTCCCTTCCTCCCTCCCTCCATCCCTCCCTCCCACCCCCTCCCTCCCCCTCCTCTCTATGTACTTTCTTCACCTAACTACTCCCCCTCCCTCCCCCTCTCCTAACTACTCTCTCTCTCTCCCTCCCTCCCCCTCTCCTAACTACTCTCTCTCTCTCCCTCCCTCCCCCTCTCCTAACTACTCTCTCTCTCTCCCTCCCTCCCCCTCTCCTAACTACTCTCTCTCTCCTTCCCTCCCTCTCACCGCCCCCCCCCCCCGTCTTAAGGTACACCATCCCCCTCTCATGAATTTTAAGCTGATTTACATTGATGGATAGACTCTGGGGCGGCCGTCCGAGACATGGCTGGTAGGCTCGAGGTGTTGTTACGGGAGGGGGAGAGAGGGAGGGGGTAGGGGAGGGGGAGGGGGAAGGGGAAGGTGGCAGGGGACGGAGTAGGGAGGTGAAGAGGGGCAGGGGAGGTGGGCAGGGGAGGGGAGAAGGAGAGGCATGGAGAGGGGAGTGGGAGCGAATTGAGGAAGAGAAAAAAGTGAAGGGAGGGGAAGGGGGGGAGTGGGAAAAGGGAGAATGAGAAGATCAGGAGATAGACAAGGGAAAGAAAGAGGAGAAAGAGGGAGAAGAAAGATGAAGGAGAGTCAAGAAGGGGAAAGTAAATAGAAGAAAGAAGGAATGTATGGAGCCTGTAAGGACAAGGAGGCAGCGAAGGAACATTAAAGGAAAGACAAGGAATAGAACTTAAAATAGTTGATCCTTGAGGAGTGACCGAACCTCATCCTTCATAGTAACCTTTGTATGAGAAAACCAAACCTAACCTAACCTAACCAAAAGATTCCTAGCAGTCGATATTCAGCTAAAGGATCCCTAAAATTTTCCTCCGCCTTAGTTGCTCTTCTATTAAGGATGTTTTTGAGGACTATTTTCCAATCTCTCTCAGTAGAGCTAAGAGATAAGGTTGATGTAGAGCTAAGAGATAAGGTTGATGTACAGCTAAGAGATAAGGTTGATCAAAGCTCGTGTGAGAGGTTTACATGTGAGATGACAACTGGTGGATGATATCATAGACAGATCAACACGTGACTGCGCAACACGAACCTGTTTTGGGAGAGATGTCACGGCCGCGGGTCCCCTTACCTGTGAAAAAAAGAGAATATGGTTGTTATTACTAAGACTGATACTAATCACAGGGACCCAAGGCGGGGTTAGAATATCAAAAGATTTATATGTTTGTTTATAACCTTTTTCTGGTGATATTTTCTTTAAATAGCTCCATAATTTCTCGTTAAAGGCGGAGATAAAGGTTAGAGTGGCGTTGGGTGACACTTATACTCTCCTGTACACAGATATGAGGCTCAGAGTCTACGATTAACCACTAAACTATTACACACAACATTACGCTATTGTTCACTCCATCGTCTAGCGTTAGAGGGAGGAGATTTTATTCACTACCTGGTCTGTATAGTCGACCTCACCTGACCTGACTGATGGATGACTCTTTCCCACTTATTTCCTTATCTAGCATTTTCCTATTTTTCGTCAGATCTATCAATAAGATTTTCTGAAACTTATTTTATACAACAAAATTCGAGGGAAAAAGTTAAATTTTTTCTTCCCATTAGTAAGTGATATAACTTAGGTTCTTTTTTTCCCTTATAAAGTCTATTTTATATATATATATATTTCTTAATAACATCCGCCATGACTCCACCACCAACGACGAAGAATTTGATTTGGTTTCTTAAAAGTGTGGAGGCGTGAAGGTGATCGTCTAACACACACACACACATACACACACACACACACACACACACATACACACACACACACACACACACACACACACACACACACACACACACACACACACACGGAGAGTTGCTTCCCTCAGCAATTTTGTGTGGTCACATTTTACAGTCTTTGTTGCTGCACCTCAAACTCGTGAAAAAAAGGGAAAAATATAAAGAAAATTACACTTATTTTATTTTTTATTAAGTCCGGATAATATGTCACGAGCAGATGTTTTACAGGCAGACAGACAGAGAAGGGGAAACACACACACACACACACACACACACACACACACACACACACAGAGAGAGAGAGAGAGAGCTATACAGATTCTAATTGGTCCCAAGCCTTTGCATTCCCAGGTCCAGTCAACAGGGTGCAATAGAGAGAGCTGCCAGACCATCCGACCGACTCGTATAAGAGGATAGGTAATTAATAGGTAAAGCTGGTTAGCCTGACCTTTAATAGCGTGACCCTGACCTCTTGACCTCTGAACTATGAAGGGCATTCAGACACAACCACCACGATTGTAATTTTGACAGTTCGGAAACGACAGATTAAGTTGTTCGATATTTAAATTACGCCATACATAAACAAAGAAACAAAGAAACAAGTAAAAAAAAAATTAAGACAGGCGACATAAATTCACAACAAAAATTAAAATCGTACCACAAACAAAAACAAAAGTTACCACAAACAATAACAAAAACAAAAAGTACCACAAACAATAACAAAAACAAATGTACCACAAACACTAACAAAAACATCACTGCACATCCTTAAACTCACAAACGTTACCATAAATAATTGTAAATATACTCAAAATAAAAGCCTTGTATTCCTAACTCCAGACACGTCACAAAAATTAGTTTCCTTCTCCCTCTTTCTTTCCTTCCCTCCCTTCATCCATCCCTCTCTTCTCCTCCCTCTCTTTTCCTCTCTCCCTACTTCCTATACCAACTTTTCCTTGCCCTCTTCATCCTTCCCTTTCTCTTCTTCCGTCCCCCTCTCTATTCCTCTATCCATCCCTTTTACACTCATATTCCCTTACCCTCTCCCTCCTTCCATTTCCTCCCTTTCTCCCTCTAACTCACTACTCCCCCCTCTCTCTTCACCTTCCTTCGTACCTCTTACACCCACTTTCCCTTACCCCCTCCTTCCCTCTTTCCCTCTCTTCACCTCTCCCCTTACCTCCTACGCTCACATTCCCTCACCCTCTCCCTGCCTTCCTTCCTTCCTTCCTTCCTCCCTCCACCTAAAACGTATCCTGTAGGGAAGACTCGATGGCCAAAAATGAACCAGTATCCCCTGTGGGCGGCGCTCACCTCCAATAAGCCAGGTAGATCCCGTGATGATCCCCACACCTGATCAATCACTCTCCCCACACTCTTAATTCTCGCCAATTTCCCCTCCTTTTTTTTTTTACGAGGGTCGTCCTCTCCCCTCATCCCTGCTGCCACATGGACGGGAGGAAGAGCAGAAATAGAGGGGAAAGGTACAGGAAGAGGAGGGTGGAAAGGAGGGTGGGAGGAAAGGAGGGAGGGAAGGAAGGAGGAAGAGCAGCAGTAGAGGGGAAAGGTACAGGAAGAGGAGAGAGGAAAAGAGGGAGGGAAAGGCTGCCACTAACAACTCTCCCTCTTTCCCCTCCTTCATGGACGGGAGGAGCAGTTGAAAAGGGGAAGGGACAGGAAAAGGAAGAGGAGGAAGGATGGAAAGGATGTAACTAGAACCTTTCCCCTCTCCATTCGTTTCCCTTTTCCCCCCAAACCTGTGAATGAAAGAAGCAGTAGAGACTAGAGGAACGGGAGGTGGAGAGAAAGTGAAAGAGAGTAACACCCCCTTCCCTTTCCTCCTCCCATCCCATCTCCCCCTTCACACTCGTCACTGTTATATCGAAGTGGTGTTAATGAAGATAAAGGAACAGAGGGAGGGAAGGAGAGGGTGTCACTAGTAACTCTCCCTTCTATCTCCCTCCCTTCCCATCACCCCCTCCACACACACACACACACACACACACACACACACACACACACACACACACACACACACACTCGCCACTGCTGTATCGAAGGGGGGTGGGGGGTGTTAATGAAGGTAGCTTTGGAGCGTGAATATTAAGTGTGTGTGTGTCTGTCTGTTTGTGTGTGTGTGTGTGTGTGTGTGATAATTTGAAGGGATATAAAATTCCCCCGGTGGCATCCCATTCCATCACACCTTTAAGCGAGGTAGCTCACCTTTTCCCTTCACGGGAGAGGTGCAATTAGGGCCCTTTGAGATCCTCTCACACACTCTCTCTCTCTCTCTGTCTCCCCTTCTTCCTCTCCCCTCTCTCTCACACTCTCCCCTCTCCCTCGCCCCCTCTCACTATAGGATTGAAGGCTGATGAGGGCCTTGCCAGTTTTTGGGTTGTGTGTATTTTTGTGGGCGGAGTTTCGGATCCCCGTGTGAAATTTTGGCTACTGGGTTTTACGGAACCTCCCTCCCTCTCTCCCTTCCTTCACCTCCCTCCCTTCCTTCACCTCCCTCCCTACCTCTCTCGCTTCCTTCACCTCCCTCCCTTCCTTCACCTATTTCCCTTCCTTCACCTCCCTCCCTTCTTTCACCTCCCCCTCCCTTCATCTCTCTCCCTTCCTTCACCCCCCTCCTTCCTCTCTTCCTTCCTTCACCACCCTTCCTCTCTCCTCCCTTTCCTTCCGCACTTTCACCACATTACCTTACTTTCACCATTCTTTTTCACCATTAATATCATCTCTCCAGCTTACAAAAGCACCATTATCACCATCAATTACACCACCACCACCCTCACCATCAGTAACTTCATCACCACCACCATCATTAATACTATCACCACTATCACCCTCAACTACACCATCACCAACACCATCACCACCATCACTAACATCATCATCATCATCATCACCATTCTTATCATCATTATCACCACCACAATCCCCTTCGTGGCCACCAAAATAACACCAATAAACCACCACCATCACCACGACCTAAACTACCACACCTACCACCATCACCACGACCTAAACTACCACACCTACCACCATCATCACGACCTAAACTACCATAACTACCACCATCACCACCAAAACTACCACCATCATCACCACCTAAACTACGACCATCACCACGACCTAAACTACCACAACTACCACTCAGCGACCCCTTGAGGGAGAGGTACCACAATTAGGGTCTTTTGACACCTTGTTGGTACTTGAGCAAAGCTACAGAATACGACTCAATTAGAGGGTAGTGAATACACAAGGGAAGTGAGGGGAGAGGTGTTTGGCAGTGAGGGGAGACTGGGGAGTGAGGGAACGCTTGGGGGGGGGGAGGGAGGGGAGGGGCGAGATTTGGGTGGAAAAGGGATGGATGGAGGGAGAGTGAGGGGGAGTATGGGAGAGTGAGGGAGGGAGAGAAAGTGGGTGGAGAGAGAATCAGGAGAACCAGCATATGAGGGAGTATCGGGGATAAGGAGAGAGAAGAGGGAGGGGAGGGGAGAGAGAGGGAAGGGAGAATGAGTGTAGGAAAGGGAGGAAATTGAGGGAGAGGTGCTTGATTAGAGGAAGAATAGAAAGGAGAGTGAGGAGAGGAATGAGAGAGTGATAGGAAGGGTGGGAGAGTAAGTGGGGGGGGGGGGGAGGAAGGGGAAGGGAGGAGAGGGGAGGTGAGTGAGGAGAGTGATATTGACAGGAGAGGTGAGACACAGTGGAGGGAAAGGAGAGTGACGTAGGGGGGGAGTGGGTGGAGATAAAAGGAGCGAGCCGAAAGGTGAGACAGGAGTGAGGGGAGGAAAGGAAGAGAAAGAGACAGAAGAGACGGGGTGAAAGGTGAGGGGAGAATTAGGGGAGAGAAAGAGGACAGAAGAACGGAGAATAAGGGGAAGAAGTGAGAAGTGAAGAAAGGGGGAGATAGATAAAGAGAGAGAGACAGACAGACAGACAGACAGACAGACAGACAGACAGACAGAAACAAATACAGAGACAAAGAGAGACAGAAAGAAGTGTGTGTGAGAGTGAGGGGAAAGCAGAACAGGTAAGAGAGGATGATAATGTATACAGTGAGGGGAAGTGAGAACACAGGTAATAAATTAGAAGCAATGACTATACAGGTGAGTGGACGTCTACTTGTCACTAATTACCAGGGTCTGCAGGGTCAAATATACTGTACCCTAGGGTCCTAAGGGCACCTAAAAAAAAAAAATCAGAATTGGTGCCCATTAAGACAGGCGAGACGAGTTTGCTTTGGGGCCTACTAGGACTGGATAGATGAGGTTAGGTTGGGTCTATCAGGACTGGTTGGTGTGTGTGTGTGTGTGTGTGTGTGTGTGTGTGTGTGTGTGTGTGTGAGAGAGGAACTATGTTATTTTAGGTTGATTTACCTGCACCACCATTCACTAAAGACCACACAGGTATAGAGTCACTTCGCAAAATCCGTCATTATCTTCAACCTCGGCTGTGTTATTATCGGCTTCTAATTATCTATTGTTTATTTCATGAGTCCTGTAGTATAATTGGGGAGGGGGAGGTAGGAGGAAGAAGGGGGAGGAGGAGGGATGAAGGAGGAGGGATAAAAGTGGGGGAGGAAGGGTGAAGGAGAGGGAGAAGAAGAGGGAGGGGAAGAGGGAGGGGGAGAAGAAGAGGGAGGGAAAGAGGGAGGGGGAGAGGAAGAGGGAGAGGAAGAGGGAGGGAGTGATGGGACAACAGTAAGTAAAATGGTGTGTTATCGTGTTCATTAAGAGAAGTAACAAGTAAGGAAGGTTCCCTCACGTGCGTACAAGTGGCGGCGGGACACACACAACTTTCCCTCCTTCACCTGAACATAAAAGAATTCTCTCTCTCTCTCTCTCTCTCTCTCTCTCTCTCTCTCTCTCTCTCAACTTCTAATTAGTATCGTTACGCTCTGCAAAGTCTTGGTTGTCACCCCACCCCACCCCATCCACATCCCACCCCACCCCATCCACACCCCACACCTACACCCTACCCACATCCCCACCCTTACTTACACCTCCCTCCTTCCCTCCCTCCCATCACCTCTCCCACCTACGAAGCACCACCTCCACCTCGACGTCCCCTCGCCCACTCCTCACCACTACCTGCCCTCACTCGCCAGTACGTCCACCTCCTCTATCCGCCATCACTATCCCCCAACTTATCACTATCAACTCCTCCATCCACCATCCATCCTCGCTTATCCACCACCCATTCCCCAATCCACCTCCCCTCACCTTCTAGATCCACTATGTCTCCATCTCCCCTTCCCCTCCCCTCAACTCCTAGATCCACCATGTCTTCTCCCCTCTCCTCCCTTCCCTTCCCCCTCCCCTTCCTCTCCCCCCTCACCTCCTAGACACACTACACAACACGCCAATTTTCCCCTTCCGCGCCTCAGTCATACACCACGGAGTCCCTGGGTGAACGTATACCGCTGTGAGTCTGGCCATGACGGACATTACCATATATTAATACAACCTGTTCTCACTGTTGCCGGGCGATCAAGTGGTGCAGTGTTGGTGATACAGTGGTGGCGATACAGTGGTGGTGATACTATGTTCGGATACAGTGTTGGCGAAACAGTGGGGTAGTGATGGTGGTCAAGTGGTGAAATGTTGGTGATAATGTGTTAGTGATACAGTGATGTAGTGATTGTGGTACAGTGGTGTAATGATGGTAGTACAGTGGCGTAGCGATGATGATACAGTGATAGTGACGGTCAAACAACGATACAGTAATACAAACCAGTTCAAACACTTGACATCCATCAGTTAACAGAAGATAACAATAAAAAAACATTACACTACTTTTATTTCTATGTATTCTCTTGTACCGTCAGCCCGAGTAATGTTTACAGCTGGTGAGAAGTAAACACTGGTGAAGAAGTGTTTAGTGTCAGTCTGTGGATCTATGTTTACGGGAACTTAATATACCGAGGTGTCAACATTTCTACTCTTTCCTGTGTGATCCGACACAATCCGAGCGGTATTACCTGGTGGGCAACACCTCTAATCCACAGCTGAGGCGATTACCACTAACGCAGGAATCAGTGTTGCTGCGGGGAGGGGAGGGGAGCTTGGCAGGGGAGAAATTCGACGAGCAGTTGGTGGGGTGTAGAGGGGAGAGAAACTAAGCTGGGGAAGAGTCCGAGGTAGTAGTGATGGTGGGGTGACGGTGACTGGGGTGGTGTAGGGGAGTGACTGGACCAAACACGGCCTCAGTAAATCACCAAACATTTCCAAAACCAAAAACCAAAATATAAACCAATAACGGTCTATACATTCCTTATACGCTATATCAAAGGCTGCGATATAACAAGTGTCTCATTTGACTGTAAAGTATATAATGTCACTTATTTCCCCAAGAGGTTCATTATGATTCCACCTGAGGCGTGATGGAGGGTGGAGCAGCGCCCTTCACTTTGTTCGTGCACGGCGGCGCCTCCCGGGTGTGAAGGGTTAGCTCACTCCTGGGGCCTGACATGAGGGAGTGACCAACTCTGTGATCACCATACACACGGTAGCGCTTCATCAACCCTGCCTCGCCGCGGGATAGAACTCACGTGTCAGAGGATGAAGGTTGAGTTACCTACTAAGTTATGGTGTCTCTCACTTCTCCCAGTTTTCTCGATCTCTCAGTTCTCGTTCTCTCTCTGACCCCTCTATTCACTCGCCTTCACGGTTCATCCTCCTCTCCTCTCACTCTCTTTGCCACACCACTCCATCTCTCACTTCTCTTCTCCTCAGCGCTGTTTCCTCACTTATCTGTCTTCCGTCGCCCTGGGAGGAGGACAGGAATGTATGGTTAACGTCCATACGTCCTTCCTTTCATCCGTCCATACGTCCGTCCATGCGCCCGTCTCATCTTCCTCACATACACACACTTCCCTCACACCTCATCTTTTCTGTCCCTCCTAAATACTCACTCCTCACCAGTCTTCCTTTCTCCTCCTCTACGTAACCCTCCTGCACATACTCTTTCTCTCCCCTATCCATGTCCCACTTTCTTTCCCCGTTCCTCTTACATTCTTCCCCTTCCTCCCTCTCCCAATAAAGCAACTCCCTCTTCCCCCCTACCATGACCAACTAAACACACCTCCACCCTCCCACCAGGGCAGTACACCTCCACCCTCCCACCAGGGCAGTACACCTCCACCCTCCCACCAAGGCAGCACACCTCCACCCTCCCACCAGGGCAGTACACCTCCACCCTCCCACCAGGGCAGTACACTTCCACCCTCCCACCAGGGCAGTACACCTCCACCCTCCCACCAGGGCAGCACACCTCCACCCTCCCACCAGGGCAGTACACCTCCACCCTCCCACCAGGGCAGTACACCTCCACCCTCCCACCAGGGCAGCACACCTCCACCCTCCCACCAGGGCAGTACACCTCCACCCTCCCACCAGGGCAGTACACCTCCACCCTCCCACCAGGGCAGCACACCTCCACCCTCCCACCAGGGCAGTACACCTCCACCCTCCCACCAGGGCAGTACACCTCCACCCTCCCACCAGGGCAGTACACCTCCACCCTCCCACCAGGGCAGCACACCTCCACCCTCCCACCAGGGCAGTACACCTCCACCCTCCCACCAGGGCAGCACACCTCCACCCTCCCACCAGGGCAGTACACCCACCCTCCACCAGGCAGTCACCCACCCACCGGGCAGTACACCTCCACCCTCCCACCAGGGCAGTACACCTCCACCCTCCCACCAGGGCAGTACACCTCCACCCTCCCACCAGGGCAGTACACCTCCACCCTCCCACCAGGGCAGTACACCTCCACCCTCCCACCAGGGCAGCACACCTCCACCCTCCCACCAGGGCAGTACACCTCCACCCTCCCACCAGAGCAGACACCTCCAACCTCCCACCAGGGCAGTACACCTCCACCCTCCCACCAGGACAGTACACCTCCACCCTCCCACCAGGGCAGTACACCTCCACCCTCCCACCAGGGCAGCACACCTCCACCCTCCACCAGGGCAGCACACCTCCACCCTCCCACCAGGGCAGTACACCTCCACCCTCCCACCAGGGCAGTACACCTCCACCCTCCCACCAGGGCAGTACACCTCCACCCTCCCACCAGGGCAGCACACCTCCACCCTCCCACCAGGGCAGTACACCTCCACCCTCCCACCAGGGCAGCACACCTCCACCCTCCCACCAGGGCAGTACACCTCCACCCTCCCACCAGGGCAGTACACCTCCACCCTCCCACCAGGGCAGTACACCTCCACCCTCCCACCAGGGCAGTACACCTCCACCCTCCCACCAGGGCAGTACACCTCCACCCTCCCACCAGGGCAGTACACCTCCACCCTCCCACCAGGACAGTACACCTCCACCCTCCCACCAGGGCAGTACACCTCCACCCTCCCACCAGGGCAGCACACCTCCACCCTCCCACCAGGGCAGTACACCTCCACCCTCCCACCAGAGCAGCACACCTCCAACCTCCCACCAGGGCAGTACACCTCCACCCTCCCACCAGGACAGTACACCTCCACCCTCCCACCAGGGCAGTACACCTCCACCCTCCCACCAGGGCAGTACACCTCCACCCTCCCACCAGGGCAGTACACCTCCACCCTCCCACCAGGGCAGCACACCTCCAACCTCCCACCAGGGCAGTACACCTCCACCCTCCCACCAGGACAGTACACCTCCACCCTCCCACCAGGGCAGTACACCTCCACCCTCCCACCAGGGCAGCACACCTCCACCCTCCCACCAGGGCAGTACACCTCCACCCTCCCACCAGGGCAGCACACCTCCACCCTCCCACCAGGGCAGTACACCTCCACCCTCCCACCAGGACAGTACACCTCCACCCTCCCACCAGGGCAGTACACCTCCACCCTCCCACCAGGACAGTACACCTCCACCCTCCCACCAGGACAGTACACCTCCACCCTCCCACCAGGGCAGTACACCTCCACCCTCCCACCAGGGCAGCACACCTCCACCCTCCCACCAGGGCAGTACACCTCCACCCTCCCACCAGGGCAGCACACCTCCACCCTCCCACCAGGGCAGTACACCTCCACCCTCCCACCAGGGCAGTACACCTCCACCCTCCCACCAGGGCAGTACACCTCCACCCTCCCACCAGGGCAGTACACCTGGGTTTTCACCATTAGCCCTGCACACGTGAGCGGCCCCGGGGGAAATTTGCCTCCAGTCCCGCCCGTCGTAGCCGATCAGCAGCCAGCGTCGTGAGGGGATTTGTTAACTGCTGTGTCACTCGCTTTTCCCTGATTAGTTTCCCCTCTGTTTCCCCTCAGCACCACCCGATACTAGAGCTACAATTGGGATCCAATCAGGATTCGATAGTGTTGTGTTTGGAGGTGTGGTGTGGTGGTGAGGTGTGGTATGCGTTGTGGTGGTGAGGTGTGGCGTGGTGTGGTGGAGAGCTTAGGTGAGGTTAATATTATATCTTTCTCTTCCCGCTTTTCCTCCTCTTCCTCCCACTCTTCTTCTTCTTCCTCTCCTCTTCCTTTACCCCTCTCCATCTTCTTTTCCTATCCAACCAATCTTCTCTTTTCTCTTCCCCCTTCCCCTTCAACCTCCTCCCTCTCCATCCATTCACTTCCTCATTACATTCCTCCTGTTCTTCCTTCTCTTCCTTTTCACCTTTACTCCCCCCCCCCCCCTCCCTTTCCTTTCCTGAGTGGTGAAGGAACACGAGGGAACACGTCAGGTCTTGTTGCGTCTTGGTAAAGTAACAAGTTACATACAGATAACAGAGCCAATGACGTCATACTTACAGTTCTATTGGTAGTATCAATTGTAGATGTAATAGTAATAGGTTAGGTTAGGTTACGTTAGGTTAGGTTAGGTTAGGTTAGGTTACGTTAGGTTAGGTTAGGTTAGGTTCGTCTAATCTCCAATCAAGATTAACCCCCGTATTATTCTTCCATCATTTACTTCATTAATGGCCTAATCCAATCTTCACCCGACACCTGGAACTTGTTTACATAGGGTCGCCCCCACTGGTTACCCCCCGCCCGGCCTGTCGTTGATGCAGTGTTCATTATCCATCCGGTTCATAATACTGTACTAGTCTCTCTCCTGTACTGCTGAGGCAAGGAATACTGACTGTACTTTCCTTAACAGCTGTACCGACCAATAAGCTTTCACTATGAGATATAACGGGTGTACATCGACCAAAGAACAGTCACCATGAGTACAGCCTGATAAACACAACCAAGGCAAAGACTCGCCCAATCACAACTCAAGAAAAGACTCGTCGACCAATCAGAACTCTAGCAAAGTCTCGTTTAGTCACAAAGCAAATAAATCTAAACCAATCACATCTCAGCCAAAGTTTCAACCAATTACAAACTCCTTACAGGTGATACTCTCACAGCCAACCAATATTTCACATACTCTGAGCTGTATCAACCAATCAGACTCCATCAAGCTGTAACTACATCGACCAATCAGACTCTACCAAGCAAGAGCCCCTTCAACCAATTAGATTCCACCAATAAGAGCTCCTTCAACCAATTAGACTCCACCAAACCATAACTGTATCGACCAATTAGTCTCCACCAAACAGTAGCTGTATCCACCAATTGGACTCCACCAAACCATAACTGTATCGACCAATTGGAGTCCACCAAACCGTAGCTGTACCGGCCAATCAGAATGAGGTTGATTGGCAACGCTTTGAAGCTCTTCCTACATAATTGTTGCTACAGCTGATTAACAGGATTTACACCCAATTAATCCTCCCCCCCCTTGAGAGTCTCAGTCCAGGATATAAGATTACCTTGTTGAGTCTCCACTGGGCCTACCCTGCACGTCTCCTGGTGGGGGGTGGGGGGAGGTAGTGGGTGTGGGTGGGTGGGTGGGTGGGTGATCGTGGTGTGTGATGGGTGTGAGTGGTGAAGGGTGATGAGTGTGTGTAGTGGTGCATGGGAGTGTGGTGATGGGGTGGTGGCAGGGATGATGGTAGGGTGATCATGGGAGTGAGGGACTCTAATGGTGAAGGGGTGATGGGTGGTGGGGGTGATAGTGGTGGATGGGTTAAGAAAAAAAACACATACATCACACACACACACACACACACACACACACACACACACACACACACACACTCCCCCTCTCCACCAATCCCCACCTGTCCTAAGGGATGACTACCTTGTCGGGCGCTAATAAACATCCCCTCAGAGGACCACCGGTGCCTGAGGGGAGGGAGGGGGGGAGGGGGGGAATTAGGGGGGGGGGGGGTAGATGCTAACACATACATCCACACTACCTTACCTTATCCCCTCCCCTCTTCTTCTCCCTTCATTAGACCCTGGTAGAGAGAGGAGGGACGGGGAGGGAGGGGGAGGGGGGGAGGGGGGAGATACTAGCACATACTTCCACGCTTTACCTTACCTTCTCTCCCCCCTCCCTCCCCCCCTCCAGGGCGTGATGAGCCTATTCCTGTGACAGATTGAGTCTAGAGCTTACCTGACGCGAGGGGTGAAGGGAGAAGGGAGGAGAGGGGATGGAGGGAAGGGGGAGTTGTCAGAGGTAGAAGTGAAGCGTGAGTGGGAAGGGGGAAGGTGAGAGGGTTTTTTGTGTTGGCAGGAGGGGAGAGGGAAGGGGGGTATCTGAGGTAGGGAGGAGTGAGGGGGGAGAAGAGAGATACGTGAGATAGTAACAAGACAGAAGGCATATTATCAGAGACTCGTAATCCAATTCTTATCAACGAGACTGACAAAACAATAACACACATCTATTAACAACAAAGCCTCGGTGATATGTAGCCTCTTACGACACAGGTGAGGTAAGACATCTTCTCTCACCTCTACAGACGAGAGAGATAAAAATAAAATAATAATTCAGGATAAATCTTGACCGTTGAAGAAGATATAGAGACTTTATGGGGGAACTACTTAACTATAATGAACACATACTAATGATTTATATTATCACAGGTTTGTTTATATACAATGACAGAGAATTAAACTCGATCTAGGAAGACATTTAAAGGGTGAATTATTATCGTTATGCTTCACACTGGCTGTTAGCTTTGTCCTGGTTCTGCATGACCGACACACGCAGGTTTAGGATAGAGGAAATGAGTGGGGCGTTCTCTTTGAAGGGAGTGTGGATGTAGGTGGTGGTGGTGGTGGTGGTGTGGATGCAAACAGACGACATAAACACAATCATATCAATAGCTCAGTGACATAAACAACCCGTGTGTGTAATTTCCTTATGAGTGAAACAAACTTGTACTCTTAACACTGAGTACAAGATGAGATGCCTTAATAACACACACACATTGATCCTGAGTTGGATGTTGTACTCATTATGAATTACCAGTACTGTATTATGTACTTGTATCTGTAATTATGAACTTGTATCTCTAACTGTGCTTGTATCTCAGTATCTGTACCTGTACTTGTGGCTGCAACTGTACCCCCATCTGTACCTCCACCTGTACCCCCATCTGTACCTCCACCTGTACCCCCATCTGTACCTCCACCTGTACCCCCACCTGTACCCCCATCTGTACCTCCACCTGTACCTCCTGTACCTCCATCTGTACCTCCACCTGTACCTCCACCTATACCTACTCTTGTATCTCCTCCTGTACCTCCATTTGTACCTCCTGTACCTCCTGTACCTCCACCTGTACCTCCTGTACCTCCTGTACCTCCACCTGTACCTCCTGTACCTCCTTCTGTATTAAATTAAAAGAACATAATTCTTCTTTGGGAATCATACAACTGGAACGCGGGAATGAGAAAGTGGGAATTGCACAAATTGCAGTGGGAACGTCCAGAGTGTTGGAATACCGAAGTGGGAATATCGATCGTGTTGGAACGGCAAAGTGGGAATGTCAAACGTGTTGAAACAGCAATTGGGGGGAATGTCAGGCGTATGGGAATGGAAAAGTTGGAATGTCGAGTGAGTGGGGATGACAAAGTGGGAATGTCAAGCGTGTGAGAATGTTCAGTGTGTGGGAATAGCAAAGTTGGAATGTTTAATGTATGGAAATGACAACGTGGGAATGACAAAGTGGGAATGTTGAGTGTGTGTGTGTGTGTGAATGTCAAAGTAGGAATATTGAATAAGTTGGAATTACAAACTGGGAATGTTGAATGTATAGAAATGGCATAATGAAAATATCAGAACCCCCCCAAGCTTATACTTCAACCACTATTTAAACATCAATCAACTTTACCCTTTAAAAAAAAAATCAAAGCTAAAAAAAAATAAAAAAAAAATCCATAAATTTTTACTTAAAACTCAAGTAACATTTTAGAGAAAGAGTTATCAGCCTACATAATAAATTGACTATATAAGTACCTCAAGACAAGACACTCACACGTTCTACATCCTTACCTTGACACAGCTGAAGGGACACTGAATCCTGCCACACCTTGGTCATATCTTATATCATCTGTTGGTTTGTCGTGTGTGTGTGTGTGTGTGTGTGTGTGTGTGTGTGTGTGTGTGTAAGTGTGTGTGTGTGTGTGTGTGTGTGTGTGTGTGTGTGTGTAGTGATGGGAGGACGTTACTAAGGAACATCAGGTATATAGTTGTTATGGAGGTATTTTATAAGATTATCTTCTCCTCTTCCCTTTCCTTTCCTTTTCTTTTTTTTATCTCGTTTCTCTTCACTTTTTTCTTTCTCTTTTATTTTCTTTCTTTCCTTCCCTTCCCTTACCTCTCCTTTTTCTCTCACTTTCCTCCACTCATTTCTTTCTCTTCTATCTTTTACCTCCCCCCCTCTCTTCTCATTACCTTCCTCCCCTTCTTTGTTTCCCCTGTGTTTCCCCCCTCCCTCATCCCCTGTTTCCTCCCCTTCTCTTCTCTTCTCCTCTGCCATCACCTCAGTCTTTTGATCCCAGGGGCGTGAGTGCAGGAGAGACCCGCCGACAGCCCAGGTAATTTACATACACAAGGTTATGATTAATTATTCACCTGAGGGGAACCTGGGGGAGAGGGGAACCGGGGAGAGAGGGAAACCGATGGGAGGGGGAGGAGGGAGGGGGAGAGGGGGAGGGGGTCTGGCCTACGATGCCTAAGTAAGCCTGGGAATTTTTCTCCCATTTACGAGTGTTGGGGGAGAAGAGGAGAGAGAGGGGTGGGGATGGGAGAGGGTGCAGAGGGGATTTACATTAGTGGGTAGGTCGTGGGTCTCCGGGGGGTGGGGAAGGGGGGGGGGTTGGAGACGGTGTCACTACTGCCGGGGATGCCTCTAGGGGACGACTGAGGACTCCTTCAGGTAAATTAGAGGGTCCTAAAACCTCTCAAGACGGCGGAGGTTAGGGGTCCCGTGTGTTGTTGGCTGATAATGGCCGGGTGCTCGAGGGAGTGGCAGGTGGAGCTGTTAATTAATTATGGATGAGTCAACAGGT
Organism: Homarus gammarus; assembly: GCA_958450375.1. NCBI lineage: Eukaryota > Metazoa > Arthropoda > Malacostraca > Decapoda > Nephropidae > Homarus > Homarus gammarus. The sequence continues at coordinate 921,150 of CAUDMG010002649.1, read as the reverse complement.
GTCGTCGTCAGTCTGAGTATACCGCTAAAATTATGGCTTAAGTACCCGAGGAGAAGACTGCCTTATGGAGACACTGCAGGTGGGAGAAGACGTAACCCCCCCCCCCCCCCCACCCCTCCTACCTCCTGGCTGGCTGAGTGGCGAACTTTAGTACCACAGCCGAGGACGAGAAAGAGTGTGAGGTTCTCCTGCTTTATTGCCCCAATTAGGTTAGGTTAGGTTAGGTTAGGTTAGGTTAGGTTAGGTTAGCTGGATTATATTTTTGTTTTTATAGATATTATCACAAGGAGAATATATTTACAAGTATTAATTTCTGTGTGTTTCCCGGCGAACCTCATCTTGTTATTCACCGACTACAGCTCCGTGGCGTGTGTAGGCATCGGATTAAGTCAAAAACGCGATATATCTCTGAATGTACTGGTTAAAAGTAATCCAATGACGCCTCTTATCAAACTCCTCCCTAGCTCCTGAAGGAAGACGGGGGAAGGAAGAGGGGAGGAATGAAGGAAGGGGGAGGGAAGGGGAAGGAGGGGGAAGGGAGGGGAGGAGGTAGGAAGAAGGGAAAAGTGAGGTGGTAGTCAATGTTTCGCTGAGAGCAAAGAAAATATATATACCCTTTATACGTGAATAAAAACGCTAAGAATATAACGAAACGGCGGTATAATTTATTCTTCACTATAACACCTGTACTGTACCTTCTTCCGGGTTATAATCACACCTAGACTCCCCCCCCCCCCACCTCTTCATCAACTCCATCCTTCCCTCTCTCTCTCTTCTCCCCATATTCCCCTCAAGACTCCCCTCTTCCTTCCCCTTCCCCTAGACTCCTCCTCCTCCTCCTTCGGCGTCGCCTTATTAATATTCATGATTTGAACACAACACCTGCAGCCTCAGGTAAGGGATTAGACCAACGGCTGATACGGCAGGTTACAGGTGAGGGGAGGGAGGAGGAGGGGAGAGAAAGAATGAGAGGAGAAAGTTAAAGGGTGAGGGGAGGTGAGGAGCGGGGGAAGTGGAAGGAGGAGGAGGAGAGAAGAAGAGACAGAGAGGTAGAGGAGGAGGTGAGGGAGTTGGAAGAGGGGGAAGAGGAGGAGGGGGAAGAAGCAAAGGGGTAGAAGAGGGTGATAGGGAAGAGGAGAGGAAGGAGGGAGGAAAGGAAGGAGCAGGAAACGGGAAGGAAGGTGAAGGGGTTGAGAAGACAAATTAAAGGAAGGAGAAATGGGATTAGGTGAGGGGAACGAGGGGACAAATTAACGGAGGGAGGAAGTGGATGGATAAAAAAAGGGGGGAAGAAAGGAGGAGATAGTTAAAAGGGGTGCAGGAACAGGTTAGGAAGGGAGAAGAATGGTAAGGGGAGGGAGTGAAGGGGAAAGGTGAGGAGTGAGGGGACAGGTGAAGAGACAGAGACAGATAGAGAGAGAAGGCGTGAAGAAACAAGTGAAGGGAGGAGAGAGGGAGTGAGGGGACAGGTGAAGAGACAGGTAAAGAGAGGGGAGTGAGGGGGGGGGGGCAGGTGAGGGGAGACGACTCATTACAACATCTTTATGGCGCCGTATATTTTATTGCACTTAATGGCGTATGGTAATGGTGGAGGGCGGGCGCCTCATCCCGAGCGTATCTGGTGGTGTTGAAGCTACATTATTAGTGAGGGAGAGTAAGGGAGAGAGGGAGAGGAAGGGAGCGAGGGAGAGGAAGGGAGAGAGGGAGAGGAAGGGAGAGAGGGAGAGGAAGGGAGAGAGGGAGAGGAAGGGAGAGAGGGAGAGGAAGGGAGAGAGGGGGAGGAAGGGAGAGAGGGGAAGGAAAGGAGAGAGGGAGAGGAAGGGAGAGAGGGAGAGGAAGGGAGAGAGGGAGAGGAAGGGAGAGAGGGAGAGGAAGGGAGAGAGGGGGGAGGAAAGGAGAGAGGGGGAAGGAAGGGAGAGAGGGGGAGGAAGGGAGAGAGGGGAAGGAAAGGGGAGAGGGAGAGGAAGGGAGAGAAAGAGAGTAAGGGAGAGAGGGAGAGGAAGGGAGGCAGTGAAAGAACAGGGAAAGAAGAGGGGAGGGAAAGATAAAGAAATATGGAGAAGATGAAAAGGAAAGAAGGGAGAGGGGAAGATGAAGAAGAAAGGAGAGGAAATAGAGGGAGAAACAACCCAACGTCGACTCATTATCAATCTCTCTCTCTCTCTCTCTCTCTTCTCTCTCTAATACTAATGAGATACACCTGTCTCAATGGTAATGACTAGTGTATGTATTAACCTATAGCCTTACTGCCTTACAAGACCATATACAGTAGTTGTTGAAGCCAAGTAATTCATTATGACTTCAACAACATATTTCCCTTTCTATTCTATACCTTTTATCCCTCTTCCTCCACTTCTTCTTTCCTCTTCTTTCCTCTTCAGCCTCCTTCGCTTCCTCCTCTTCTTCTTCCTCTTCCGCTTCCTACTCATCTTCTTCCTCTTCAACTCCCTCCGCCTTATCCGGTTCCTCCTCCCCTTCTTCTTCTTCTTCTTCTTCTCATCTTCAGTCTCCTCCGCTTTCTCCTCTTCTTTTTCGTCCTCTACAGACTGCTCCGCTTCCTCCTCTTCTTCTTCCTCTTCCGTTTCCTACTCCTCTTCTTCCTCTTCAACTTCCTCCACCTCATCCGGTTCCTCCTCCTCTTCCTTTTCCGCTTCCTCCTCCTCTTCCACTTCTTCCACTTCCTCCTCGTCCTCCCTCTCACATACTTAACACGCTTGAGTCTATAAGTGTTAACACCAGGCACTTCCCTACAGCACTACAATAAGTACATGGTGACACACTTAAGGCACTTCATATGTGGTATTCCCTCTCTCCCTCTCACTCACCCTCTCACTTCCTCTCACTCCCTCCCCCTCTCTCTCTTCCACTCACTCGCCCTCCCACTCTCTCACCTTCTTCCTCTTACCCCACTCACCTTCTCCCTCTCACTCTCACCCCTCCTCTCCTCCCCCACTCTCTCGCCCACTCACTCCCTCTCCCACTCACACCCTACACCTGCTAAGCTTGATAATGGTCTACCAGAGTCCATATGCTCTCAACCCTAGTCTCATAAATCCCAGCTGTACATTGTGACCTGGTCTTATAAATCCCGAGCCTTATAATATAACCAAAAAGCCTAATAAATCCTACCTTTAAATCATCACACAAATTTTATAAATCCCATCTTTGTATGGCCAAGAGTCTTATAAATCCCAGCTTTATAGTATGTCTTATGAATCCGAGAGGTCTATAAATCCCACCCTTATATTGTCTTATAAATCCCAGAGTCTTATAAATCCTAGCTTTACAGTTTACAATTTATCACTATATCTTATACAATCTGGGATTAAACCGTTACTGTATATGTAAAGTAATATAATAAATTTAAGGAATATATTATTTAATGTTGTATGATGTATAATTTATATATATATACTGTAGTGTAATTTATACTCTCTCTCTCTCTCTCTCTCTCTCTCTCTCTCTCTCTCTCTCTCTCTCTCTCTCTCTCTCTCAGGTAAACTCCCCCACAATAACAACATCCATTAACAATCACCACTACAAGTTAATGGACAAACATTTAAATAACACGTTTCAATATTCATCATTTACCAGATCACAGGAGAATGGAGAAGAAGCATTTAAATATTACGATTCGATATGCGTCAACAACTACCTGTCACATCATCACTACGAGAAGATAAATAAAGTATAAATTACTTATTAGTTTTCATGTTTATATCTGACAACACGACAGGTAAGGCAAATTAATTTTCTATTTTTTTTTTAGATTAAATGTCAAAGGAAGGAAAAAAGAAGAACTAAAGAAAGAGGAAGAAAAAAAATAAGGAAAAAGAAGAATAAGTAAAGAAGGAAGGAAAAGGAAGAAAGAAAAGCAAAGACAAAAAGAAGAAAGGAGAATGAAGCAGAGGGAAGAAAAACGTAAAATAAGGCAAATTGCAGAACACAGGTGGAAAAACTACCATAATCCTTTTTTTAATATCTCCCACAAGGTCTCAAAGACAAGGTCTTGAAAAATAGTGAAAATCTTTATCTCCATTGTCTTCATTATTATCATCATCATCATCATCATCTTTCTCTTCGTCTCCTGGTAAGCCCGTGATGAGTCTCTCTCTCTCTCTCTCTCTCCACTTCCTGATCATTATTCCCGGCTTATTCCCGCCATTAACCTTAAAGTTTATAATTCCCGTCGCTTCCCCGGCCGGACAAGGAGGAGGAGAAGAAGGGGGGGGAGGAGAAGGGCGTCAGGGGGCGAAGATGGATGGAGGGCCAGCCAGCGCTACCCGGGGAAAACTTCATTGTTTTCACACCGACAAAATAAGGCGGTATATCAATCACTCAGCTTTGGTGCCGACCTCGGGGTGAAGGGAAGCAGGGTAGAGGGGGGGCAAGGAGGGGGGAAAAAAGGGGGAGGGGAAGTACAGGGAGGGGAAGAAACGGGGAGAGGGGGGTGCAGGGAAGAGGAAGGCACAGGGAGGAGGAGAAATAGGGTGGGGGAAACACAAGAAAGGGAGAAACAGGGAGAGGGAGGGTAAATATAGGGAAGGGGAGCCGCAGGGAATGGGAGGCACAGGGAGAGGGAAGTAGGGGGGATAGGAGGAGGAGACGAGAGCAGAGGGAGAGGTTGGGGGGGCAAGGAAGAGTAGAGGTGAGATAATTAGGGTAGATGGGATGGAGAGGAAATGTGGAAATAATTGAAAGGATAGGAAAGGTAAGAAAAGAGGAAGAGTTAGAGTGGGATAGGTGGGGAGGGGAGATGGGATAGGGGTGAAAGGGAGGGAGTGGGAAAAGGTGGAATCTATAAAGAAAGGGATAAGATAAGGTGGTAAGGAAGGAGAGAACATGGATAAACCCCAAGTCACCCCCAGCCTCACTAAGGTCAACCAAGAAACAGGACTGAACCCTCCCCTCCCCCTCCCACCCCACCCCACCCCACCTACAAGAGATCAACAACCACCAACAACAACCACAACCCTCTTAACCAAACAACCACCATCACCACCAACAACCACAACCCTCTTAACCAAACAACCACCATCACCACCAACAACCACAACCCTCTTAACCAAACAACCACCATCACCACCAACAACCACAACCCTCTTAACCAAACAACCACCATCACCACCAACAACCAAAATCCTCTTGACTAAACAACCACCATCACCACCAACAACCACAACCCTCTTAACCAAACAACCACCATTACCACCACCAACCACAACCCTCTTAACCAAACAACCACCATCACCACCAACAACCACAATCCTCTTGACTAAACAACCACAATCCTCATCCATTAGTTGACTTTAGCCTGATCCTTCCAAAACTAAAAAAAAAAAAAAAAAAATTATTTCATCCGCTTATCAATTTCCACCGAGAAACTTTAAATCTTGGCCCTGTGCATTTTTGACAACTACTGGGGCTCGATTCGCTCTAAACTTGTCCGCTATCTCGTCAACTTTGGCCTCCGAGTTGGGCTGTCTGTCTGGCCGTCGGGGGCAAGAGAAACACCAAACCACAACTCGTCTCTAAGTCTTAAAATCCCTAAATCTAGTCTACGGAATCAAGACCTTATTGCTACTGGCGCATGTGTGTGTATAGATGTGTTAGTTTATCTTGGTAGTTAAAGAAGGAGAAAAAAAAAAGAAAGGTAGATAATTATTTAACCTCACGAGTTTTCTTAAGGTAGAGTTTCTTGCTTGAAGGCATTATTAAAATAGACTCTATCGCCGGCTCAACCCACAACACACGCAGGAGGAGGAGGGGGCAGTAAGATGACAACCCACACCATCACACAGGGGCGAGTTTCATATTATGGCATCGGGTAAATATAGACCCTTACGTGTAGTGTTAGATGTGTCGCCGGTACACTGAAGAGCTGAAAGTCAACACGTAAAGATAATGTTTGATATTAAACATTTTAAACAACTCTTTTTGTTATGCTTATGACGTATGACACGAAGCAGATGACACAGACGACACAGATGACACATACGACGCAGATGACACATACGACACATACGACACATGACATAGATGACACATACGACGCAGATGACACATACGACGCAGATGACACATACGACACATGACATAGATGACACATACGACGCAGATGACACATACGACGCAGATGACACATACGACGCAGATGACACATACGACGCAGATGACACATACGACACAGAGGACATATGTGACATAGATGACACATACGACACATAACACAGGTGACACAGACTACACAAGAATAACAAACTACGAACTGTTCATACCTGACAAAAAGAAGGAAGGAAGGAAGGAAGGAAGGAAGGAAGGAACTGGGATTTAAGGCGTGATAATATACACACTTCTTAACTAAATGATATATACACAAATAAACAGTTTTTTACATTAATGACATAAGTTGACAATACCCCACTTATTGGCTACAAACTTTCGGTAACTTTATAAAACTATTAATTAATTTTTTTCCCCATCATTATTTACTACCATGTATTGTGTCTTAGTGAGGAAAAAAATATATAGAACTTTAATGAAGACAACACAAGCGTCAACACTCCAGAGATTTGTGTTAGGAATTTCAATTTATTCCGAAAAATAAATAAATAAATAAATAAATAATTGCTGGAAAATTGAGAGAAAATTGAGAAATATTAATGAAAAAATAGTAAGGGAATGAAAGGTGTGTTGTTATAATCAACTTTAAATACAACCAAATTATCACGAGTTATCAGTTATCTTTAAACAACAGCTAATGATTATTTTGGTGGCTGGTGCTGTTTACCAGATGGTGACGTGTGGATGACTGTGTGTGTGTGTGTGTGTGTGTGTGTGTTCATGTACTTACACACACACACACACCCCCACACACACACACACCGACCCACCCACATACACACATACATATGCACGGACCCACCCACCCACATAAACCCACCCACCCACCCACTCACCCAACCTAAAAATACACGTATCAATGAATATAACAGAACAGTATCTCCCCTTCTAATACTCAACCTTCCATTACAAAAACAAAATCTATTTAATGCAGTCTTTCCCCTCACTGGTTCCTCTCAGCGCCCGCCTGGATAATACTTCTTTTTCTCACTTCACCATCACAGAATTATTGAGTCTAGTACTGCAGGAGTATATCGCCTCTGTCCCTACCTAATATATATCGCATATTTTCCCCTTTGGTTATATTCCCCGTTACTGCCCTTTTTTTTTTTTTTTTTACAGTACGTATCATACCTTCCCTCATCTTCTCCCCTCGTTCTACCTACTTTCCCTCGGCCACCAGCTTTTAAGATTCCCCTCGGCCGACGCCAAGACATGGAAACACCATTTTCCCTCCGTAGAATTTCCCCTCAAGTGCTTGGTGACCGACAGCTCCTCTGGCCGCCTCCTTCTCCTCTACCTCCCACCCTTGCCCGTCACCCCTCACCCCCCCCCACTCCCCCTCACCTCTCTCCCCTGTCATATAATCATTAAATAATTAAGTGTGAATGGAATAAATGCAGTGATTCAGATTGTGTAGATAATAACAGTAACGACTCAACTGCCCAATTCTTGCTCGAGCTTTAAAAATAAATGAGAACAATTTGGCACTCTAACTGTAGTTCAGGATCACTGATAACGACTCAACAGTCTAATTGTCTATCGATAATTAAGAAGAATCGGATACAATTTGATGTTTTCGGTGGTTCAACTACAGCCGCTAACGACCCTAGTACCCAATTCTGGATCGACATTTGAAAAAAAAAACGCAGCAAAAACTCAACTTCAGTCAAGAATAACTACCAATTCAATCAATCAGGTTGTGTAACTACTCCTCGCGTTTACTCTCCGCCGTAACGACCCAACTACCCAATTGTCCTTCAGCTGTTGGAGATACTGAGCACCATACTGTAACTTACACTACATAACTGTGGTATAAGTCAGCACATAACGACCCAAACACCTAACTACCTGTCGATGCCACCAGAGAGGAACTGTATACATATGCACCGATACTTCAGGATACATAACTAACCTGTAACGACCTAACTGCTGTATTATCAGTTTATACACAAGAGCAGTACATGCAATACAGCGATACAGGTTATGTAACTGTAGTGTAATCGCCTGGGGGAAGGATTAGCTGCTGCTTGTAAAGGATTAAGCTCTTCATTATACGCAGGATTAGGATTAAGCTGTCCATTCATATGAGGTCTTCCTTAGCCCCGGGAGTGGAGGATTACAAGGGGGAGCGTTACGACTACAGTTATTACCTGTACGTATGTCCGCCCACACTACAATGGGGATGTACTTGATAAAATGGGCTAGAGATGTGCTACTAAGGACGGGGACTACTGTTAATGGGACTACTGCTAATGGGGAGGGAGAAATAGGGATGAGATGTGTTACTGTTAATGCTACTGTTAAGGGAAGTGCTGTTAATGGGGACTACTGTTAATGGGGACTACTGTTAATGGGGAGGGAGAAATAGGGATGAGATGTGTTACTGTTAATGCTACTGTTAAGGGAAGTACTGTTAATGGGGACTACTGCTAATGGGGACTACTGCTAATGGGGAGGGAGAAATAGGGATGAGATGTGTTACTGTTAATGCTACTGTTAAGGGAAGTATTGTTAATGGGGACTACTATTAATGGGGACTATTGTTAAGGGAAGTACTGTTAATGGGGAGGGAGAAATAGGGATGAGATGTGTTACTGTTAATGCTACTGTTAAGGGAAGTACTGTTAATGGGGACTACTATTAATGGGGACTATTGTTAAGGGAAGTACTGTTAATGGGGAGGGAGAAATAGGGATGAGATGTGCTACTAAGAATGGGGACTATTGTTAATAGGGAGGGAGAAATAGGCAAGAGATGTGCTATTAACAACGGGGACTACTGTTAATAGGGAGGGAGAAATAGGCAAGAGATGTGCTATTAACAACGGGGACTTACTGTTAATAGGGAGGGAGAAATTGGGAAAAATATTCACTCCCAATAATTTTTATTAAATGTGATGCAAAATAATTGGTGTATTTAAAGTACAAATTAATAACACTAATTACGTCGGTATTTATAGACAGCAAATAAAAATAATAAATAATAAATAAACAAATAATCTTATAAATAACAGCTAATTATTACAACAACAACAACAAAAACAAACATAATAATAATAATAATAATAATAATAATAATAATAATAATAATAATAATAATAAATAAATAAATAAATAAATAAATAAATAAATATAAAATACTGAATATTTTATCTCAATTCAACCAAACTTATCAATAGATTACTTGAATTTTATATTAATAAAATTTTGCATAATTTACAGAAAACTTAATTGTTCTCCCTTAGCAATCAATCTCTTAAAAACACAAAACTATTCATACTAAAATATAAATAAAATCATAAAAATAATTAACACAAAACTATTTATTATTATTATTATTATTATTATTATTATTATTATTATTATTATTACTATTATTATCTCAGTAGCAATTAACACTAGCATCTATTAGTTAAATCTAAATAACCTTCCATATATATATTATCCAAAAGTAAATAAACAACACCGATTTAATAATTTACTGTTTAGTTATTAAAGAACATACAGGTTGAGCCTTAACGCAAGCTGAGTACAGGTGGGCTTGTGTGTGTGTGTGTGTGAGAGAGCCAGTGTGTAGGTATGTGATGAGTAAGTGTGTGTACATCTATAAAGCGTGTATCTATATGTGTGTGTGTGTGTGTGTGTGTACGGTGCCCTCCACTCAGCAGTCAGCCCAGGTAAGGTACTCACTGCAGGTAATCGGCCACACGCCATCAACCAACAACCATTTGCCGCCAGTTTTCCACTCAACTAAATTCAAATCTAATTTATTTCTGGCGTTTGAAGGGCGGGGGAGGAGGAGTAAGAGGAAGAAGAGAGGGAGAGGGTAGGAAGAGGAGGCAGAGGAGGGGAAGAAGGAAGCGGGGTGAAGTGGGGTCGGGATGAGGAAGGGGCGAGGATGAGGGGAGCAGGGGGGAAGGGGGAAGAGGAGAAGCGGCGGGGTTGAGGAGGTGAAGAGGCAAGGAAGGAAAGAAGGAGGAGAAGAGGGTGAAGAAGAGGTGAAGAGGAGAGGAGAAGGCGAGGAGGAGGCGAGGTAAAGGAGAAGGAGGAGGCGAAGAGGAGAAGAAATGAAAGCGGGTAGGAGGGAGCGTTCGCATTTACCTCCCTTTTATCCCAAATGGAGCGTTTTAACCACATTATCTCCAGCACACACACACACACACACACACACACGCACACACGCACACACACACAGAGAGGCAACATTTCATCACTACCACTGTAACTAACTCCTTAACACACAACACCTGATATATTAATGTTTCCTTCATTATTAATGGTTGGAATATCCAGTCGTCATTATAGCATATGGGCGGCTGAACTAATAAAAAGCATACTGTGTGTGTGTGTGTGTGTGTAGGCCTATACCGTCTTCCCCCCAACCTGAAAATTTGAATAATCACAAATGAGCTTCGATCTTTTCGTTTTTTTTTTGTGTGTGTCCTCGTGATTACCTCCGCATACATACATACATACATACATGCATACATACATACATAGTCAGTGAATAAATTAATAAAATAAAATAAAATAATACCGCCCCCAAAAAGTGTTAAGCTAAAATGTCACTAAGAGTCTTATTCAGGTCATCTCTTACGGAAATAAAACCGTAATTAAAAAGCAGAATATTTTACCGTCCTGTTGATATTCACGGGAGTGTTGACAGCAGTCTTGGTCAGCCATCAACTGGTCATCAATCACCTTCTGCAGCGCTTCACGTAAAACCCAATTTAATCGTGAGAGTTAGTGCTGACTTCCCCGGTGAACGAGTGGCACTTCTAAAACACAGCCACCCACCCACCCTGCCAGCCACCCACCCTAATACCCACCTACCCTAATACCCACCTACCCTAACACCCACGTGGTGACGACACAGTAAGGCTCTAGTGTACGTGGTGACGACACAGTAAAGCTCTAGTGTACGTGGTGACGACACAGTAAGGCTCTAGTGTACGTGGTGACGACACAGTAAGGCTCTAGTGTACGTGGTAACGACACAGTAAGGCTCTAGTGTACGTGGTGACGACACAGTAAGACTCTAGTGTACGTGGTGACGACACAGTAAGGCTCTAGTGTGCGTGGTGACGACACAGTAAGGCTCTAGTGTACGTGGTGACGACACAGTAAGGCTCTAGTGTACGTGGTGACGACACAGTAAGGCTCTAGTGTACGTGGTGACGACACAGTAAGGCTCTAGTGTACGTGGTGACGACACAGTAAGGCTCTAGTGTACGTGGTGACGACACAGTAAGGCTCTAGTGTACGTGGTGACGACACAGTAAGGCTCTAGTGTACGTGGTGACGACACAGTAAGGCTCTAGTGTGCGTGGTGACGACACAGTAAGGCTCTAGTGTACGTGGTGACGACACAGTAAGGCTCTAGTGTACGTGGTGACGACACAGTAAGGCTCCAGTGTACGTGGTGACGACACAGTAAGGGTCTAGTGTACGTGGTGACGACACAGTAAGGCTCTTGTGTACGTGGTGACGACACAGTAAGGCTCCAGTGTACGTGGTGACGACACAGTAAGGCTCTAGTGTACGTGGTGACGACACAGTAAGGCTCTAGTGTACGTGGTGACGACACAGTAAGGCTCTAGTGTACGTGGTGACGACACAGTAAGGCTCCAGTGTACGTAGTGACGACACAGTAAGGCTCCAGTGTACGTGGTGACGACACAGTAAGGCTCTAGTGTACGTGGTGACGACACAGTAAGGCTCCAGTGTACGTGGTGACGACACAGTAAGGCTCCAGTGTGCGTGGTGACGACACAGTAAGGCTCTAGTGTACGTGGTGACGACACAGTAAGGCTCCAGTGTACGTGGTGACGACACAGTAAGGCTCCAGTGTGCGTGGTGATGACACAGTAAGGCTCTAGTGTACGTGGTGACGACACAGTAACGCTCTTGTGTACGTGGTGACGACACAGTAAGGCTCCAGTGTGCGTGGTGACGACACAGTAAGGCTCTAGTGTACGTGGTGACGACACAGTAAGGCTCCAGTGTACGTAGTGACGACACAGTAAGGCTCCAGTGTACGTGGTGACGACACAGTAAGGCTCTAGTGTACGTGGTGACGACACAGTAAGGCTCCAGTGTACGTGGTGACGACACAGTAAGGCTCCAGTGTGCGTGGTGACGACACAGTAAGGCTCTAGTGTACGTGGTGACGACACAGTAAGGCTCCAGTGTACGTGGTGACGACACAGTAAGGCTCCAGTGTGCGTGGTGACGACACAGTAAGGCTCTAGTGTACGTGGTGACGACACAGTAAGGCTCTTGTGTACGTGGTGACGACACAGTAAGGCTCCAGTGTGCGTGGTGACGACACAGTAAGGCTCCAGTGTGCGTGGTGACGACACAGTAAGGCTCCAGTGTGCGTGGTGACGACACAGTAAGGCTCTAGTGTACGTGGTGACGACACAGTAAGGCTCCAGTGTGCGTGGTGACGACACAGAAAGGCTCTTGTGTGCGTGGTGACGACACAGTAAGGGGGTGACACAGAAGTTCTTGGTGTACGTATAGGTCAGTGCACGTGTAAACCAGCGTGGAGGTCAGTATAAGTGGAGACCAGTTAAAGTGGAGACCATTACACGCGGAGACTAGTAGACGTGGCCAGGAGACTTATATGGTGTCCTCTATAAGCGACGAGTCTCCAGGGAGGAAGGGGCAGCCCTGGGCTATTGGTGAACCATAGCGGCTCAGAGAGATCCCTGTGTGTGTGTGTGTGTGAATGTGTGTGGCTTTGATGTTGTATCTACATAAATATGTGGTGTGTGTGCGTGTGTGTGTGTGCGTGTGTGTGTGTGTGTGTGTGTGTGTGTGTGTGTGTGTGTGTGTGTGTTTGTGTGTGTGTGTGGAGAAACTAACTATTGTAGCCATTCCAAACTTGTATAATTTATTCTTTTATTCCCAGAATCCTTCACAATATCAAATACAATAAAATAAAACATTAACTTTCAGCGCATTATAGCTTTTGGGGGGGGGGGGGTTGGAGTGAGGGGAGGGGGGGGGAGTGAGGGGGGGGGTCGAATATAAACAAACACTGAACTACTATTTGTCACCACTAAAATTATCTAAACTAAACTGGGACCATAACAATTATACGTACTATCAAAACTCGCTTAATATTTTACACAACCAAAGAAATCAGTCACTCAAACCTTTACACCAAGTTTTATCGTAATCCTCAAAGAATTTCTCAAGTTACTGATTGAAAACGATACTTTGCACTGAAGGACTGCCTGGTAGATTTACAAGCACCAATAGCGTCTAATTTTCTCGTAAATAAAAAAAATGAAACACGTTGATTATCGAACTCAACCAAGGTGTTCCAGAGATGAACTAGGACAACAAATCTCGTACTGATCCGCTTATTCTTTCTCGAGTTATTGGTCGGAAACGGTTCGTACTGATGGACGGACGGACGGACGGACGGGTGGGAGGACGGACGGAGGGATAATACTGTAAGCTCCCTCCCTCATATTCCAAGGTAGGGGTTCAAAATATGTGAACCCTAAATACATATTTGTCTTTATCACACACACACACACACACACACACACACACACACACACACACACACACACACACCTTCCCCTTCCAAATACACACTTTTAACCTCCCCAACACACCTCTTTCATCTCCCCAACACACCACTCTTTCCTCCCCATCCCATCTTCTCCTCTCCCATCCTCTACCCCAATATCCTCCACTCGATATCACAAATGTCAAAACCAATCAAGATTTATGGGTTCAAATGCTGAATTTTAACTGGCTAATCCCGTTTTTTGACGTCATCATGCATAGTAAATTTTACACGAACGAGATTACTACGTCACGAACACCTCCACTGGATAATATACCGTTGGATGTGTACCCCCCCCCCCCTCTCTCCTCCCCCTCCTTTACCTCTACGACCGGGAGGGAGGGAGGGAGTGGAGAGTTGATGGATGAGAAGTAAGGGGGAGGGAGGGAGGGTTGCTGAGTGAGAAGTAAGGGAGGGAGGGGGAGTTGCTGGGTGAGAAGTAAGGGAGGGAGAGAGAAGGGGGAGGGGGAATTGCTGGGTGAGAAGTAAGGGAGGGAGAGAGAAGGGGGAGGGGGAATTGCTGGGTGAGAAGTAAGGGAAGGAGAGAGGGAGGGGGAATTGCTGGGTGAGAGGTGAGAGTGCAGGAGGAGGGACTGCTGAGTGAGTGAGGGAGAAGAGGAGCGGTGAGACATGAAGGTACAGAAGGAGTTGTTGAGGTGAGGTGAGGTAGGTTGGGAGGGGTGAGGGAAGAGAGGAAGACTGGCAGAGAAGGAGGGAGGGGGAGGAATATGATGAAGGAAGAGAAGGAGTGATGAAGGAGGGAGGGAGAACAGTCGTAGAGGAAAGTGTGAGAATGGGATAAAGGTGTGAGGGAGGGAGGGAGAAGGGGAAGGAGAAAAGGAGGATGGAAAAATTGAAGGAGGGGAGAGAGGAGACAGATAAAGGGAGGGGTAACAGGAGGGAAGTGTGGACAAGGTGAGGGCAGTGGAAAGGACAGACAGATGGCGAGGAAGGGGAGGGACGACCTGAAGTTGGGGGAGGGAAGGGCGGGTCTGGGGGAGGGGCGGGTGGAAAAGATGAGGGAGAGAAGGGAGGGAGGGAGGGAGGGACGGGTGGAAAAGGTGAGGGAGAGAAGGGAGGGAAGGAGGGAGGAAGGGACAGAAGGAGGAGGAGGAGGAGGAGGGGTGAGCGGGGTCTCCGGGGTGCCGTGACGACTCTACAGCTTGTTACCACTGTCACCCTGGCACTGATTGCACAGCCACCATCCGGGTTTTTACACACGGGCCCGGGGAAGTTATCCCACGGCCGCCCTTCCCGCGATATCCGCCCTTGCCGCACCACGCCCCAAGGACCAAAGCTGCCCCCGCGCCGTCATGAACTCCAGGCCGGGGCGCCAGTCGAATAACAATGCAGCACAGGTAGCCGACCAGCTGTACGTAAACCCCGGCTAGTGTTCATGTCCGTGTTCGCCTCTGTGTCATCTCTAAGTAAGGGCGATTATGGAGCAGGAGGAGGCGGAGTTGGGGAGGACCATATAGCGCGGGGAGTCATATATCACAGGTAGTGGGTCCAGCGGGCGACAGAGTGGAAGGATGTGGCTCTCTGGCACTGGCGACTCCCCAGGGGTCCAGGTGAACTACTCTCCCCTCACTCTCTCTTTCTCACTCTCACTCTCTCTCTCTCAGATTGTTTATATCTCTTTTCTTCTCCCGCTCTGTCATACACACTCGCTATTTGTCCGTTTATCTCTCTCTCTCTCTCTCTCTCTCTCTCTCTCTCTCTCTCTCTCTCTCTCTCACCATGGATGATCAGTTATGTATACTGGCATCATCACCCTCCATCCCTCACGTCCAGCCCTCGCATCCATCCCCCTCCCTTCCTCCTCTCGCCCTCCATCCCTCATGTCCACCCCCTCACACGTTCACCCCTCACACGTCGGCCCCCTCACACGTCGACCCCCTCACACGTCCACCCCTTCACACGTCCACCCCTCATACGTCCACCCCTCACACATCCACCCCTCACACGTCCACCCCCTCACACGTCGGCCCCCTCACACGTCGGCCCCCTCACACGTCCACCCCTCACACGTCGGCCCCCTCACTCGTCGACACCCCTCACACGTCCACCCCTTCACACGTCCACCCCCCATACGTCCACCCCTCACACATCCACCCCTCATACGTCCACCCCTTCACACGTCCACCCCTCATACATCCACCCCTTCACACGTCCACCCCCCATACGTCCACCCCTCACACATCCACCCCTCATACGTCCACCCCTCACACATCCACCCCTTCACACGTCCACCCCTCACAATCAACTCCTCCCACTGGTCACCATCGTCAACACAGTATATACCAGACACTGTAAGGAAGGAGCCAACACCGGGGGAGGGTTCACACTCACACAACACCCACTGTGGGATGACACTAAGTGGGTAACTCACCTATGGCAACAGATTATACCTTATACTCTTCCTCGTATACACAGAAAGATGTAAATAAACAAAAAAAATAATAGTCTGACCCCGACGTTTGACCTTTTTGACCCTGAACGAAGAATCTCTAGTGAAAAGTAATGGTGAATGTATATGTTTGTCCTTCCTTGTGGTGTCCTGTAGGTGTTCAGTTACATACAGACGACGATGATCGATACTCCGTCACATAATTCACAAAGTCCAGGTCTGGTAAGATGATCTGAGTGAAGAATTTTTGTTGGGAAAAGATGATCTGCTACTGAACAATTCTGGAAATGATAACTTTGTATATACTTTGTGATTGAGAATATTACAAAAAAGAAATGACTCCGTGAGTATTTGTCAGAGTTAAGACATCTGTATAATACTGCCAGTGATTGGACATTACTGTGTCTGATATTTAACCTATATATCTACTCACAAATCTGAACATAATTTCTTAATCTGACTTATAATTACTTATAACCAACACTCTATTGCAATACATCCATTTATGGCGATCTAGTCAACAGTGAAGCTTTAAAAGCCTTTCCCTAACTGAACAAAAAATAAATAAATATTTACCAGTGAAAACAAATTATATAAAAAAAGGTGTAATTCAGTTTCTTGCCTCAGTGTAAAGATACTTGTACCCTGAATATAATTTGAAAACTTTACGAATTTATTTCCCAGGTGTAAACAGATAATGGAGATAATCAGAGATATTTCCAAGTTTCTTTTCCCAGTGCGAAGAGCTCGTGACGACGCTTGCAGACAGTAAAGTGGATGTGTTATTGTTGGGAGGTCGGTTAAGACTCGGTCCTCAGCGACGACCAGAGTGGACCCAATACTGTCGGTGCACTCAAGGTCATTTTCTCGTGCAGGAAGAGAATAAAACTAAAGGAGAGTAAAGGATCATCTAGCGAGTGGTGGCCATAAGCGAGTCATATATATAGATACCGTACTGTACCTTAATACCCTTCCTCCTTCGCTCCCTTCCTTCCTCTCTCCCTTTCTCCTTCCCATCCTCCCTCTATTCTCCCTCCTTCCTTCACCCTTAAGCCTACCAGCTGCATGTGGTATACTAGCCAGCGTGTTTGGTGTAACGCAGCAAGCGGAGTACCACAAGGCGCGATTCTTGGCCCCGTCCTCCTTACATCAAATTAGTTTATCAATTTCACACAAACCATTATCAAAAACTAAGGATAAGAACACAGTTGGAGTAATAAGTAATAAAGTGATGAGCCGTGAGTAATAAAGTGATGAGCCATGTGTAATAAAGTGGTGAGCCGTGTGTAATAAAGTGATGAGCCGTGTGTAATAAAGTGATGAGTCGTGTGTAATGAAGGTAAAAGAATGTTGAGCTTCACAGAGAGACATACTAACAATAAAAGGTAAAAACACAAACATTACTGTAAACAACATACTCACCACACATGGGGCACTGTACTGTACGTTCTTCACCTCTGGTCACTAAACTTAATAAAAAAACAAAAACAGAAATAGAACGACCGAAAAAAAAAATAATTCCATCGCTCAGAAATAAACCTTATTAAGAAATACTCAAACATCTACTACAATATAATGCTTTACTGATTAACAGGTAACAGCCCTCATCCCCCCCACCACCCCCCTCCTCACCCGTACGTTGATTATAATATTTTACAGTGATTCTTAAAAAAAAATGTTGAGTGTTAGTAAAGGAGCAGTGGGCGGGGAGGAGACTGCTTGCTGCTGCTCTACTCACAGTATTTACCAACACTGTAAATCCCTGGGGAACTAATACCATCCTCTGGCAGATAAACCCCTCATAAACCAACATGTCTTCGCTTATCTGCTTTACCCATGTAATTCCTCCCTCTCTCCCTCCCTCCTTTATTTCCTTCCCTTTCTCCCTCCTTCCTCCCCTTCTTCCTTCCTCCCTCCCCCTCTCTCATCCCCTCCTTCACCTTCCCTTCCTCCCTCCCCTATATACTTCCTTCCCTTTCTCCCTCCCTCCCTCTCACCGTCTTCCTTCCTCCCCTTTCTCCTTCTCTCCCCTCCCTCCTTCTCTCCCCTCCTTCCCTCCTTCAGCCCACCTGCTGTAGGTATCACACTACCCTCCGCTCTTAACTTGCCTTAACTCTATTAATTTACATAGATTGTCCAAGATATCCCAGGCTCCTCCCACGCAGGCAGGCAGTCTCTCTCTCTCTCTCTCTCTCTCTCTCTCTCTCTCTCTCTCTCTCTCTCTCTCTCTCTCTCTCTCGTTCCAATACTGCGTGCGCTCGTCAATTAATTGTATAAATACACTTTATATCTTGATTTCTATACGCTATACACAGTGTCGTATATACGCTATACACATTGTCGCTTCTATACGCTATACACAGTGTCGTATATACGCTATACACAGTGTCGCTTCTATACGCTATACACTGTCGCTTCTATACGCTATACACAGTGTCGCTTCTATACGCTATACACAGTGTCGCTTCTATACGCTATACACAGTGTCGCTTCTATACGCTATACACAGTGTCGCTTCTATACGCTATACACAGTGTCGCTTCTATACGCTATACACAGTGTCGTTCGTGCCCCCCTTGTAACAAATTATCCTCACGTGTGTCAGGTAACTCACTCTTACAGACAACTTCCCTCATTACTTACAAACTCCACAGAATTAGTCGAGAATATACAAGTCTTAATTAACACATTTTCTTCCTTGTTCCGTCATTGTCTTCCTTGTTCCGTCATTGTCTTCCTTGTTCCGTCATTGTCTTCTTTGTTCCGTCATTGTCTTCCTTGTTCCGTCATTGTCTTCTTTGTTCCGTCATTGTCTTCTTTGTTCCGTTATTGTCTTCCTTGTTCCGTCATTGTCTTCCTTGTTCCGTCATTGTCTTCCTTGTTCGTCATTGTCTTCCTTGTTCAGTCATTGTCTTCCTTGTTCCGTCATTGTCTTCCTTGTTCCGTCATTGTCTTCCTTGTTCCGTCATTGGCTTCTTTGTTCCGTCATTGTCTTCCTTGTTCCGTCATTGTCTTCCTTGTTCCCTTATTGTCTTCTTTGTTCCGTCATTTTCTTCCTTGTTCCGTCATTGTCTTCCTTGTTCCGTCATTGTCTTCCTTGTTCCGTCATTGTCTTCTTTGTTCCGTCATTGTCTTCCTTGTTCCGTCATTGTCTTCCTTGTTCCGTCATTGTCTTCCTTGTTCCGTCACTCTCCTCTGCCTCTACTCCCACCTCCCTCTCCCCTCATCTCCTCCTTTCTTTTCCCTCTTATTCACATTATTTTTTCCCCACCAGCCTCTTTACAAGTTACCTCTCTCCCCTCACCCACACGTCACTCTCCTCAACCTCCCTTCTCCCACACGTCACTCCCCTCACTTCATCTATCCCACACGTCACTCCCCTCTCCTCTCCCACACGTCACTTCCCTCACCTCCCTTCTCTCACACGTCACTCCCCTCTCCCACACGTCACTCCCCTCTCTCACACGTCACTTCCCTCACCTCCCTTCTCTCACACGTCACTCCCCTCTCCCACACGTCACTCCCCTCACCTCCCCTCTTACCCACGTGACCAGTTTACAGTATTCCCGCCGCCAGACAACGTCCATGAGGTAAATCAGCTGTTATTATTCCCAGTGCGGACACCAAGCTAATGAAGGCCTCCAGTAAACTTATCTCAGGCCGCCCACACCTACACTTCCCCGAGACGGACAGTACTCCAGGTGGGATAGTCATACTTCACACAGACTGACAGTACTCCAGGTGGGATAGTCATACTTCACACAGACGGACAGTACTCCAGGTGGGATAGTCATACTTCACACAGACGGACAGTACTCCAGGTGGGATAGTCATACTTCACACAGACGGACAGTACTCCAGGTGGGATAGTCATACTTCACACAGACGAACAGTACTCCAGGTGGGATAGTCATACTTCCCACAGACGAACAGTACTCCAGGTGGGATAGTCATACTTCACACAGACGGACAGTACTCCAGGTGGGATAGTCATACTTCACACAGACGGACAGTACTCCAGGTGGGATAGTCATACTTCACACAGACGAACAGTACTCCAGGTGGGATAGTCATACTTCACACAGACGGACAGTACTCCAGGTGGGATAGTGATATTTCCCACAGACGGACAGTACTCCAGGAGGGCAATGGTACTTCAGTAAAGACGGTAATATCTATAACGAAATTTACCTGAGGGGGACAGTACTCCTGCAGTCCTTCTCTAAATGGGAAGTACATATGATGCCACTTACCTAATAAAAACAGTACTCGAAGAGGACAGTGATACAAAAGATACATCATTACTTCCCCGAAACGGACAGTACTCCAGGACGAGCAGTGGTACTTTCTCGAGACAGACAACACATGTAATAACACTTACCTGTGATGATTAGCAGATAAAATGGCACTTACCTAAGACGAAATTACCTCTGTCTTTGTTAAACCAGGAAGGTACAGTGGTGCTCCCCTAAGACGAACACTACGATACTCTTAACTACAGTGGCATTTCCCTAAGAAGGACACGAGGGTCTTAACAACAGTGGCACTTCCCTGAGACGATCAAGTATGTCAGTAGCACTTTCGGGAGACTAACAACTGATTTCCTTAATAACACACCGGGTACAGTGCCACTTCTCTAAGATGGTGCAGAGGGGCAGAGGGTGGCACTAGTGTGAGAGGGCCAGTGACTCCTACTTTGTGCCTTTTAAACAGGCATCAATTTTATTCCTTTATCCTTAACAAGTTCCTCCACTCACACTTCTTCCTCCCCTTCCTCCTTCCCCTAGTTATCCCCCACCCACTTCCTCTCCCACTCCTCAGCCCTCTCCCACTCCCCTCCTCGTCCGACCTCCTCCCCCACTTCTCGTCCTCCAGTCCCCCCCCCCTACCTCACCTAGTCCTTCATCAGACTTCATTCTCCCCCACTCCCCATCCCTCCCCCTTCTTGCCCCATGTTCCTACCCCATCCCCGATACCATACCCCCCCACCCAACCCTCCTCTCCACCCCCACACCCTTATCCAACACCCTACTCCCTCCTCCCTCACCCCATCACAACACCCTACTCCCTCCTCCCTCACCCCATCACAACACCCTCACCCTCCTCCCCCAGTAAAACAAAGGGCGTGACGAGCCTCCCAGCCTCCCCCCCCCCTGTTATATTACCCCGGAGGCCCACTCTCTCACCCATTCAAATCACGTCTCTTTGTTACGTACGAGTCAAACAAATCAACCAGAATTACGGCCGCCCGGGGACGTCACGCCTGCTGAGGGTGTACCTGGGTGTATCTGGGTGTACCTGGGTGTGGTGGGGAGTGTATCTGGGTGTGTGTGTGTGTGTGTGTGTGTGTGTGTGTGTGTGTGTGTGCCTGAGAGAATAGGTATGCTACTTCCCCTTACTTTAAATAGATCTTCTTATCCTCTCCTTTCTCCTTCCTTCCTTCTCCTCCCCCCCCCCTCCCCCTCCTTCCTTCCCTCTTGGTCTTCTCTCCTCTCTTCTATCATTAATCTCTCGAGCTTATTCTCTCTTCTACCCTTTCACATCCCAATTTCTCAACACCTCCCTAGTAACTGAGAAACACTGGATCTCTTTATTTATCTCTCGTGTCTCTCAGTTGTTCCTTTGTCTCCTATCCAGAGTTTATGTTTCCTACTATATAATAATGTTACCTCAATATACTCTCTCTCTCTCTCTCTCTCTCTCTCTCTCTCTCTCTCTCTCACCCCAACGATCTCCCATTTTATTACCATTCATTTAACTCTCTCTCTCTCTCTCTCTCTCTCTCTCTCTCTCTCTCTCTTTTCCCCCCTTTCTCTCACCCTAACAATCTCCCATTTTATCCCTATTCAATTTAACATTTATTTCCCTTCTTTCTTTACTTATTTTCAATTCCTTGTTTCTGTTCACCTTCACTAAACACTTGTTACCTTTTTCGGCTCTATCGTCCACCACCAGAAGAGTCATCAGTCACCAGCCAGCAAGGGACTCATCTCAAAACTCACAACATGCACCAGTGTTTACCTGTCTGGTAATCATCTTCCTTATTCTTTTGTTGTCACCTAACCTAACCTTACCTTCTTCCTTATTCACTTGTTGTCACCTCTCTAATTAGCTCCTCCAACACTAAACAGCCTTGAGTACCTTAAATATCCTTGACGTAACCTAACCTAATTTAACCTAACCAAACCTAACCAGGAGTATGTATAGTTCCCCCAAAAGATGATAAGAATGAACACAGAAATAAAAGAGAAATAAATCTGTTTAAGTACTGAGGGAAAAGTGTCTGGTGTGTGTGTGTGTGTGTGTGTGTGTGTGTGTGTGTGTGTAATAATAATAATACATAATAATAATAATAATTAACGGATTATTGAAAGAGCGTGTCAGCCGGAAGGCTGAAAATATACAGTTACATAATTTGGGAATGGGTCTCTTGATTTACAAATAATATACAAGTAACATAAGTGATGCAAATATGATATATAATAACTAGGTGGGTAGAAGCTCAAACTACAGGGCATTTCAACATAGTGACAGTGCAAAAAGTAAGATTGACTGGGAGTGAATACACCGGCTAATTACAAGTTATTGATAATTTTTACAATGATTGGGACTGGGCTGTTCTTATAGCGATCAGTTCGTGATCGTATGGGCTGGATGCGGTTGTGGTGTCGAGCAGCAATTCTCGAACGAGGGATCTCGGATGGTAGTAGGAGCCGGTGTCGAGGATGGTGCAGAAGCTTCTCACCACATCTGCAGATGAGGTCATGGTGATGGTCAGAGAGAGCCGAGAGGGTCAGTGTGTTGAGCGCTTCTTAATATGTGGAATAGGAAGGGGAGAGAATAATCTTTCATGCCCTCTTTTGCACTTTTTCTAGGTGTTTACATTGTGTGGCGTTAGGGAGGAAGACCAGGTAGGGGAGGCATAGGTGAGCTTGGGAAGTATGAATGTTGAATAAACACTGCCTCACCAGTGTGTGTGTGTGTGTGTGTGTGTGTGTGTGTTTACTGGAAGGAATATCTGGAGGAGTCTCTGGAGGAGCAGCAGAACGAGGTTAGTTTGTTTGTGGCCTTATTTGACCTGGGAAAAAAAGTAGACAAAAAGTATTAGACCTGGGGTAAAAAGTAGAGAAAAAGGTATGGAGTAATTGGTAAATCGTTTTTTTTTATGTAGGTTAGGTTAGGTTAGGTTAGGTTAGATCATAAAATGTGGCATCTATCCATTTAGTGTTGTTCTTCCGCCTTTCATCCTCAACCATTTCACACATCCCTGGGAACGTCTTCATTCTCAAACTTGTCCCATATCCACCTTATTTATTAATCCTTCTTCTTCTATTCCGATTCTTTTCATTCCACCACGTTCCAAACAGACAGAGAAAGAGAAGAGGACGTGGATAAGACGGTAAGAAGTGGATGATATGGATAGTGGTATGAAGTGGATGACATAGGTTGTGGGTATGGTGGGGGGTGTGGGTGGCGGTGGGAGGAGGAGTGGGTGACATGTGGCTCACCTGAGAGAGTGTGTGTGTG
>CAUDMG010002649.1:867500-892500 GCA_958450375.1 Homarus gammarus | reverse complement strand
TCTCCTCACTCCTCCTCCTCTTCCTTCCCCTCACTCCCTGTTGTTTCCCCCCTTAACTAGAAATCACTGTCTCCCTTCACCCTCAAGACGGTTAAGTTCTAGTTTGTTGCTTCCTTCATCACTTGTTTACTCCCTTTCACCTCTTCTTCTCCTTCACACTCCTCCCTTTCACCTCTTCTTCTCCCTCACACTCCTCCTTCTCACCTCTTCCTCTCCCTTACGCTCCCCCCTCACATTCTCCCCAGCACCACCTCTTCCATCACATTATCAACAAATCTTTCTCTCCTGTCCACGACGACTGCCTCACTGCCCCCCCCCTCCCTCTCCCCCTCCCTCCCTCACTCTCCTCGTCCATTCCCATACCTTCTTCACAACATCGTCACCCCCCCCCCCCCACTTCAATCCCACCGGCCTCCTTCCCTCTCAACAGACACCTACTTCTTCGTCTCTCCCTTCCATACACCCTTCCTCTCCGACTCCTTCACTTCCTCCCTTCCTCCCTCCAAAGTGATGGCGCTAGAAATTCAGATGAGCCTGAGCGTGATTTTCCAGGATTTCCAGCATCCATAATTCCTCGCAGCATTCCAGGTGAGGGACCCACTGATGCCAGATCTCCGTCGCCTCCAACCCCTCATCTTCACAACACACTGTTACCACGCCACAAACATACATCACCGTTTCCTTCTGCACAAAGACAGACTATAAAATCAATGAGTATTTACAAAATCCTCTTTATTCCTTTCAGAGATCCTATGGAAACTGTAAGCACGTGAAGGAGTGTCGGAGTGTGTGTGTGTGTGTGTGAGGATTGTTCGTCATGTTGGTTAAACCTTGCGACCTGATTTGACTTGCAACGCGGAAGGTCTCCCCCTACGCACGCCGAGTTATGCGTATTTTTCACGTGTGGTTGTAATTGACTTGTTGATGGCGAGGGACTCACTCACTCAGAATACCCAAGTTTTCATTCCATTTCACCTTATTAAGAGTCAGTAACAAGAACATGTACAGCATCTTATTAGTTTATATGAGTCCTGAAACAACATTACAGGTGTAGAGAGACGTAATTACAGGTTCAGGTACAGATACAAGTATACAAGTTACACATACAGGTATACATACTCAAGGACAGATACTGTATACCTGTATGCATAAATAACCCTCCATACAAACACCACCCACTGCCTCCGTCTGTCTCGTGATAATACCTACATTATTCCAGCAATTATCATCCTCCTGCCACCCTCCGCGACACATTCCTCAGCTTTCCTTAATCCTTCAACCAGAAAACGACAAACATCTCCTGTGCGTCTCAAGAAGTTCCCACACAGTTATAGTATAATAAACTCCGCTACGTCTGCGACCACATTGAATTAGTTTTAAAAAAATTTCCCAGATATAATTAAAAAGTTATTCCCATATTTGCATAGTTCCTGTTCCTTTTTTTTTAGGGGGGGGGAGGGGGAGAGGAGGGGGGAGGGGGAGAGGAGGGAGGAGGGGAGGGGGAGAGGAGGGGGGAGGGGGTAGTTGAGGGAGGGGGAGGGAGAGTTGAAGGAGAGGGGTTGAGGAAAGAAGGGTTGAGGTTGTAACTAAATTTTGATTTCTTCGGTGAAAGGTTTTTTCCTGTGTGTGTGTGTGTGTGTGTGTGTGTGTGTGTGTGTCACCCGCAGCATCAGAGGACACACACACACACACACACACTAATGGCACTAGTGATGGGCGGCGTAGAAGACTTGTGATAACTTTTAAATTCTTGCGTCACAAAATTCCTCTGAGGGGGTTCATCCATATGGCTGGAGTGGGAGAAGATAATGTTGTGTACTATACTCCGTGAGGGCTCGAACCCACGCCCACGCCCACGCCCACACCCACGTCCTGGACCATCGATACTATTTATGTATTTCTTTTATTTTTCACATCTCTGTACCTGTATCTGTACCTGTAATTGTACCTGTATCGCCACCACACGGAAATTGATGTACTGTGTCTTTAATATTGTCAACACACTCTACCTCCACCTGTCATGACACCTCCAGCACGCACTACCTCCACCTGTCATTACACCTCCAGCACACTCTACCTCCACCTGTCATGAAACCTCCACCACACTCTACCTCCACCTGTCATAACACCACACTCTACCTCCACCTGTCATAACACTACGCTCTACCTCCACCTGTCATGACACCTCCACCACACTCTACCTTCACCTGTCATAACACGGTGGCTGACACATGTGTAGTCTCGCTGTTTACATCACCTGCTGACACCCAAGCAACACCCTCGATCATTTTTGGCACTCAAGTAACCCTGTCATCACCTGCTGGCACTCAAGTAACACCTTCAACACCGGCTGAAAATCAAGCAACACCCTCAAAACCTGCTGACACTCAAGCAACCCCGTCATCACCTGCTGGCACTCAAGCAACACCCTCAACACTTACTGACACTCAAGCAACAGCTCAAACACAGCGCCTCGTCTGAGTAATGTTTTCTTCACTATTCCTCCAACTCGACGCTCTTAATAACACAAACAAACACCAATATTCCCTTAAGTAAGTTTCCTTTATGATCAAACCGAAACTTCGTTGAATTTGTCACCCAAAAAAAAACAAAATCGTTAATAAAAACACACACAGGTTGGAAGTAAAGAAAAAATATAGCTTTCCTTTCACAAATTCCAATAATGCCGTATGAGGCGATCTCAAAATCCTTGGGCAACTATAAAGTCTTGGGAAACACGCCTCCGCCCTGGGGGGAGTTCCCGCTAGCCCAGGTGTGCCGTCTTAATTTGACTTTCAATGTGGAACTCCAAAAAGGTCGGTTTTATTGGACCTTCCGGCAAACGTGTCGTCCCCAGCGTTGCCAGACCCGTGGAAGACGCGTCTCCAGACTGTGTGTGTAGTGGTACCAGATTGGGCTAAGTTATTCCTATATATACCATACAAGACGAGGGGCGATTTATTTTGTTTTGTTGAAGTATATTAATGGTATTTTACTTATAGTTTAATTACATTGCAAATTAATCTAGTCGTTTTTTTACTGAAATATAATTAAACTACGAAATTAATTCTTTAAAATAATTATAACTGACTTACTCCGTCTCTTTAAGTTCCTTCATGGAAATTGTTACAAAAAGTGAGAGATCAATAAGGTGACCCGCCCGGCCTGGCACCACTCACTGCCACACTCCTCCACACAACTCCTAACCTCACTACCCGCTTAAAGGCCATAGTTATTAAAGCGCAGTAACAAAATTATAACAACAACTAACGCCCAGAAAATTGTAGATTCGTGATGACTCTCTCGAAAGACGTGAGAATTGTCAACACACATAAACGAAGAAAAGTTATAAACGTTAAAATAAAAACTAGAAGGTGAAATAAGGTTCGGGCAGTAAAAACGGAGAACCTATCTAAAAAACATCAATAAGAATCGGAAACAATCTTGGTGACGTAAAAGGATTCAATACCATCCTGGGGGTAACGCTTCTGATGCACTCAACTTTGGGGGAGGAGATTAAATTTAGGGAAGGAAGGTATGTTGGCGGAGCAGTTTTACCAAGAGGCGGAGGGAGGAGAGTGATGGATCTACGGTCAATAGTGACATAAGGACAACGACTGGTGCCGGGAAGGATTGAGGGGACGTCTAGCAGTAATCGAACAGGGAAGCATCTCAGCAGCACGAGAAAAATTGCTTAATTAAATGATTATCCATAACTTTCTGGTAGAGCGTCACCAACGATGATAATTTAGTGGGTTTGGGAAAATATCTTCAGGTGTGAATAGAAAAAAAGGAGATAAAGGAGTCGCTCTAAATAATAATAATACACACTCAGGACTGTCGGGTCTCTCCTGGACAGCGAAACACAGCACCTTATTGAAAGACTCTCCAACGCTGGTGTACACGAGCTGAAGGAGTCTCCCCAACATTGATGTATACAACAGCTTGTTGAGAGTCTCTCCAACACAGAAACACGGGCCAAAGTTGGTTACCTGGGTGCCACTATACATATGTATGAGGCCCAGCCATCTAATTTCTACTCCCCTCCTGGTCTGGGAAAAATATACACCTCAAGACGGGAACATAATCGGTTTTGTCCTCTTGGGGTAACGGGACCGAGGTGAACCCTGCCTGTCCTCCCTCGTGTATAATATGTTAGATTGGATTAAATACATCACGGGTCATACTAAGATGCTAAACCACGGCAGTATAATCTGTCCAGACTGAGATGTGTGTGAGACTCAACTAAGAGCAACAGGTAGATTAAAGGTGACACTCTAACCTGTACTCACCCTGTAGAGAACTAAAATAACAATAACAATTAATACAGTAATGATCTTCCTACAGCACTAACACACATATATAACTCTACACCAACAAGACAAGGCTTTTCTTTATTAACCCTTAAGAAGATTAACTTACAAAAGGTCAAACCAATTTAATCTGCATCATCATATTTTTAACGCTAGATTAACTTTAGTTTAGGTAGTTTAGTTACGTAGTTTAGTATCTCTTGTGGTCATCACATATTGGTCCTCTATATACTACTCTACTGCATGGGTATGGTGTTGCATTAATACACAACAGGTATCATGTGTTATGTTGTGTTGTGTTATGTTGTGTTGTGTTGTGTTGTGTTGTGTTGTGTTATGTTATGTTATGATGTGTTATGTTATGTTATGTTATGTTTATTTGTTAAGTAGGTACACACACACACACACACACACACACACACACACACACACACACACACACACACACACACACAACCACTGAGAATACTCGACCGTGGTTTAGATGGGACAGAGAAGAGACAGGAATTAATAAGGGAGGGAGACAGAGGCAGCGAGTTACTTCCACCGGATGGACAGCCTGTGGCATAGGCCTACCTTCCTACCCTACACACCACCTACACCTACACACCCACACCACACTCCCATACACCCTTTCTACACCCTAAACCTACTTACACTACGTATACTCCACCAAATACAAACATTTGTAAACTACAGGATAACGATAAGTATAGTACGGGTGTTGTCATAACTTACGATACACCTTATACAGTATTCACGATAGATCTTGTACTCATTAACCTGGATGTACTGTACACTTGTTTATACCGACCAGGTGAGCAAGACAACAATCCGCTCTCCCCGCCCATCGTCTAACTTGACCGGTCGGCTGGTGCTCAGACAAAAATTTCCAATGGACAAAATCCTCATCAGACAAAATCTCAAGTTGACAAAACCCCGAGTATACAAAACTACACTGGACAACCACCTGAATTTAACAGAATTGTCCAATGTGATCTTCTTCACTGGGATTCTGTACAACGGAAATTTCGGTGGTGGGTTTTGTCTGACAGCAGTTCTGGACAACAAAGCACATACCTCCAGGCCAAGGAGTGCTGCCGTAAGCTACTGTGTCTGATTAATTATTTAAGAGGTGAAAGTGGGTCCCATGTGCCTGAAGACCCGTGTGGGACAGTTGTGGATACATGTGTACTAAGCCTTCGGTACAGTAGGAGGTAACGAGGCCGGCACTACACTCGACCGCCTTCACATCCCCAACTGTAATGTTAGGCACCCATTTATAGCTGGGTGGACTGAGGGTGCCTGGGATCGAAGCAGTGTCTCTTAGAATAGAAGGTGAGTGTTTTATCCACTCGGCCATTGCACAGCATATTTAAGAGGTACGTACAGTCTCGTTCAAGATTCATCGAACACTGCTGGAGACAGCTGGCAACTCAAGGCCGTTTGTTTACTATAGTACGTAGTATAATATAATGCGAAACATTACTCCCAAACCACGAGAACCGTAACTACAATACTTGAGTACAATGACTTAAAACTTGGAGCGTGATGACTTGAACCCTTGAGTGATATGAACTAAACCTTCAAATACAGTAACTTAAAGCCTTGGATACAATCACCTGAACCCTCGAGAACAGTGGCGCTGTACAACAAGTCCCTCGCTGTATACTGTGTCAGGGCGAGACACCTGACAAACAAAACAAACAAAGATATTGTTTACCTGCAGCCGAAAAAAATCAGTCCAATTTCAACTGCCATCTGGGATCGAACGAGGGTGCTATAGTTACGTTAGGGTGCTCGTTGGCCACTGCACCACGACAACCCCACCAGGCAAAGTGGCTCCCCAGTGGCTGCATCAGGTGAGTGGGGTGTCACGTGCCGTGTTAATACCTGCGGCCAGGTGAGTGGCGGCTCCAGTGAGGCACTCCCGTATAAGTGAGTGCCTTTGAGCACCCTCCAGGCTAATAGTGCCATACAAACACCCCCCCCCCCCCTCTCTCTCTCCCTCTCTTCACGACCGTCTCTCTCTTGTCCTTATTTACTTATTCTATATTTCCTCTCATTCTTATGTCACTGTGATCTCCCCTCACCGATATTCCTTCTTCTTCTTCTTCTTCTTCTTCTTCTTCTTCTTCTTCTTCTTCCCCCCCACACACGATTTTTCCCTTTGTCGGCATGTCCTCCTACTCTCTTGCCTTCTTGTCTCCCCTCCCTTCCCTCCCTCTCCCCTCACTTCACACCAGCACTTTTATCTTTACATCACGTCTAACTCCCCTCGGCGTACGGCAACTCCCCTCAGACCATCCTCCCCTTCTTTCCCATATTCTTTCCCATCTTTCATCCTCTGTGTGTGTGTGTGTGAGGGGAGAGTTGCCCTCTAACCTCCTCTCCCCTCACCTGCTCTCACCTCCTCTCCCTTCACCTCAACTCAACTCAACTCAACTCACCTCCCTTCCCCTGCCTTACTTACCCTCACTTCTAAAACCTCCTCTCCCTTGATTCCCCTCCCTTTCCTTCCTCTCCCTCTTGACCCCCCTTCCCCTTCCCTTACCTCCCCTCCCCTCGGGCCGCTGGCAGGTATTATAAAGGGATGCTGGAGACCCACATCTTCAATTTCGAGCACCACGTTCCTCACATCACTCTCCCTCCTCCTCCTCCTCCCCCCCCCCCTTCCTTCTCCTTCCTTCACCTCGTTTTCCGTCTTCACTCTCTCTCTCTCTCTCTCTTCTTTTGTGGCTTCATCTCTTTTTCTGTCTCTTTTCTTTTATCGTTTCTCTCTTTCTCACTCTCTCTCTATTCTTTACTCGTTTTACTTCTCTCTCTCTTTCTTCTCTTTCCCTTTCTCCTCTCTCTCTCTCTCATTTTATCGTCTCTCTCTCTTCGTTTCACCTCTCTCTCTCTCTCTATCTTTTCTCTTTTCACCTTCTCTTTCTCTCTCTCTTCTTTTATTGTTTCTCTTCATCTCCCTATTTTTTTTTCTCTCTCTCTCTCTATCTTTTATCACCCCTCTTCCTACACTCTTCTTAACCTCATCTTTTCCCGTTCTTCTCACACCTCACTTCAGTTCCTCTTTCTCAACTCCCATCTTCCTTTTCTCATTTTTCTGATTCTCGTTTATCATTGTATTTTTCTTTGCTTAGTTTTCCTTATCCTCCTCTCAACCACTTCTCTAATTCTCTCTTCTTCTTTTTTACCTTTCTCAACCTCCTCTCACTTCTCTTACTCTCCCCATCCCCCTATCCCTCTCACCTTCTCCCTCCCTCAAACACACTCCTTCCTCACCCCCCTCCCTCAAACACACTCTCTTCCTCACCCCCCTCCCTCAAACACACTCTCTCCCTCACCCCCCTTCCTCAAACACACTCTCTCCCTCACCCCCCTCCCTCAAACACACTCCTTCCTCACTCCCTCCCTCAAACACACTCTCTCCCTCACCCCCCTCCCTCAAACACACTCCTTCCTCACTCACTCCCTCCCTCAAACACACTCTCTCCCTCACCCCCCTCCCTCAAACACACTCTCTCCCTCACCCCCCTCCCTCAAACACACTCCCTCCCTCAAACACACTCTCTCCCTCACCCCCCTTCCTCAAACACACTCTCTCCCTCACCCCCCTCCCTCAAACACACTCTCTCCCTCACCCCCTCCCTCAAACACACTCCTTCCTCACCCCCTCCCTCAAACACACTCCTTCCTCACTCCCCCCCTCAAACACACTCTCTCCCTCACCCCCCTTTCTCAAACACACTCTCTCCCTCACCCCCCTCCCTCAAACACACTCTCTCCCTCACACTCTCTCCCTCACACAGTCGATGTCCTCCTCTGTGACCGTCGTTCCAACACTCATCTCTCACCTCTACCACTTGACTGCACCAGGCGGTCCTTCAACAACCAACTCAACCTAACTCTTTCTCCTCTTGCCTCTCCTCTTATGAAACTTGTCGAGGGATTCTTCTTTTTTTCTTCGTTTTTTTTGGGAGTCACTTTTGTCCCTTATTATCAAACTTTTCAGGAGTGTTTAAGACTCAGATGGCAGCTTTATACCTTCAAGGAATCAATCAATCAAATGGTATAGAATTCTCAGGTTGTTTTTGTTGTGTGTATTAAATCGTATTCTTCAAGGTGTTGGATTCTTTTATGTTGTGAGTAGGATTCAGTTAAGGGGTGGGGGGGGGGGGGAGGTAGGGTAACTTTCTATTCACGTTTAGATAAAAGGGACCCGATTTATTGGTTTGTCTTATACTGTCACCGTATGGGATTCACTACACCTGTTCCTGATGTCTAAACATGAGCTCTTGATAAGTCTGATTCTAAAGTAATTCCAATCTTTTTGTCTCTCCTCTAGGACTGCTCAGGTGACCTCATTAGACTACTGACGACACTTCCTACGTCTTGTGGGCGAAGTTCTAACTCTCAAGACATGATTTATGCGTCTCTTGTAACTACACCTGTCCGCCCAATTGTTTAGTTCCTGACATTGTAACAAAAACACAAAATTTACCTGATATTGAAAGAAAAACTCGTAACTTTACCTGACATTTTATGACACGCAGTAAGTGGGTTGTCGACTTAATAATTATCATGTGTGTGTGTGTGTGTGTGTGGCGACTCTGCTCACTCAACACTGACCTAATTTCCTGTTTCTCCTAGTGGTGCGGTGACGGCAACGCGAGGTGACGGCGCGGCGGCGTGACCACCTCAGCGCATACCGCAGCAAAGGTCTTACTGCTGGTCTACCCTCCACTTCCGTCTTCCCTAGTTGTAAACACGCTCCTTGGCCAACCTTATCACGGCGCTTGACAACTATATACATTATAAGGACGACGTATATGACCCAATTATCACACCTAATGGTTGCCCCTCGTTTACGAGGATGGCCGGCACAAGGGCCATCTAGGTGTGAATTTGTTTAACGCAGTTTCCTTGTTGAACTCTGGTCAGTTAGCAGGTAGCTCCTGGAAGTAGGTGCGAGCACGTCAGCAGGTTCGCTGGGTCGAGTGTCAGCGCAGCAGAAAGAGGACACCCACACAAGGTCAGGCAGTGTAAACAACTTACCTGGGCCAGACACCGAGCGACGACACCAGCAGTCAGCGATTCCTCTTCCTGTATACCTCAACTCCCCTGACTCAGCCGTGGCCAGTGTTGAAGTTTGAAAGTCAAGTTCGTGAATTCTAACTGGTCTGGCGTCTATTTGACAGTGCAAGGATTCACAAATAAAAGATTCTTGGCAATCTCAAATTTATGGAGTTCGAACCGACCAATTAAAGTTTAATTAGACATAACTCCGGGATTCCGATTGGTTCAGAAGAAATGATTGTTATTGAGTATCTTGTTTACAAAAAATCTGCAATCTCGAGCGCACTCATTAAAACTGACCAATGGCTGCGACGAAACGTAATTCCGGGATAATGATTGGGCAGGGGTGATGACCTCCCTAGATTATATACCTTGTTTACCGGCTCAGGTCAAGTGAGGTGAGCTGGAAGGGTCACAAACATGTTCGTCACTCACCACGCTGAGACCCGCCACCCTCACCCTAACTCTGCAATTATTGATTTTTTTCTTCTCCATCTAAAGCGATTGTGATTGTGTCGTACGTGCTGAAATGTACGAGTGTGTTGTGTAAACGTGTGTAATTACCAAGCCGTACAGTACCTCGGGGAAGTGAGTAACACCTCGTGCATCAGAGAACGTTAACCTACAATTCAACGAGATTAAACTAATAGTATTTATTGTGTGTGAAAATGTTACCCAAAATAAAAAAAAAAAACTATACAACACTAAAACAATGAGGAATTTTTTCTTAACAGTTTCATAAAAAACAAAAAAATATAAACCTAGTGATACTTAGTTAAGGATATAATGATAAATCCTTAGACATCTTTAACGCTAGTGAACAGACAGGGAGGACGAGGCTCCTTCTGAAGACTATACACACAACACAAAAAACAACACAAGAATAACAAAGAATTCAAAACAAACCCTCACAAAAGACTTTCATGATTACTGCATGATTAATTCTCCTGTCATAATAAATCAACACTAAATACTAAATCAAGATATTTTAGAGTAACAAATAACTATATAACGCCACCTTAACATATACAGGGGGATGACACTTCCACTGGTGATTTTGTTGATGCTCAGGTCTACGGTAATCCACTTGATTCATTACATAAACATTGTATTATCGTCAGACTTTATACCATTGTCTCCACTCCTCTGCTTCAAGTCGTACTGGTATAAGCATCACGAGTTTGATCAAGTGGAAAGGAACTTCTGTACGTTATGATAAAAACTTCCCCAAACTTTTTTTACCTTCTTTCATCACCATTATCAAATATATCCTTCTACTCCTCCCTCTCTCTAATTACTATCACCTTCCCCTTTCACCCCTTATACCATCACCTGACTCTCACCCTTCCCCCTTCTTCACCTCCTTTAGCCCCAAAACTCCTTCGAAGAGCCCTTACCAGCCCTCAGCAGCTGTCAGTCATTGAGAGGAAGGGGGAGGGAGAGAGGAAGGGGGGAAGGAAGGGGGGAAGGCAAGGAGAGAGGAAGGGGGAAGGCAGGGAGGGGAGGGAAGGGGTTATAGCTATCAGCAGAGGGGCGTGGAAGGAGTAAAAAGGTTGGGTGATGTACCATTCATCACTGATAACAAGGAGGAGCACCACCACCACGCCTCATTACACACAATACCTCTTAATACTCAAGATATTTACCAGCGCCGACTGACATGTAATTAAGATCTATGTGTTAACTTTCCCCTCACTGAGAGAGAGAGAGAGAGGGGGTGAGTGAAAGAGGTTTAGAATGGTTCCTCTTTCCCCCCTCCTCTCCTCTACTTTCCTCCCCCACTCTCTCTCTTGTCTTCTTCCTGTTCCCCCTGTTCCTCCCTCTTCAAATCCTATTCCTCATCCTCCTCCTCCTTCTCCAATTCTCGTGTCTTCCTTCTCCTCCACCTCCTCTTTCTCCACTCTCGGCTCCTCACTATTCTTGTCTTTCTCCTCACCATAAATTATTAGTTCCCCTCTCCTCTTTTTCTTCATCTTCTTATCACAATTTTCTCTTCCTTCGCCTCTATGGCTCTCCCCAATCCTATCTTCAACTTCCTCCTCTTCCTCTCTTTCCTCCTCCCCTACTCTCCGCTTCTTCTTCTACTCTCCTCCTCCTCCTCCTCATCCTCTCCTCTTCTCCTGTACTCCCCACCTCCTCTTCATCCCATCACCTATACTCTTCTTCTCCTCCTCCTCCTTCTCCTCGTCGTTTACCCTCCTCTTCACTGTCAGTATATTTCCCTTGTTTTTATAATCGACTCCCGCCTCTCCATTACGATGAGTCTCTCTCTCTCTCTCTCTCTCTCTCTCTCTCTCTCTCAGACAATAACATCACCACTAAGGGCTTCAGACAGACAAGTCCCTCACCTCGACCCCTCACAAGCATGACTATTTACAATGTTGTACTAGAGGTTAATGAAAATAAATTAGACCAAACAGAAAACAAATAACAAGGGACAAAACAAACAACAGGTGAGAGTAACACACGCACGACACAGACGGTAAAGGTGAAAAATAAAATATGACTGAAAAAAAAATCATAAAATTTAAAATAAAATAAACAGAAAAATTATAAAATAAACTGAAAAATAAAATAAAAATACAAAATAAAAAAATAAACTGAAAAAAATAAATAAATAAATAAACCTGAAATATAAAATAAATTGAAAAATAAAATAAAAAGTAAATAAAAGTCTGTAGGGCGTTCATAGATAACTGCTACAAGGAGACAACACCAGGTGACGGAGTAACATTCCGGTAGGGGGGAGACTGAACTAACACACTAGCAGGAGGGGGGAGGGGGGGGGAGAAGCAGGGAGACTGAACTAACACACTAGCAGGAGGGGGGGAGAGAAGCAGGGAGACTGAACTAACACACTAGCAGGAGGGGGGAGGGAGAAGCAGGGAGACTGAACTAACACACTAGCAGGAGGGGAGGGGGGGGGAGAAGCAGGGAGACTGAACTAACACACTAGCAGGAGGGAGGAAGAGAAGGAGAGAGAGAGAAAGACTGAGCCAACAAACCAGCAGGAGAGAAGGAGGGAGACTGAACTAACACACTAGCAGGAGGGGGGGGGGGAGAAGCAGGGAGACTGAACTAACACACTAGCAGGAGGGGAGGGGGGGGGGAGAAGCAGGGAGACTGAACTAACACACTAGCAGGAGGGGGGGAGAGAAGCAGGGAGACTGAACTAACACACTAGCAGGAGGGGGGGGGAGAAGCAGGGAGACTGAACTAACACACTAGCAGGAGGGGGGGAGAGAAGCAGGGAGACTGAACTAACACACTAGCAGGAGGGAGGAAGAGAAGGAGAGAGAGAGAAAGACTGAGCCAACAAACCAGCAGGAGAGAAGGAGGGAGACTGAACTAACACACTAGCAGGAGGGAGGGAAATAAGGGAGAAAGAGAAGGAGGGAGGAAGACTGAGCCAACAAACCAGCAGGAGAGAAGGAGGGAGACTGAGCTAACACACCAGCAAGAGGGAGGGAGGTAGGGAGGGAGAGAGACTAAGGTGAAACACGGGAGCAACAAGATCCCTGAAAATGAAGAAAATGATCAGCTGATGATAGGTCCCTGCGGGCCCTTCACCCCCGACGGTCGGGTTGAAAATGAACAAAACAAATATTTACCTGGCAAACTGTGCGACACAGATGGTCCCACTAAACTTTTATTCCCGCCCGCCACGCCATTATCAACCTTCCCCACCAGGACTGTAAGGGCACATGTTGCCTTAAGGAGCGCAGGGCGAAGAATGAGTCGTCCCGGTTATACGAGGGAGCTGATAAAGGTTGATCTAGTCATATAATTGACGAGAAAATGGAGTTTTGATGTGGATTTTGATTAAAAACCTTAAAGGTGAAGAGAAGAGGTTTGTCTTCCTGTGTGTGTGTGTTGAGGAGGACGCCAGAATGAGACATGATTGGGTGCTGCTCACTGTGCCAAAAACAAAAAACATGCTGGTTGAATTTTACCGAAAAATTTTTATGTGTTGTTTATTTAATTTCGATTTAATCTTTTATTTTAGAGTTTTACCAATTAACACGTGAACCATGGAGACGTAAACAGAGGCTCTATCTCTCCCTCACCCCTCCTGCACCCCCACCCTCCCCCCCCTTATCCCTACAACCCCATGTTTCCTCTTGCCACAGTAAAACACACAATCATCACCATCAACATTGCTACCAGTCTACCACCATCACCATCCACCACCACCACCATCCACCACCACCACCAACCAACCACCACCATCCACCACCACCACCAACCACCACCACCACCACCATCCACCACCAACCAACCACCCACCACCATCCACCACCAACCAACCACCCACCACCATCCACCCACCACCACCATCATCCACCACCACCATCCACCACCAACCACCCACCACCACCAGCCCTCCCCTCCTCACCCATATCCCACTTTTTATAAAATGTTCAATCGGTATTTACACATCAACTTTGTAGCGGCGGGTGAGTCCTAATTAGCTGAGCTCTAGGCCCTCGTTACAGCGACCACCTGCCTATACATCGGCCCTCTCACACTACTACACCCTCGATTGTACAAACACCTTACACAAACAGGGATTAAACCTCGTTATAACCTACAATCATATATAAAGGCATACATAGATATTATTGATCACATATCTTCAGCTATAAGGAAGATTGCCATACTGTCACCTTAATTAGTTACCTTCTACGTTAATTAGTTACAAATATACGTTATGACATGTAGTAATGGCGGCAAGTGTCATACAGACGATGCCTAAACCATTCCAAATAATATTCATAAAATGACAGATATTGTATTGCGAAATTGAAATGCAACTCTATACATATTTTCCTGCCATGTTAGTTGATTTAATCCGGCATTTATAAAATCCTGGGCTTAATACAGATTTTCTAGGTAATCCGATTTTGATTTTCTCTTGATTACGAAGTCACAGAAAACGGATTTAAACTCTGTGTGTGTGTGTGTGTGTGTAGTAGTAGTAGTGATGGAGGAGAGACTGCAGAGTTGGAGATATACCCCCATCATGACCTCCCTCCACCACCACCACCTCTTCCCTCCCTCACCTCCCCTCTACATCAGCTCTTTCTCCAACACCCTCCCCCCCCATCCATCATAACCCCCCAAGAGAGAGAGAGAGAGAGAGAGAGAGAGAGAGAGAGAGAGAGAGAGAGACTGACTGACCATGTAAACAACTGCCTCTGGTTGTGTTGTTGTCTATTAACCTTGATGGCCCCTATTTACTGTTTGATCAACTCTCACTAATCCTCTATGACAAAATTATTAAATACTCGCTGACAAAAAAAATACCATTACGTTACATCATTACTGTATCCCCACCCAGCCCATCCCACCTCACCCCACCTCACCCCACCCCACCCCACCTCACCCCACCCCACCCCACCCCACCCCACCCCATCCCACCCCACCCCACCCCAATAATATATCATATATTTTGGAATATTTACAATAATTAAAAATCAAGCGTCACTTTATATTAATATTTTTTTAGCCTAACAAGCGAGGGTCATAGAGTACTTCCGGTGTATGATTTTTTATTATAATTATGTAAATAGAAAGTACTGCATCTTAGTCTGCCCAGTAGTTGTACAGTACAGTAGTCTCTCGTCCCCCCCCCCCCCCACGCCCCCACTACCACATTGTTTTGTTCATGTAGGTGTTGACAGGCTGACATTACTCTCCATGCCGTTGACACTCACGCTGACACTGGCATAAACGTGTCATCTGTTTCTAAGTTTGTCTGCGTGAGTCATGACGGAACGGTTCAATTACGTAATTCAGACCAGTGTGCTCACCTAATCTTATTTTTTTTTTTTTAAGGGCTTTAGCCCACCCGGGCACGGGTCATTTTTAATGACTCACATCAAGGCCTGGGGGGCGAAAATATAATAATAATAATAATAATAATAATAATAATAATAATAATAATATTAATACAATTAATAACAATATTTAAAAATAAATAATTATACCCGGTAATATAAGAAAATACAAATACAATAATTATAAGAGTTTATAAAAATTATCAATAATAATAATAATAATAATAATAATAATAATAATAATAATAATAATACCCCCTGTAATAATAAAGAGCCATGAATAAATACAAAACAAAAAATAATAATATCAATAGTGAGAAACGATATATGTATGTTGTGTTGTTAAAATAAGAGTAACAATTGAGACCCTGCAATTGTGTGTAAATGAGGCAGAAAGTCAGATCAGCAACCTGGGACTTGGTCACAATTTTCGTGATGCCATATGGCAGCAGGGTCTACCATTAGACAACACATAATGCTTCCAATGTCTTCCCAGGCGGTAGTACCTCCCTGTTTGGTAGCTGCCTACTATCAGGACATAAAACCTAACTTTACCTAACTTACCTAACTAAACCTAACCAGAGATGCCATAACCTATCCTAACCTAACTTAATGTAGCCTACCCTAATTTAATCCATCTTGATGTACCCTAACCTAACCTAACCTAACCTCTCATAAGGAATTACCAAACGTTCGTAAAATTATTTTTCCTCGTAACTGAAGATCTAATCAAAAGTAATTCATTTTTTTCCTTATTTTCCTAAACCACGAAAGAAAAGAATTAGTTCCAAATATACCATTAAAGTCGAACTGGGACAACCTGGACTAGATGCTACACTTGATCCGTTCAGTTAGTGACGTTTATAATTAAGGTGACGAATCATTGCTAAAAGACATTAGTAAAAGACCTCCATATAACGCACTTTTCTTTCCGTATAATCGGTTAAATAGGGGGGGGGGTCACATCTAGCAGACCCTCGATATAACGCACTTTTATCTCTATATAGTTCGTTATATCGGAGGTTCCACATTTAATGGAACCTTGATATAACGGACTTTCACCTCTATAGTTCGTTAGATGGAAGGCTTCACAACTAACGGACCATCAATATAACGGATTTTCCTCTCCATAAAGTCCGTTAAATAGAGTTTGGCGCTAAGTTAACGTGTCGAGTCAAGGAAGAGTCTGAAATGCAAGCTTAGTGTTTTTATGGGGAATCATTTCTGTACTCTAGTTATACATTCTGGTTCATTCTATAATTTTCAGTTTGGGAGAATTATTCATCTTAAGATATTTTGAGAGTTAGGAACGTTACAGCTTCGTTATTTGTAACAACGTGATAACTACTGTATTAATGAGTACTTTCACCTACAACTTCAAACACAAGTAATCTTATAACAAATATGTACTCACGTATACTGTATTATATTTTTTTTAATTTATTTATTTATTTATTTATTCATTTGTCATTATTGCTGTTGTGTAAAAAATATTTCTACTGTTAAAGGGAAAACGGGCGATCATCATAAGGGAGGGGTAACTGAGTCATTGTGTGAGTGTCAGAGACGCCCTAAGTTACTGGCGGGGTTAGCGAGGCAAGACGGCTGCCAATGAGCCGTCTCGTCACGCCACGCTGACTTTTGGCATTTTGGGAGGTTACTTTTGCCTCGTAACCCTTCATTCATATGTAACAAGAGCTGTCAATCTATGCATTAGGTGGTTGTTTATGAAA
This sequence comes from Homarus gammarus, assembly GCA_958450375.1. Lineage (NCBI taxonomy): Eukaryota > Metazoa > Arthropoda > Malacostraca > Decapoda > Nephropidae > Homarus > Homarus gammarus. The sequence goes on along the minus strand of CAUDMG010002649.1, from coordinate 875,535 downwards.
TCGGGATGTATGCACACACAGGGAGACATTACGGCTCTTATGCCACCAGAACGAACGGATTACAGTGCCATGTGTTGAATATTTCATGTCCGCCGCCCGCCCTGGGTAACCACACACGCGCACCCCTTTCCAGCATTTGGTTATTCCTATTGTGGTAGTAGGTGGTGTGGTGGGTGGCCAGGGCGGCGCGTGGCTCAGGTCCCGCCACCCATTGTCAGGAGAGGCAATAGATCTCTCTACCCTTCTAATGGTCCGCCAGTATTTTTTTCCCCTCTCTCCATATTCCCATTTTTCCCTCTCTTTTATATGTAAATACATCTGGTGAATAACAAACGTGTATTAATACTCTCAAAGGCGCAGTAGTCAATTCATTAGACACGGCCGTCTTGGGTGTGACTCACTGCCTTTTAGCAAATTACATTACCAATCAAAATACGAATGGGCGGAAAATCTCCTCAGACTAACACGGAATACCGATGAGCAAAATGTAAACCTTAAATATGACATAAACTCGATGATATGAGAGTGTTGAGCAGCTGACAGTAGAACACAGCTGAGAACGTTGACTGAGTGACTGAGTAAAATGAGTGTGTTTCCCTCGACGACTCCCCCAGTTAAGTAACCAGCTGAGAGAAGCATCTAGCTCACTTGGTAAACAGAGACACAAGACTGGAGAAATGTTCCTGTGAGTGCTTACAGACGGGCAGCTGGACTACCTACGGTGCCGGGATCATCTGGATTATGATGTAAACACACTGTGGTGAGGGGAGGACCCACTCTCTTATGCTGAAGTAGGAGGGTGAGGCTCCATGCTTGTACAGTACTGGAGTTAGTGCCATTGTAAGATAAAAAAATGTACAAATAATATACTACTACTACTACTACTACTACTACTACTACCAATAATAATAATAATAATAATAATAATAATAATAATAATAATAATGATAATAATAATAATGCTGTAAAATCATAGTTCCCGATTTTTATTTTTTTAAGCATTTTGACGAAATTAAGTAACACCTACCAGTGATAAATTATCTAAATTAACTAATATTTATAAAGAAAGTTGCTATTTATCATGACTTTCCAGTATACAATAATTACTACAAAAACTAATGATGATAACGTGATAAACAAAGATATACAAGATAAACAAGAAAAAGAACTAAAAGAGAAATAAAAACAGTTTCACCCTCAACACAACACAACACCAGAAACACCAACACAGTCAACACACAATGTAATACCCATACCCCATCAACCCTAGAGTGGGGGGGGAGGGGGGAGGGGGGAAGAAGGAAGGGAGGATAGGGAGAGAAGGAGGGAATATGGGGAAAAGAGGAGGGTGGAAGGGAGGAGGATGGGAAGGGGAAGGAGGAGGATGGGAAGGGGAAGGAGAGGGAGGGAGGGATGGAGGGGAGATGTGGAAGACGGTAACAATCCAGACAGACACTCAGAAATACCAACACTCCTGACCTATAACACAATCGTCCTCTGGGAACAAAAAGAGAACTTGACCTTTCACTGTGATGACCTTTGACCTGTAGTTGTGCAAATAGTAACAACTGGTCCTTGGCTGACCTTCCAAATTATCGAACAAAGTTGGACTTTATCAGTGTAAAGTGCGCTGACAGACAGAGAAACAGACAGTTAGACAGGAGGAACACTGTCTACAAGTGGATAATAATAATAATAATAATAATAATAATAATAATAATAATAATAATAATAATAATAAATATCGCCACACTAAACCGCTATATTCATAACCACACCCTCCTCCTCCTCCTTCTCATCTCTGCTCCCTCTCCTTCTCTTTCCCTCTCCCTTTTCCATTCACCCTTCGTTCTCCCATCCCCTCTCCTCCTCCCTCCCCCCCTTCCAAATATAAATGGCAGAATTATACATCTCATATTTACTATCTGCTTTTCTCCCTTCCTCTGCTTTTACCCTGTCATCCCTCCCTCCCTCCGTCCCATTTTCCTCCCCCGTCATCTCTCTCACTTCCCCTTCCATTTGCTTCATCTCCTTTTATCCTTCAATCTCTATTATTATCCTTGGTCTTTATCCTCAATTTTTAACTTTATCTTTGTATATTCTCTCCTTATTCCTTCTTTATGTTCCCAATATTCCTCGTACTTCTTCTACTTTTATCCTCTCTTTCTCCTATCTTCTCTCTTTCTCTTCTTCCCTTTACATCCCTCTTTCCTCCTCGTTACTCCTCCCCCAAAGAACGTTATCCCTCTTTCGTTCCCCACCTTCTCTCTTACCTTTTGTTATTTTCTTTTCCTTTGGCATCTTTACATCTTCTTCGTCCCTGCCACTTCTACCCCCGTTATTCTTCTCTCTTCTCCCTCTCCCCACCATCTCCTCCTACCGCCCCCCTCTCCCTTACCTCCCTCCTCTCACCAACAACCCTCTCTTCCATATCTCCTTCCGCCAATCCCTCTTTTCCCCACCTCTTCCCATCACCCCCCTCTACCACACCTCTTCCCATCACCCCCCTCTACCACACCTCTTCCCATCACCCCCCTCTACCACACCTCTTCCCATCACCCCCCTCTACCACACCTCTTCCCTCTACCACACCTCCTCCCGGCCGTCAGCTGTGCACGACATAGATGTTAAGTACGGCGGTGGGACAAACTATCAGTGTGCCGTCACCCATCACCACGAAGCTGAGTGCCCAATATTTACATGATGTGAACACCACCTGGGAGACGCTACCAGGAATGGGGGGAAGGGGAGGAGGAGAGGGGGAAGGAAAGGGGAGGGAGGGAGTTCTGTTGGAAGAGAAGGAGGGGTTGTAGAGGAAGAGAGAGAAAGATTTTGAAGGAAGAGAGAAAGAGGTTCTGGAGGAAGAAGAGGAGAGGCTCTGGAAAGACAAGGAGAAAACTAAAAAAAATTAATACAAAATTAAATGTGGATAAAAAGGAGTAGATAAATAACCAAAGTATGTGGTGAGAGGTGAGGTAAGGGGGAGGGAGTAGACCCTGGAGGTAGACGACTATAAATGGAAACAAGAAAAGACACACAAGAGGCAAAACTCTCTCACTCGCACCGTAACTCTACCAGATAAAGTTCTTCTTCTCTCTAAAGGGTCGCTGGTCCTCGCCCGCGGCACCCTCAGTCCACCCAGCTGTGAACAGGTACCTACTTTAGCTGGGGAAGTGAGGGTGGCCACATTGCCTCCATGTGTACCGAGACTTAATACTATGACATGACACCCACTTTTAGGTCTAGGAGGAGCACCTAGATGGAAGGGTTAGGTTAGGTTAGGTTAGGTTAGGTTAGGCCTGGGAGGAGCAACACTAATATATTACGTACTGTACCTAGACTAACAGACCAATACAAGTTGTGAGTGAGTAGAGTTATGCGATTAAAATTCATCATGACAGTAAAGGTATCTGGGATAAGGCTACAGGTTTATGGTACTGCCGCCCCAAGGGAATTACTGTAACTGTACTTTATACTAACTCGTAGCTCCAGTTTGTAATATAAAGTTTCCGATACTGTCACCGCTTGGGAGTTACTGTAAACTGTATTTTATACCTACACGTGTACTGTACCTGCAGCTACATTTTTGATGCTGTCACCACATAGGACTTCTGAAATAAAACTGTTCCTGTAATAATATTTTAAATAGGCTTATTCATTCTCATTTTAATTATAAGAGAGATCTCAAGGTGGTGTGTGTGTGTGTGTGTGTGTGTGTGTGTGTGTGTGTGTGTGCCTTAATGGATTGGGAAAAATTTTAGTGTACAGAGTTGAGACAGCGTGCGTGAAGAGGCTCATCTTACTTCACCTCTCGAATGAATGTGAGCCCCGAGTAGTGAAAAAGGGCAGAAATAGAGAGGCGAATAACCTGTGGAGAACTGTAAATATGAGAAGACAACTGAGGATTATAAGAATTTACGTTCGAGGAGGTCGTGTGAGGTGACGGCGTCCTCCCCCCCCCCCCCCCTCCTATCACGACTTTACCTCAGCACCACCTCCCTTCCCAATCCTCCCTGTCCCACCCCTTCCATCTCCTTCTCACGTTAACATTTTGCTGTAATTCGTAAGACATACTGTACCCCTTTACGGGAATATTAATGATGTTTCGATCAATTCAAAGATACACCTCTACCTAGGCAGGAAGTTCTCACACTACTAGGTGGTCGGAGAGTGGACACCGTCTGAAGAATCAACAAAACAAGAAGCATGACGACCCGCTGTTTATTCCATCACTCAGCCATTTTTTACCCGTACGTCAACCATATTTCCGACAGTTTTTTGTTTTGTGATTTGTGATTGATATGTGTACAACGTTAGGATTTGTTGTGGTGGTCTGGGAGTTTGGCGTCACAACACGGAACCTCTGACATAAACACTCGTCGTCTGACCCCCCAAACACCTCCTGACCTCTACCGCTGATTGGCTGATCAACCTGCGTAGGTGGACGTTTATTGGTTATAATGATGGAGAGGCGGGGCTTAGGGTTTCTGCGGTGTTATGCATGAACGAATCAAATTAAAATTACCGAGAAGTGCAAGCCAATGACGGGAGGCCGGCAAGGACGCATGGTGACACAACATGGTGACCCACCACACACACACACACCTTGTGCCTCAGTGATACCATGTACCAAACATACATACAAACACACTATGCACCTAACGCACACACACACACACACACACACACACACACACACACACCGTGCTACACAACACTGTATTACTTTGTACTACACTGTTGTGTCTAGTACTGTAATTTACTTTATCGTACTACAGTGTATTAATTTATTCTTGTATTGGATTGTAATATAATGTATTCTTTAATAAAATTACTGAATTGTATCGTCCTGTAATATACTGTACTAGTGTACTAAGTGTCTTGCATTACATGGTATTGTATTACACTGTAGTTACGGTAGAATCTCAGTGTAATTTCTACGATATATTTTGGTCACAATATTTGTATCGTAGGTTAAGTTAGTTAGCAAGTTAAGAGGCTTTCTCACACCCACGATTTATGAGGTAAATTTAATGTATGAATTTATGAAAGTGTTATGTTAAATGTGAAGGGGAGGGGAGTATGAGGGGGTAGGAGGGTGTGATGTGAGGAGGCCACACACACACACACACACACACCGTCCTTGCCACTGACCTCCGTTTTGTTGTTTGTTTACTAACATTATTTTCAAGCACCTGCTGCCTCGTCAAACGTCTCTTTCTCTCCTCTCCTCTCCTTCTCCTCCTTCTCTCTCTCTCTCACGCATTTCTTGCTTTATTCTTGACGTATGTTTTATTCATCTTTTTCTCTCCGTTGCATGGCAAAGATAGACAGTTTCTCTCACTTGTTACATGACCAAGGTAGATAACGTCTCTCACTTGTTACATGACTAAGGTAGATAACGTCTCTCACTTGTTACATGACCAAGGTAGATAACGTCTCTCACTTGTTACATGACTAAGGTAGATAACGTCTCTCACTTGTTACATGACCAAGGTAGATAACGTCTCTCACTTGTTACATGACCAAGGTAGATAACGTCTCTCACTTGTTACATGACTAAGGTAGATAACTTCTCTCACTTGTTACATGACTAAGGTAGATAACTTCTCTCACTTGTTACATGACTAAGGTAGATAACGTCTCTCACTTGTTACATGACTAAGGTAGATAACGTCTCTCACTTGTTACATGACTAAGGTAGATAACTTCTCTCACTTGTTACATGACTAAGGTAGATAACGTCTCTCACTTGTTACATGACTAAGGTAGATAACGTCTCTCACTTGTTACATGACTAAGGTAGATAACTTCTCTCACTTGTTACATGACTAAGGTAGATAACTTCTCTCACTTGTTACATGACTAAGGTAGATAACTTCTCTCACTTGTTACATGACCAAGGTACATAACTTCTCTCACTTGTTACATGACTAAGGTAGATAACTTCTCTCACTTGTTACATGACTAAGGTAGATAACGTCTCTCACTTGTTACATGACTAAGGTAGATAACTTCTCTCACTTGTTACATGACCAAGGTAGATAACGTCTCTCACTTGTTACATGACTAAGGTAGATAACGTCTCTCACTTGTTACATGACTAAGGTAGATAACTTCTCTCACTTGTTACATGACTAAGGTAGATAACTTCTCTCACTTGTTACATGACTAAGGTAGATAACTTCTCTCACTTGTTACATGACCAAGGTAGATAACTTCTCTCACTTGTTACATGACTAAGGTAGATAACTTCTCTCACTTGTTACATGACTAAGGTAGATAACTTCTCTCACTTGTTACATGACTAAGGTAGATAACGTCTCTCACTTGTTACATGACTAAGGTAGATAACGTCTCTCACTTGTTACATGACTAAGGTAGATAACTTCTCTCACTTGTTACATGACTAAGGTAGATAACTTCTCTCACTTGTTACATGACTAAGGTAGATAACGTCTCTCACTTGTTACATGACTAAGGTAGATAACTTCTCTCACTTGTTACATGACTAAGGTAGATAACGACTCTCACTTGTTGCATGACCAAGGTAGATAACGTCTCTCACTTGTTACATGACCAAGGTAGATAACTTCTCTCACTTGTTACATGACTAAGGTAGATAACGTCTCTCACTTGTTGCATGACCAAGGTAGATAACGTCTCTCACTTGTTACATGACTAAGGTAGATAACGTCTCTCACTTGTTGCATGACCAAGGTAGATAACGTCTCTCACTTGTTACATGACCAAGGTAGATAACGTCTCTCACTTGTTACATGACCAAGGTAGATAACGTCTCTCACCTGTTACATGACTAAGGTAGATAACTTCTCTCACTTGTTACATGACCAAGGTAGATAACGTCTCTCACTTGTTGCATGACTAAGGTAGATAACGTCTCTCACCTGTTACATGACTAAGGTAGATAACGTCTCTCACCTGTTACATGACTAAGGTAGAAAACGTCTCTCACTTGTTACATGACTAAGGTAGATAACGTCTCTCACTTGTTACATGACTAAGGTAGATAACGTCTCTCACTTGTTACATGACTAAGGTAGATAACGTCTCTCACTTGTTACATGACTAAGGTAGATAACGTCTCTCACTTGTTACATGACTAAGGTAGATAACGTCTCTCACTTGTTACATGACTAAGGTAGATAACGTCTCTCACTTGTTACATGACTAAGGTAGATAACGTCTCTCACTTGTTACATGACTAAGGTAGATAACGTCTCTCACTTGTTACATGACTAAGGTAGATAACGTCTCTCACTTGTTACATGACTAAGGTAGATAACTTCTCTCACTTGTTACATGACTAAGGTAGATAACGTCTCTCACTTGTTACATGACTAAGGTAGATAACGTCTCTCACTTGTTACATGACTAAGGTAGATAACGTCTCTCACTTGTTACATGACTAAGGTAGATAACTTCTCTCACTTGTTACATGACTAAGGTAGATAACGTCTCTCACTTGTTACATGACTAAGGTAGATAACGTCTCTCACTTGTTACATGACTAAGGTAGATAACGTCTCTCACTTGTTACATGACTAAGGTAGATAACTTCTCTCACTTGTTACATGACTAAGGTAGATAACGTCTCTCACTTGTTACATGACTAAGGTAGATAACGTCTCTCACTTGTTACATGACTAAGGTAGATAACGTCTCTCACTTGTTACATGACTAAGGTAGATAACTTCTCTCACTTGTTACATGACTAAGGTAGATAACGTCTCTCACTTGTTACATGACTAAGGTAGATAACGTCTCTCACTTGTTACATGACTAAGGTAGATAACGTCTCTCACTTGTTACATGACTAAGGTAGATAACGTCTCTCACTTGTTACATGACTAAGGTAGATAACTTCTCTCACTTGTTACATGACTAAGGTAGATAACTTCTCTCACTTGTTACATGACTAAGGTAGATAACTTCTCTCACTTGTTACATGACCAAGGTAGATAACTTCTCTCACTTGTTACATGACCAAGGTAGATAACTTCTCTCACTTGTT
>CAUDMG010002649.1:850000-862500 GCA_958450375.1 Homarus gammarus | reverse complement strand
TCTTCATAATACTCCGCCAGATAATCTCTTCAGTGTATAAGCTGAATGTCACCTACTCATAATACACAATCACACCAAGACAAGACTTAATAATACTTCGAAAAATATTAGACTATAACACTCAACTCATAAAAACATAAGCATTATACTGTTACTCAAAAAATAAACAAAACACTACGACTTAAATTTAAACAAAACATTATGAATAAAAAAATAAACAAAACTCTATAACACTCAGAACATAAACTTAAGATTCTTTACTATCTCCAAAAAAAAAAAATACCAGACTGCCGCGTCGCTAAGATAAAAAAAAAAAAAGTGAACATCGGAATCCTCAAGAAATAAGATCCGGCACGAACGCAGCAGTTTCTTCTACCCTCCCTTCCTTCCTTCCTTCCTCCCTGCTGCCCTGGTCTGGTCAGTGGCCATAGCAGCATCATGTGTGTGTGTGCGTCTGTGTGTGTGTGTGTGTGTGTGTGCCCCCTCTGACCCGTCCATCTCCCTCCCACTTTCATGCTTGATCCACTTACGGCTTGGGCGGCCACGGACCTCACGACCAATACGCTCTACCAATGTTTGCCCTGTGCCTCCTACGATGCTTCTCTGTTTTAACATTATCCCATGTTCGCCTATTTCTACTTTTCTCAGTGCCTGTACGTGGATACAACTTTTCTCATTGTTCCCCGCGTGTGTGTGTGTGTGTGCGTGTGTGTGTGTGTGTGTGTGTGTGTGTGCTGTTTTACCCTCCGTCGATGGACTTAAATAAAGATTTCTTATAAAACATGTTTGTTTCATCTTCAGCCGATGTTGTTGTTGTTTTTTTCACTAGTATTCGAAACCTCTTTGCTTTAATTATTACCCAACGGTCTTGTGCCCATTTTTTATTCAGAACTGTATAGCATCTTCCCGGCGTGAAGTTCGTTTTCCTCGGTTCATCCAATTTTATGCTATTCTGCTCGGAGTTTTAAACACCCAACTTCCAAAACTTTGACAATAAACCCAACAAATGAAAACAAGAGAGCATCGTCAAGATCCGACTTTGCGAGTTCTATTAACTGTACCAGGAGATTTTCCCGCCATCCTGTATTAATATACACCTACAACCTTCATACAGCGATTCACTTCACATCGCAATCTCCAGCCGTACTCTACTAAAACGATGCAATATTGCAAACTGGTGTGTGTTGACCGAGGCAAAACCTATAAACAAGAGGTGTTGACGTCAAGGGGAGACTGTGTTATGTGTGAGTAGCGGGGTCGCCCTCCCCAAGGTGCCTGCCTCTGAGTTTCAAAGCTTCCTACGTCAACTTTTTATCTTAACTGGGAATACGAGCAAGCTTCTAGCTCTACTAAAGACTCGGTGCCATTCCTACACTATCTGCACCGTCATTCTGGTGTTCAAGCTTAAGTGAGTCGCTTAAACGCGTTCTCACATCTCCAATTAGGGTGAAAATTTGAATCTACGAATATCTGATACTGTGGGCCCCCCAGACTCCTCTCTGGTCCCACGCACGCCAGCTGCCAGCCACGCACCCAGCATCACCTGCACGTTACCCGGCATGCAATACCTTCCTTGTCTGCATAATTTACAGAGATTCGAGAGTTCTAATCTTCTCTGGGGTGGAGCAACACAGTCTTTCACAGCAACAACAACAACAAAAATATTGGAATTATTTTTTTGTTTATTTACTCTCTCTCTCTCTCTCTCTCTGTATTTCTTCCTTTCTTTCGTTTTGTATATCTTCCTCCCCTCTCATTCCTATCATCTTTCCTCCCTACCTCATACCTTCCCTCTCCATCTCACCTCTCCTCCTCTCTATCCCTTCCCTTCCCTTCACACACACACACACACATCTACTCTCCCTCACCTCTCTCACATAAAGGTATCTATCACTAATACTCTCTCTCTCTCTCTCTCTCTCTCTCTCTCTCTCTCTTCTCATTCATTCATTCATGTTCTTTCCTTCCTCCTCTCTGGGTTTTTATCCCATCTTATCCTTAATTAACTCCTTCACCCATCCCCTCTCCTTCCTCCCTATCTCTCTCCCCTTCATCTTCTCTTTTTCCTCATTATCTCACCCCTTTACCTTCTCTTCTTCTTCCTCCCTATCTTCCCTTTCACCCTATTTCTCTTCCTACTCCATATCTCTCTCCCTTCACCCTCTCTTTTCCTCCTCCTCCCTCTATCTTTCCCGTCATCCTCACTTCTTCCTCAGTATCTCACACCCCCCTCCTCCCCTCCCCCCCATATGTTCTCTCACTCCAAAGTTCTCTAACGGGTTTCTATGTCTTGTTTTCTCTGTCGGGTTCTCTAAAACATGTTACCTGATAATGTTCTCTCGGTTAAGTTATCAAAATTCTCTCCATTGATGTTCTCTAAATTCCTTCGTGTAAATTATGTTCTCTCTGTTGTGTTCTCTCCGGCCTGTTATTTACGTTCTCTCTACTGAGTTCTCAAAATCATATCCTGTTTCTCACACTCATCTCTTAAAGTTCTCTCCCTCTCTTAAAGTTCTCTCCCTCTCTTAAGGTTCTCCCCCTCTCTTAAAGTTCTCCCCCTCTCTTAAAGTTCTCCCCCTCTCTTAAAGTTCTCCCCCTCTCCTAAAGTTCTCTCCCTCTCTTAAAGTTCTCCCCCTCTCCTAAAGTTCTCTCCCTCTCTTAAAGTTCTCCCCCTCTCCTAAAGTTCTCCCCCTCTCCTAAGGTTCTCCCCCTCTCTTAAAGTTCTCTCCCTCTCTTAAAGTTCTCCCCCTCTCCTAAAGTTCTCTCCCTCTCTTAAAGTTCTCCCCCTCTCCTAAAGTTCTCTCCCTCTCTTAAAGTTCTCTCCCTCTCTTAAAGTTCTCCCCCTCTCCTAAAGTTCTCCCCCTCTCCTAAGGTTCTCCCCCTCTCTTAAAGTTCTCTCCCTCTCTTAAGGTTCTCTCCCTCTCTCAAAGTTCTCCCCCTCTCCTAAAGTTCTCCCCCTCTCTTAAGGTTCTCCCCCTCTCCTAAAGTTCTCCCCCTCTCTCCTCCTCAGTGTCTCCCCAGCGTGTCACGGGGAGCAATAGGTCTCACTTACCTTCACGACCCAAGCTATTCATAAGTAATAAAGGTCACATCAAACCCTCGCCGCTTAACCCAATTACAGCAGGTGGCCAGACATGATCTTACTCTCACCTTGAGTACGATGAGCTTAAAAAGTTCCTTGATAACAATGATCTTAGGGGTAACTTTAGTAGAATGAGAATAGACTTATCCGTATCAATGTGGTGTATGGGCTAACTTGCCTCTCTCTCTCTCTCTCTCTCTCTCTCTCTCTCTCTCTCTCTCTCTCTAAGGTAAAAAAACAAAAAAAACATCACGTGTGTTTTACTGCCAACACAAACTGACGTCCGTGACAGCTGTGAGAAGACGTTTACACTTCATTACAGGACAGATGCACCAAATGACATCTTAATTTATCCGTGATTTCTTTTTTTTGGGGGGGTGGGGGGGGGGGGGATATTTTCCTCCTTAATGCATGATGTCATAAGGTGTCTCCCAGAGGTGATAGCTGTGGCAGCACGATATTGCCACCGATATGAAAATATCTTATCTAGTAAAAAGAAAGTGTTAATCTATGACGAAGGCTAGTCACACACACACACACACACACACACACCGTAATCATCTTCCAGCAAACCTCCACAAAATAAAGCAAAGATAAATTTTAGTAGTGCGTGAGAGAGGAAAAATTTAAGAGAGAGAGAGAGAGAGAGAGAGAGAGAGAGAGAGAGAGAGAGAGTCAGGGAGGAGGGAACAGGTGGAGGATGCTGGGGGAGGGGCAGAAAAATGTGGGAGGAAGAGGAATGTCCGAAAACTGTGATAAAGGAGAGGAATGGCAGGAATGTGGGGAGGAGAGGCAATGAAAGGGAAAAGAGGACTCAAAGGTAAAGACAGATAAAGAAAAATTAAAAACATTTCAAAAATCATATTTCTAGGTCTCTCTCTCTCTCTCTCTCTCTCTCTCTCTCTCTCTCTCTCTCTCTCTCTCTCTCATCCACACACACACACACACATAAACACGCATGTACACAGACATTCCAAACAAACAAATAAACAAACAAACAGGTGTACACACAAAGGCATACACACAAACACTGAAGTATACACAAAGCTATGCACACATACACAAAACACACACACACACACACACACACACACACACACACACACATAAAGAACCACGCTACCAAAGACCTGTGAAAAACACGTGTAAACACAAACAAATCCACACGAGAGAGAGAGAGAGAGAGAGAGAGAGAGAGAGAGAGAGGGGGGAGGGGGAGAAAGAAAAGGGAAGAGAAGGGAAAGAAAGAAGGGAAAGAAAGAAAGAAAGAAAGAAAGAAAGAAAGAAAGAAAGAAAGAAAGAAAGGACAACCAAACCTTAAGAAACAGTAAAGCACTCTAACAGCATCAAAAATAAACGTCGCTCAAGACAACCAATTATATTTCTTTCCGCTCTACTGACGTTTTTTTTTAGGGGAGGGGGGGCGGCAGACAACAGGTAGAGGAGGAGGAGGAGAAGACAAGTAGATTACCAGAGTGTCATATGTAAGGTTGTTACTCTACTTGTTAGCCTTGTATCTCAACAAACTCAAGATCTCACCGAATTTCTACAATGTACCAAAAAACATGATCTTTACAAGTAACACACCATGTCTACACTTACAAGCAACACACTAGACGTCCACCTTTACAAGCAACACACTTGATGACTACACTTACAAGTAACACACTGGATGACTACACTTACAAGCAACACACTAGACGTCTACACTTACAAGCAATACACCATATCAACATTTACAAGCAGCATTAATATATTATTCTAACAATCTACCTGTACCCTGAGACGTTCATTTATCACTAATTAAGGAAGGTAAAACCAGAGATACACAAGACTCAATAAACCTAGACTCAGGACAGGTATTCTTTAAGGTTCATTATACGTGAAGTTCTCCCCTTATCTATATAACTTACCTTAGCCCACACCTGAGCTACACGATGACAATGGCAGCACCGACGATCGAGATGACATCACAGAAATTATTATTATACCAAGATTCAACCCCCCCTCCCACCCCCCTCCCACTCCCCCCTCACCCCCACCTCCCAAATAAATAAATAAGCCATTTCTCTCATCCCCAAGTTAAAGGAAAGAGACTGTTATAAGGTATCGAATTTTGAAGAGTTGGAAAATTTAGTAAACAAAAGAGAATCAGGAACAAGTTACCAGAGGGAGTTGGATCCTTCTACCCGCTCCTCTCCCTTTTCATTCTCTTCTTCCTCCTCCTCCTCATCAACCTCTTCTTCTCCTTCTTCTTCCTCCTCCTCATCATCCTCTTCTTCTTCTTCTTCTTCCTCCTCCTCCTCCTCCTCATCCTCTTCTTCTTCTTCCTCCTCCTCCTCCTCATCCTCTTCTTCTTCTTCCTCCTCCTCCTCCTCTGGCAATGGCGTCGAACCTCCTCAATGAAGAGTATTTAACTCCCATTGATTTCTCCTTAACACAGAGACTCGAGATACATACTGGCCGAGAAGAGGAGGGGGAGGAAGAGGAGGAGGAGGAGGGAAGACAGTGAGAAGGAGAGGGAGAGGAGAGGTGGAGGATAGAGAGAGGACGAGGAGGAGTGGGAGGATGGAGAGAGAAGACGGGGAGGAGGTGGGGGAGGGATGACAAAGAGGAGATGGAAGGAAGAAGAGGAAGAGGAGGAGGAGGAGGAGGAGGAGGAGGAGGAGGGAAGAGGAGGAGGAGGAGGACAGGGGACGAATAATAATAGGAAGAGGGAGAATGGAAATAATAAAAGAAGAAGGGGGAGAGAGAGGAGGAAATGACGAGGAGGAATAAGAGATGTGGCAAAAGAAGAGGAAAGGAGGGGAAAGAGGAAGAGGAGGGGTTGAAAGAGAGGCACAGGGTTGAAACTGGAGAATAGAAAGGGAAAGAAAAAGAAGAGAAGATGGAGGAGGGGAATAAGAAGAAGAAGAAGAAAGAGTAGGAAAGGAGAGGAAAGTAGGTGGCTAAGTAGACTTGAAGTGAAAAGGAGGAGTAAATGGAGAAAGAGGACTAGCAAGGAGGGGGGGGGGAGGAAGAAGGAGAGGAAAAGAAGAGGATAAAGAAGAAGAACAAAAACAGTACGAACTGCAGCACAAGCAACAGTAGTAATAAACAGTAGCAACAGGAATACAAATAAAAAGTACAGCAACAGAAATAAACTCAGATAATACAGTGACAACAGAAGATAATTCACTTAACAGAAACAGTGGTTAATGCTGCTGTGTATAGTTTTCATTAGAGAGACAAAGAGGGAGAGATAGAGAGAGACAAATAGACAAGAGAGAGAAAAGGAGAGATAGAGCGAGAGAATGTGTGTGTGTGTGTGTGTGTGTATACGGTTGTAGTAGCCTAAACGACGGAAGAACCACAAGTAACAGAAACTAACGGAAGAAACAGTATCACCAAACAGGAATAACAGCAACGGAGACAGCACCACCACCACCACCACCGCCTCTTGCCACATCTTCCTGTCAAGTTCCGTCAAGATTAAACCTACAGTACAGCCTCGGTGGACACACACACACACACCAAGGCGATCCAAGCCACGGAGGAAGAGATGGAAGATGAGGAGGGGGAAAGCTGAAGAAGGAGGAAGGGGAGCAAGCTGGAGGAGGAGGAGTGGGAAGAAGGGGAGCAAGCTGGAGGAGGAAGAGTGGGAAGAAGGGGAGCAAGCTGGAGGAGGAGGAGTGGGAGGAAGGGGAGCAAGCTGGAGGAGGAAGAGTGGGAAGAAGGGGAGCAAGCTGGAGGAGGAGGAGTGGGAAGAAGGGGAGCAAGCTGGAGGAGGAAGAGTGGGAAGAAGGGGAGCAAGCTGGAGGAGGAGGAGTGGGAAGAAGGGGAGCAAGCTGGAGGAGGAAGAGTGGGAAGAAGGGGAGCAAGCTGGAGGAGGAGGAGTGGGAAGAAGGGGAGCAAGCTGGAGGAGGAGGAGTGGGAGGAAGGGGAGCAAGCTGGAGGAGTAGGAGTGGGAAGAAGGGGAGCAAGCTGGAGGAGGAGGAGTGGGAGGAAGAGGAGGAGGAGGAGTGGAAGGAGGAGTGGGAGAGGGAGCGAGTCTGCCGTCTGCTAAACTATTGGGGACCAGACTGCCATATCCATAGCAATCTTGTCTATCTGTAGGGCACAGTATTTACATATGAATACCAGCGGTGTTTCCACTTGCATGAACAAGGGGAGCTTCAACAGGCACCCCGGCTCCAGGAACAGGAAGACGAAGATGAGGAGGAGGAGGAATAGAAGGAAAATGAGGAAGTGAAGGAAGAGGTGGAAGTGTCGAGGAGGAGGTAAGGGAAGAGGAGAAAATGGTAGTGGAAGAGGTGAAGAACGAGGAAGAAGGGGAGATGAGAGACGAGGAGGAAGAGGGAGGGGGAGGAAGAAGAGGAGGAGGAGGAGGAAGAGGAGGGGGGAAGAAAAAAAAGAGCAATAAAACAGCAAGGAAGAAGGTCAAGATACAGTACATTGATGGGTGTAAACAAGCCTTAAACTGTTAATAAAGGTGATGGTAAGAATCTGTCCGTGGCCTTGTGACAGTAATACATAATTCCTCGCTCTCTTATGCCAGCACGACCCAGTTTATATATTTATTCACACACACACACACACACACACACACACACACAAATAATATTCCCCTTTTCTTAATTACTTCTTTATTGTTTTATAATTATCCCTCTTTATATCTCTTCTCTCCTTCACCTTTCCTCCTACCTACCTATATCTTCCCTATTCTCTTTGATAAATTGTGGCCATCCCATTTTCTCTGTATATTCTGTCAGTAATCCTATTTTACAAACGGCCAGTCACCCTATTTCCCCTCCCTACACACTGTCAGTTATCCTATTATCTCCCTCTATACTGAAACCCAGCCCATTTTCTCTCTCTCTCTCTCTCTCTCTCATCCAAACCCACCTTCTCCCCATCATCACCCACCTTTCTCCCTCCCTCCCTCCCTCCCTCCCTCCGCCACTCCCCACACCTGAGTTAGAGCGAGCCAGGGGAGGAGCACCTCGCTGGCCGCCTCACTCAAACTTTTCCAAAAATGTTTCAAACGGTGTCGGGAGAATCTTGTCAATAGCGTCTCATATGGACCGCGGCCGTCACCTAAAACAACCATCTAGTTTATTTACCTCATTTATTCCACCAATAATATCAAATATCCATCATCTTGAGGTTTTAAAAGCCAATGAGAATACAGTTTCGAGTAATGGGATAAAGTAAACTAATCGCAGACAAAAGACGGCGGTGAAGCAACTTTTTTTCTTTTTTTTTTTTTACAAGAACGTTTTGAGGGGGGACGTGTGTAAACGTTTTCTAGAGGGGAGGAGGGTGGGGGGGGAGGGGGAGGAGGAGGAGGGTGAGGGTGAGGAGGAGGAGGATATGGGGGTGGGTTGGGAGGGGGGAGGAGTTTTAAGGAGGCGCCTGAGCGAGGGTCTGAACGAACAAGAGGGGGGGGGGGGAGGGGCGAGAACTTGATTGTTATGCAGATGGCCATAACAGGTGGACGGGAATCAATAGATGCCGCTCTTGCTGCTTCTCCTCCTCCTGCTGCTGCTACTTCTCCTTATCCTCCTGCTGCTCTTCCTCCCGCTGCTACTCCTCCTTCTCCTCCTGCACGTCTCCTTGGCTGGTGAATATTAAGATGCTGTTACTGCTGCTGTTGTTGTTATTGCTGTTTTTCCTCCAGCACTTCTTGGCTAGTGACGGTAATGCTGTCCAGGTGGCGGTGGTGGTGGTTGTGGTCCTGCTGCTACTGATAAATGCTGTTTCTGCTGTTTCATCCCCCACGTTTTCTGACCTGCTGGCGCTAATGCTGTAATGCTGTTAGAGGTGCTGTTACTAGGCTGATCTTTCCCTCACTTCTTCTGTGTTACGGGTTTATTGGAGCTTGTGCTGGTAATACCGTAGTGCTGTGCTGACAATACCGTGATGCTGTGCTGCTGCTCATGCTGTGGCTGCTGTTTCTATTGGTCCGCTTGCACGGGAGAGAAAGGGGGGGGGGAGGGATGGTAATGAACCTTGGGTGTTGCTCTCTGTTAGTGCTAGTGTTCTCTCTCTCTCTCTCTCTCTCTCTCTCTCTCTCAGTATCGTCACACCTGTTCCTGTTGACAACGACATCTTCTACCGTTGCCATAATTGTTCTGTTGCCATGTCTGTGTATCTATAAATTATCACTGTTAATACTGCCCGTTGTCATCACTGTCATCACTGCCCGTTGTCATCACTGTCATCACTGCCCGTTGTCATCACTGTCATCACTGCCCGTTGTCATCACTGTTATTACTACCTTTACCATCTTCTTCCTCATCATTTTCTTCTTCCTTACCTCCCTTTTCCTTTCCTGTCCCCCCCCCCCCTCCTTTCCTCCTAACTCTCCTATTTTCTCCCTTTCTCCGTCTCCTCCTCCTTTCCTCTTCCTCCTCCCCTCTTCCTTCTCCTCCTCCTCCTCCCTCTTCCTTCTTCTCCTCCTCCTCCTCCTCCTCCTCCCCTCTTCCTTCTCCTCCTCCTCCTCCTCCTCCCCTCTTCCTTCTCCTCCTCCTCCTCTGACTTAAAGAGAAATCAATGAGGGTTAAATACTCCTCATTGAGAAGGATCCAACTCGCACTAGTAACTTGTCCTCGAGCCTCTCTTGTTATTCCTTGATCCTCTCGTGTTGTCCTCGATCCTCTTTTCTTGTCCTCGATCCCCTCTTGTTATTCATTGATCCTCTCTTGTTGTCCTCGATCCTCTTTTCGTTGTTCTCGATCCTCTTTTATTGTCCTCGATCCCCTCTTGTTATTCATTGATCCTCTCTTGTTGTCCTCGATCCTCTTTTCGTTGTTCTCGATCCTCTTTTCTTGTCCTCGATCCTCTCTTGTTATTCATTGATCCTCTCTTGTTGTCCTCGATCCTCTTTTCTTGTCCTCGATCCTCTCTTGTTATTCATTGATCCTCTTTTGTTGTCCTCGATCCTCTTTTAGTTGTTCTCGATCCTCTTTTGTTATCCCTGATCCTCTCGTTGTCCTCGATTGAGAACATCAAAAGAGGATCGGAAACAAAACAAACAATATAAGAGGCAATAAGAGAAGATCGAAGAGGAATTGCCATAAGAGAGTCGGATCCTCTTGAATTAAAGGAGGATAAAGAGGAGGTGGAAGAGAAGGAGAAACAGGAGAATGTGAGAGAAGAAGAGGAGGAAGAAAAAGGAGGTGGAAGAAGAGGAAGAGGAGAAGTAGGGGTAAATGGGAAGGAGGAAAGGAGAGGGGTGATGAACGAAGGGAATGAAGAAGGGAGGAAGGAAGAAGAAATGGAGAAAGATGAAGGAAGAAAAAGAAGGAAGATGAAGGAAGAATAGGGAGAAGAAGAATAAAGATGGGGGAAGGAAAGAAGAGAATAAAGATGAGGAAAAAAATCAAGGTAACGAAAAAGAGGAGACAAATGCAAATTAAGGAGGGAGAGGGAAAGAGAGAGAGAGGAGAAGAATGGAGGAAGATGGGAGAGAAGGAGGAGGATTATGAAAGGGAAGGAAGGAAGAGGAGGAGGAGAAGGAGGAAGATGTCACTTTTCTTCTGAGTTCTATAATAAAGAGAGAGAGAGAGAGAGAGAGAGAGAGAGAGAGAGAGAGAGAGAGAGAGAGAGAGAGAGAAACATAATTTCTTGAGTTCTGTTTCTAATTTCCTGCGTTCTTTATAATCGGCCACGTCGCGTTCACATTTCCCGCGTTCACATATTTTAGTATTACTGTCAGGGTTAAGAAACTCATGTACCCTAGATCAGCTGTGAGACTGCGTTTAAATTTCTGGCGTTCTACTGTAGATTAGCGGTGTGAATGCGTTTAAATTCCTCACCGCGTTTAAATTGTTCAGCGTTCAGTTTATATTACAAGTGTTCATAAAGGGGGAATTTGCGTTGCGTTTAAATATTTTCATCATTTAAGTTCACCCAGTCAACGCCGTGTTTATGAGTTCACAAGTGTTATCGTTGGGTTCATATTAAGAGTCTTGCATTCATATGGTCAATTTGGCGTTCAGTCATACAAAAACTTGCACTCAATCACACCAAAACTTGCACTCAATCACACCAAAACTTGCACTCAATCACACCAAAACTTGCACTCAATCACACCAAAACTTGCACACAATTATCATACGTTAAGTTTTAGTCCACACTCAGCCGTTCTTACTCTCATTTCATAAAATATTATATACTCCATCCATGAAGACATTCCACAAGCAGGGAACTACCACACACACACACACACACACACACACACACCATTAAGTCTCATATACACGTGTTCCTTCCATCGTAAAAAAAAAATCTTGAAGAAAAAAAATGTTATCTTAGTTAAAATGTTGTTAACAAGATAAGAATTTTATGAACGTACAAGTTTCTGCTGGCTCCTCAAGAGACAAACTTTATTTATTTATTTTTTTTATGCTTAAGATAATTATAAACACGGCTGATAGTTATAGAATTTTTATATATTATACGTGAATATTAATACTATAACATGGAGATAACTCACACGTCAGTATATGAAATTATTTGTAAATATTATAAGAATAACATGACGTCAATGTGATAAGAACAGTGTCTAAGTTCTAACAGTGTACAAATGTAATAGAGGACACTCAGACAAACACAGTGCCACGCTGAGACTGAGTGACAGCTAGACACACAGACAACCACTGTACTACTGGGCATTAAGATGATTACTTCCCTCCCTCCCTACTTACCTAGAGTACTTCCCTATCATGATCTCTTAAACTATAATTAGAAAAGAACTTGTAGGTAAGATACACAATAAATTCAACAACATTTACTGCCTTATTTTGTTTATTTCTTGTATCTCAGTACCTAGACCATCTCCCCTCTACCTCATCTCCCTCCTCCCCATCACCATTGCCTCACAACTCTTCCTCCCCACCCGTCACCCATCTCTACTTCTTCCCTCACCACCACCATCATTATCACCACACCCTCACCCACTACCACTTTCCCTCCTTAACGATACCACATCCCTTCTACTCCCTCCCTCCTTTGCTACCCCTCCCCTTAACCCCCCCCCACCTAACCTATCCATCCTTTCCTCTGACCCCCCTCCTCCTTCTCCTTACCTTCCGTCACTCTTCTATCATCCCCTCCTCCCTCCCCCACCCCTCCCCCACCTTAAGCCGGATGTGGTATAGAGATCCGTCACCCTCAAGAACGGTGCCAGTCACGTCCAGCCCCCCCCCCCCCCCCCCCCCGCTTTTAATAACACACAACACTCGATTATGTGAAAGATAACAACAATTATTAGCCACATATTATTCAGGACCAGAAACTTTGTATGAATAATTCCGTATCAATTAACACCTTGAAGTTAATTATTTCACTAGAGAGGCCTATACGAGACCGGCAGGGCCGTCCGCAGATGTGGCACGTGTGGTGGGCTCCATCTAGTGCGGGAGGGGAGGCGGCA
>CAUDMG010002649.1:722500-845000 GCA_958450375.1 Homarus gammarus | reverse complement strand
TGTCTGTCTATATATATGTCTGTCTCTGTATATATGTCTGTTTGTCTGTCTTCCTCGGGAGACATTAAATTAGATCAGTCACCTACGCCACGATGAAAGAAGGTTGTTTAGTTCCCTCTGTCTGTCTGTCTGTCTACCTGTCTGCTCTGAGGTGATCAAATTATCAGTTACCTGCGGCATGACGTAGACTGAAGCGCCGTCTGGTCTGCCCCTTACGTGTTTATCTCAGTCTGTCTGTCTGTCTGTCTGTAAAGGTCAAATTACGTTACCTGCGGCACGTGTGTAGGGCAGCCTTGTGTGTGTGTGTGTGTGTCAGGTCAACTTTACCCAATGGAAATGATGATCTAACACACACACACACATAACTACGTGACGATATAAAAGACAGAAATAGACAGAAACAGATATAATAGACAGAAACAGACGGTAATAGACAGAAACAGAGAGAAATAGACAAAAACAGAGAGAAGCAGACAGAAACATAAACAGGAAAATCGAAAAAAAACAGAGAAACAGAGAGAAATAGACAGAAACAGATAGAAATAGACAGAAATAAACAGAAACAGACAGAATCAGACCCATAAGTTCTCCCTCAACACTACAGGACCCATTTTCTCCCGCACGACCCACCATTAATCCATTTTCTATACGATGAGACGAGAAGATACCGACTCATAAAACACACGCTAAACATTCCGTCTACTTACCCTGTATACATAATTAAAAGAGACAGACAGACAGACAGGTAGAGAAGGTCAATTGACATACAGACAGATAGATAAACAAACAAACAAACACACACACAAACACATACACACACACACATAGACACATAGTCACGTACATATGTAAACATTCTACTACATATAACTTACATTCCTCACGGTAACATTTCTCTAACCATTTTAAAACAGACAAACAGACAGCGCAACAGACATCACGGCAGATAAAAACAGACAAGCAGATGTGAACATTCTCGTCCACATATCCTTCTGCACTTCCCATACTCCTATTTTCTATCAGAGGCGGGAGAGGGGAGGGGAGAGGGGAGAGGAGAGAGGGAGAGGAGGGGAGAGGGGGGGACTGAGACGCTTGATGCCAACTTCTGACACCTTCCATTAGGCGAGAAGGTGAGAAAAGGAGGAGAGATGAATGGCTCGAACTTCTGGTGGTGAGACCTGGGATTTAGAAGTGGGAGAGGAAATTACCTGTCGAAATTCCTGTTGTTGTTATTGATTGCGGGAAAACGATGGGAACATAAGGGGAGAGGCCCAGGGGATGGTGGTGTTGATGATGATGATGATGCAGTTGCTATGTGGAGGCGAGAATGGGAAGGAGACAGGAAAGACGCTTCATGTGTTTTATATCTTAAATCAAGGTGTACGACCGGTGAGAAACATATCCCCACTCCCGCCTCCACCCGAAGAAATTGTCAAAAAGTTCGTAAGAAACCATTTGGCGTTACGTAGACGGTTCATGTTGGTTCAAAAATCACAGACGGAAATACGAAACTAACATTCACAGTGACGCTAATGTTACTCACTTGCGTTTTTTCTATATGTTATTCTTTACAATACGGTATTGAACAGTCTCTTTAGTGGCGCAGCAATACTCTGTGTCTCATAATACAATGGTCGTCTTACCTTCTTTTGCCATCAATTATTCTTCATTTCAGTGTGTTTGTTATTCTGCCTTGATGAGAGCTCTTATTCTTTTTATACAAGTGTCTGTGTTATATAATTTACAGTTAGTCTTATAGATATTAATTCTTCTTCTGATTTACATTAACGTCTATTAATGTTATGTATTATTCTACGACCGTCTGAGAGTAAGGAAAAACTCCTCTCTCCCTGGACGTGTTTAATATCACTGTCCTCATCACTCTGTTCTCGTTGTCTGTGTATCAACATTCAGTGTAAATGACCTCTAATGAGCCTCTCGTACAGGTCATCACAGGAGGACAAAAGAAGTGTTGGCGGGAACAATTAGAGTGAGGTTGTCAGCAGCAGCAGCAGCAGGGCGGCGTCGACACACCCACAGTAATGTTATTTCCACCATTGTTGGCCAGTAATGTTGTTACCAGCCCCCCCCCCCCAACCACTACTGGCAGGTAAGGTAGAACTGCCAGGTACCTCCCCTTCACCACCACCATCACCACTGGCAGGTAGGGGCCATGAGATATATACTTCTCTACCACCACTACCACCACCACCATTTGCAGGTAGACGACCCCCCCCCCCCCCCCAGGTACCTCCCTACTACCACCATCACCACCACCACTAGCAGGTAGACCGCCCAAGGTACCTCTCTTAACTGGCCACTTCCTGCACCACCACAACCACCACCACCACTCTCTCTCTTAATTTCCCTACTGGATCTGTCTCTCTGCTGCACGTAAACAGTCTGCTCCCCGTAGGTGTCTTCTGCATGTGTCTGTCTGTTACACGCTAACTCTCTGCTTC
Source organism: Homarus gammarus (assembly GCA_958450375.1). Taxonomy (NCBI): domain Eukaryota; kingdom Metazoa; phylum Arthropoda; class Malacostraca; order Decapoda; family Nephropidae; genus Homarus; species Homarus gammarus. The sequence goes on along the minus strand of CAUDMG010002649.1, from coordinate 842,538 downwards.
TCCTGACAGTCTTCCCTGCAGCAAGAGCAACCCACTTTTGACTGTGTGACCTCCTCGACCAGTCACCCACAGTCTACACCTTCCCAGTTTCTCTTGCTTGTCACCTACATCACATTTACTATTGTATTGAACTGTGTAATCCACGTCGCACACACACACACACACACACACAGAAGGACCCCCACCACCAACCAGACAGACAGACACACACACACACACACAGAAGGACCCCCACCACCAACCAGACACACACACACAACCTCACACACAACTTCCCCATCTCCCCCCTTTCCCCTCCCCGAGCCAAGGGGCGCCACTCCCTCACCTGCGTCCAGTAACGAGCTGGAATTAATGATAGAATTACGCCTAATTGGCGAGTGGGACGATTAAAGGGGAGGAGGTGATAGTTGGGCAGTACTTCCGGCTCCTACCACTCCAGCCTCCCTTCCTGACTGGACGTGGGTGTAAGTGGGTGTTAGGTGGGTGTAAGAGGATGCTAGGTGGGTATAGGTGGATGAAAATGGAGGATAGAAGGTGGAAATGGAGGTTAGGTGAAATGGATAAAAAAGGGTGGAAATGGGAACAGGTTAGTGTAAAAGGGCGTAGGTGAAGGTAGATACGAACAATTGGGTAAAAATGGGTGTTAGGTGGGTGTAAATGGGTGATAGGTGGGTGTAAATGGGGGTTAGGTGGGTGTAAATGGGTGTCAGGTGGGTGTAAATGGGTGTTAGGTGGGTGTAAATGGGTGTTAGGTTGTGTAAGTGGGTGTTAGGTGGGTGTAAATGGGTGTTAGGTGGGTGTATATGGGTGTTAGGTTGTGTAAGTGGGTGTTAGGTGGATGTAAATGGGTGATAGGAGTGTTAGTGGGCGCTAGGTGGGTGTAAATGGGTAGAAATGGATGGTCGGGAGAAGATAACACTAGGTGGGTGAAAATAGGGGGTGGGTAGGTGGGTGTAAATGGGGAAGGCGTGTGTTTAAGTGGCGGCAGGAGGGAGTGAGTGGGTGTAAGGAAATGGGTGAAAATAGGGAAAGGTTAGAAGGAGGGTAAGATGGCTTATAAGTGGATGTGAATGGATAACAGGAGGATGTAAGAGAAAAAATAGGTGGATGTAGCAGGGTGTATGCGGGTGTAGGTGGGTGGATGCGGGTGTAGGTGGGTGTAAGTGGGTGAGAATAGGGTGTAGGCGAGTTTATGTTTATGTAAGATTTAAGTAGATAGCTGGTGGATTTAAGTGGATGAGATATGGTGTGGGTGTGGAAATGGTGTGGGTGTGGATGATGGTGTGGGATAACGCACATCACACACACACACACACACACACACACACACACACACACACACAATACTACAGGCTACTTAGTAATTGTTAAAAACTCAGGCAATTCCAAAGTCCTTACAAAACCCTCACTCCTAACCTCACCTCACCTCACTCACACCTCATCTCACCTCAACTCAATCACACCTCACCTCCATCACACCTCACTTCACACCACACGTCACCTCACCTCACCTCACTCACCTCACTCACACCTCACCTCCATCACACCACACGTCACCTCACCACACACGTCACCTCACCAGCTTACTGTGCATAATAGGAGCCTTGACTCGTAGTTTACGTCCTGAACTTTTATCCTCCTGCCATTTTGACTCACAGTTGATCAAAGTCAATGATTAACAGACAGACACTTAGCATAAGATTCAATAACACTCATGCTTATAATGGATGACTAATCAAAAAAGAGTGACCAGTCCTAATGGATTCGAATCTTAACGAGCCCAAATCCTGATGAGATCTAATCCTAAATGGTATAGGTCGAGTCCTCTTAATAGTCGAATCTTACGCCTCTTTGTGTCGTTTATAAATAATAGTGTTTTTAATATATATTTTTTTCTCGTTCTTCATCAGTCGTTCAAAACTTGTTGTCAACACTCGTATAAGACGTGACAGCTCAAAGGAGGGAGAGGGGGGAGGGGGCCAAGGGAGAGGGAGGGGAGGGGGAAAGGGGAAAGTGGGAGAGAGGGGAGGGGGAAAAGTGGGAGAGAGGGGAGGGGGGATACCTATAATTGGGCACCCAGCTATAAAAGGTATCCCCACCCCCCACCCCCATCCAATCCCTACCTGGCTCACTTAAACGTAAGGATTCGTGTGAAGAGTTTTAGAGAGGAGAACACCTTCAAACGGCCCCCCTCACACACCTCTACTCGCTCTAAGCATAACCCTCTGATACATAATAATATTTCCCTTCTTAATGGATTCCTTAAAGACTTCTTCTCCCTTAACCCCCGTTTTACGTAGATCCCACAAAGACTTCAGCCAAGCCCTCTCCCAACCCCCCTTCCCCTCCCCACTCTTCTACCACCCCCTTCCCCTCTTCTACAACCTCCCTTCCCCTCTCCCCTCTTCTACCACCCCCCTCCCCCTCTTCTATAATCCCCCTTCCCCTCTTCTACAACCTCCCTTCCCCTCTCCCCTCTTCTATAATCCCCCTTCCCCTCTTCTACAACCTCCCTTCCCCTCTCCCCTCTTCTATAACCCCCCTTCCCCTCTTCTACAACCTCCCTTCCCCTCTCCCCTCTTCTATAACCCCCCTTCCCCTCTTCTACAACCCCCCTTCCCCCCTCCCCTCTTCTATAACCCCCTTCCCCTCTTCTACAACCTCCCTTCCCCTCTCCCCTCTTCTATAACCCCCCTTCCCCTCTTCTACAACCCCCCTTCCCCCCTCCCCTCTTCTATAACCCCCTTCCCCTCTTCTACAACCTCCCTTCCCCTCTCCCCTCTTCTATAACCCCCCTTCCCCTCTTCTACAACCTCCCTTCCCCTCTCCCCTCTTCTATAATCCCCCTCCCCTCTTCTACAACCCCCCTTCCCCCCTCCCCCTCTTCTATAACCCCCCTTCCCCTCTTCTACAACCTCCCTTCCCCTCTCCCCTCTTCTATAACCCCCCTTCCCCTCTTCTACAACCTCCCTTCCCCTCTCCCCTCTTCTATAATCCCCCTCCCCTCTTCTACAACCCCCCTTCCCCTCCCCTTAAAGACCTCTACTCCCCGTTATAAACAGAGCCCGTAAGGTAAAGACTCAAGACTCACTCTAATTATGTCAACTCTCTTCTAACCTTAATGATTCACCGAGTCTAATGAGGCTACCAATCTGAGACTTTGAGCATACCCCCCCCCCCCTCCCTCCCTCCCTCAAACCAGTCCGAGGTTTCTAAGCAGAGGTTTCCAGTCTGAGGTTTAATAATCTAAGGTTTTCAGTCCCCCCCCCCCCTCCAAACCTCTACCATTACCAGTACATTCTTCCCGTTTCCTTCCTTCCAGACCTTAAACCCTTCATGACCTCACCAAGGGGGGGGGGGGAGAGGGGGGAGGGGGGTAGGTGGCCCTGTATCTCTGCCCCATATTAATCCCGTTTAATTAGATTATATTAAGATCTAACCCATCCTGAGGGGAAAGAGGGGAAATTAATAGAGAATTAGGGGCGGTGGGGGTGAGGGAGGGGGTGAGGGAGGGAGGGAGTGGCATAGTCGGCATACCTCGGGTGACGCTGGCATGTGGAGGGAAGCTGGGAGGGGGAGGAGGGTAGGTAGGAGGGTAGGGAGGGCTGAGTAATATATTATTCCCAGTGAGTGGTAGGAGGAGATGAGAGAGAGAGAGAGAGAGAGAGAGAGAGAGAGAGAGAGAGAGAGAGAGAGAGAGAGAGAGAGAGAGAGAGAGCCGTGGTTATATCTCAGGTAGTGCCAGGCTGTCACTGTGTTAAGAGAGGGGAATGTTGTGGAGTTCTGCGTCTGTTTAGTCAATGGGATATTAACATGTTACTTTTCCACTGCTTATTAATGTGTCTTCTTCCCTTCCCCCCTCTCCCTATTTATCTTATTTTACTACCTAACCTAACCTACCTACCTCCCACACACACACACACACACACACACACACACACACATTCTCTCTCCCTCTCGTCCAGGAGTGCACAGATTCGCCAAGTATCCCCTCGTAATCTCTGGCTTTGGTTTCTCTCTCGTTCTCCACCTGATCCCATTTTTCTTGGTATGATTAATTCCTGGTGTGTGTGTGTGTGTGTGTGTGTGTGTGTGTGTGTGTGTGTGTGTGTGTGTCCCCTGCTTACTGGATGACCGATGCCGCCTTCTCCCAACGTCTTCTTCACACACACACACACACACACACACACACACACACACACACACACACACACCTTCTCTTCTTCTTTATCATATACCACATACTGTATAATGAGTGTGTGTAATAATAATAAATAATAATAATAAACGGTTTATTAATAGAGTTGCAGCCGGTGGCTGAAAATATACAATCTTACATGTGATTTAGACATAATAATATACGTTGTGTGTGTCTGTCTGTCTGTCAGTCTGTCTGTCTGTCTGTCTGTCTGTTTTGAAATTATTTTAAAAAAATCCTCAAATCCGGACATTTTTAGTCATGAACTCTTCTCTATTATAACGAATCCCTGAACTCTTGTCGTTTCATTATTTCCCATTACTATAACGAAACATAGAAGAAAAAAAATCACGAAATATTTCCCTGCCACGTCACCACAACACCACACATTATTTCAGGTTAACACTAATGATCTTTGTAATTATTAACGGTACATACAAATTAAACTATGTCATTGATAATAATTACTAACCACACATATATACAAGATCAAATAACACGTGTAATGGGAGAGGAACCGTACTAACGCTTCGTGTGTAAATATAGTCAAGTATTGGTGTATGTGAAGGAAAAAAATAAAATATTGTGATTGTGAAAATGATGAAGTCTCTGTTTAGGGATCCGGAGACGGGCAGGGAGGAGGAGGTGCAGGGGTCGGGACGCGGACGTTATCAGGAGCACACACACAGGTAGGCCGAGGGATTAGTCTTATACTGGAGCGTGTTATTGTCCGCCCACACCTCCCTCCCTCCCTCCCTCCCTCCCTCCCTCATCTCCTCTCCCGCCCACCCGCCCGCGTTGTTCCCCCTTTTCCCCACCCAAATCACCCCTTTCCAGCCCATCGCGCGCACCCTTAATGACCCACGCCATCCATCCCCCACCCACTTTGCCCCTTTCCTCGCACCTTCTCCTTCTTTACCCACGTCACACCCCCACCCGCCCACAATGACCCCTTCCTTCACCAACACCAACCCATGCTGAGCACACTACCACCCCCCCCCCTCTTTCCCCACTATCCTCTCCCTTTTCCTGCCTCCCTGCACCCCCTTCCCTCCCTTCTCCATGCCTCACGACTGTCAAGATAGCATCACTGAGACGTTTAAATCATTTCACCAAAAGATAAAAGACGAGGAGTCCTTATCAAATCAAGTTACAGCATCATTATACATTAGGTACACTTGTGTCTCAGTCTTACGTAAGAACTCCAGACAGACGAAGAAAACTAGACCCGCTGCCTTCCCTTCCATTCCTCTCACAAAACTCAGGCTGGGTTTCCCGATAGTGACATACACGTCTGCATCAGCTTACGAGCGTCAAAACACAATTAAATACAGTGGTATCTAGATCAAGCAAAATATAAAGATGTGGCAGTAAAAATACGAAAAATTTCATCATCTGTCATGTATTTTTTTAAAGATTTTGACATGTCAACAGAAACTCGGATGCTGCCTCTTGATGTCTGAGGTATTTTGGGGCCAAGTTGTGTCCAGATCAATCCAAGTACAAAACTAAATGATTTTCACCTATCGTCAGTTAGCAGAGGTAAAAAAATAAATAAATAAACGTTCAGTTGTTTGAGAACGTGAGCACTTAGACGTAGCTTACCTGAGTGCAGTGTTATAAGAGTGATAAATAAACAGCCAGCTTGAGCACCTCTCTCGCCTCACACGCAGCTCAGGTAGAGGAGAAAAAAAAACACCACGAGAAAAAGCAAGTGTTGTAATGGTCGAGAGGTGACGCATCCAATACAAATAATACCACAAGTTTTTTCCTCACCAAAGACGCAAAAAAAAGAGGAGAGGGAGAGGAAAACTTGTGTCAACTTGAGGTGTTTCACGTGAGTTGTAGGTTAATGTGGGGGGGGGTCGAATCCTGACATTCTCGAGCCATGACTCTCAAAGGGTCGTAAGTTATGGGGACGAAGCCTTGTACTCTTTAGCCATGACTCTCAAAGGGTCGTAAGTTATGGGGTCAAAGCCTTGTACTCTTGAGCCACGACTCTCAAAGGTATGTACGGTAAATCAATTGTCCCCTTTACTACTGAAGTTTACCCCAACCATTAAACTTCACCCAACCCTTAAACTTTACCCCTACCCTTAAAATTCACCCCAACCCCTTAAATTACACCCTACCCCCCCTTAAACTTCACCCCTACCCTCAAATTTCACCCCCTATCCCTTAAAAATTTACCCCTACCCTCAAACTTCACCCCTATCCCTTAAAACTTCACCCCTACCCCTTAAAATTTACCCCTACCCCTTAAACTTCACCCCTACCCCTTAAACTTCACTCCCAACCCCTTAAAATTCACCCCAACCCCTAAAAATTCACCCCTACCCCCTTAAACTTCACCCCTACCCTTTAAAGTTTACCCACAAATAGTATACGGGTAAACTTAAGGCTTATACCCCTACCGATAAAGATGTTTTTAACCCCTTAGTCTACCTCACAGTTTGGTCACATAAATTCAGGAGATCTCCTTCCATCAGGAGGTGGTGGGGAGTATAAGGAAGGATCAGGAGGTGGTGGGGAGTATAAGGAAGGATCAGGAGGTGGTGTTAGGGAGTATAAGGAAGGATCAGGAGGTGGTGTTAGGGAGTATAAGGAAGGATCAGGAGGTGGTGTTAGGGAGTATAAGGAAGGATCAGGAGGTGGTGTTAGGGAGTATAAGGAAGGATCAGGAGGTGTTAGGGAGTATAAGGAAGGATCAGGTGGTGTTAGGGAGTATAAGGAAGGATCAGGAGGTGTTAGGGAGTATAAGGAAGGATCAGGTGGTGTTAGGGAGTATAAGGAAGGATCAGGAGGTGGTGGGGAGTATAAGGAAGGATCAGGAGGTGGTGTTAGGGAGTATAAGGAAGGATCAGGAGGTGGTGTTAGGGAGTATAAGGAAGGATCAGGGGTGTTAGGAGTATAAGGAAGGATCAGGAGGTGGTGTTAGGGAGTATAAGGAAGGATCAGGAGGTGGTGTTAGGGAGTATAAGGAAGGATCAGGAGGTGGTGTTAGGGAGTATAAGGAAGGATCAGGTGGTGTTAGGGAGTATAAGGAAGGATCAGGAGGTGGTGTTAGGGAGTATAAGGAAGGATCAGGAGGTGGTGGGGAGTATAAGGAAGGATCAGGTGGTGGTGTTAGGGAGTATAAGGAAGGATCAGGAGGTGGTGGGGAGTATAAGGAAGGATCAGGTGGTGGTGTTAGGGAGTATAAGGAAGGATCAGGAGGTGGTGTTAGGGAGTATAAGGAAGGATCAGGTGGTGTTAGGGAGTATAAGGAAGGATCAGGAGGTGGTGTTAGGGAGTATAAGGAAGGATCAGGAGGTGGTGGGGAGTATAAGGAAGGATCAGGAGGTGGTGTTAGGGAGTATAAGGAAGGATCAGGAGGTGGTGGGGAGTATAAGGAAGGATCAGGAGGTGGTGTTAGGGAGTATAAGGAAGGATCAGGAGGTGGTGTTAGGGAGTATAAGGAAGGATCAGGTGGTGTTAGGGAGTATAAGGAAGGATCAGGAGGTGGTGTTAGGGAGTATAAGGAAGGATCAGGAGGTGGTGTTAGGGAGTATAAGGAAGGATCAGGAGGTGGTGGGAGTATAAGGAAGGATCAGGAGGTGGTGGGGAGTATAAGGAAGGATCAGGAGGTGGTGTTAGGGAGTATAAGGAAGGATCAGGAGGTGGTGTTAGGGAGTATAAGGAAGGATCAGGAGGTGGTGTTAGGGAGTATAAGGAAGGATCAGGAGGTGGTGTTAGGGAGTATAAGGAAGGATCAGGAGGTGGTGTTAGGGAGTATGAGGAAGGATCAGGAGGTGTTAGGGAGTATAAGGAAGGATCAGGAGGTGGTGGGGAGTATAAGGAAGGATCAGGAGGTGGTGCTAGGGAGTATAAGGAAGGATCAGGTGGTGGTGTTAGGGAGTATAAGGAAGGATCAAGAGGTGGTTTTAGGGAGTATAAGGAAGGATCAGGAGGTGATGTTAGGGAGTATAAGGAAGGATCAGGAGGTGGTGGGGAGTATAAGGAAGGATCAGGAGGTGGTGGGGAGTATAAGGAAGGATCAGGAGGTGGTGTTAGGGAGTATAAGGAAGGATCAGGAGGTGGTGTTAGGGAGTATAAGGAAGGATCAGGAGGTGGTGTTAGGGAGTATGAGGAAGGATCAGGAGGTGGTGTTAGGGAGTATAAGGAAGGATCAGGAGGTGGTGGGGAGTATAAGGAAGGATCAGGAGGTGGTGGGGAGTATAAGGAAGGATCAGGAGGTGGTGGGGAGTATAAGGAAGGATCAGGAGGTGGTGGGGAGTATAAGGAAGGATCAGGAGGTGGTGGGGAGTATAAGGAAGGACCAGGAGGTGGTGGGGAGTATAAGGAAGGATCAGGAGGTGGTGGGGAGTATAAGGAAGGACCAGGAGGTGGTGGGGAGTATAAGGAAGGACCAGGAGGTGGTGGGGAGTATAAGGAAGGATCAGGAGGTGGTGTTAGGGAGTATAAGGAAGGATCAGGTGGTGGTGTTAGGGAGTATAAGGAAGGATCAGGAGGTGGTGTTAGGGAGTATGAGGAAGGATCAGGAGGTGGTGTTAGGGAGTATAAGGAAGGATCAGGTGGTGGTGTTAGGGAGTATAAGGAAGGATCAGGAGGTGGTGTTAGGGAGTATGAGGAAGGATCAGGAGGTGGTGTTAGGGAGTATAAGGAAGGATCAGGAGGTGGTGGGGAGTATAAGGAAGGATCAGGTGGTGTTAGGGAGTATAAGGAAGGATCAGAAGGTGTTAGGGAGTATAAGGAAGGATCAGAAGGTGTTAGGGAGTATAAGGAAGGATCAGGAGGTGTTAGGGAGTATAAGGAAGGATCAGAAGGTGTTAGGGAGTATAAGGAAGGATCAGGAGGTGTTAGGGAGTATAAGGAAGGATCAGAAGGTGTTAGGGAGTATAAGGAAGGATCAGGAGGTGTTAGGGAGTATAAGGAAGGATCAGGAGGTGGTGTTAGGGAGTATAAGGAAGGATAAGGAGGGGCAGCAAAACTTAACTACTCCATCATCTACCTAAACTTACCTCAACTCACTTAAATCATCGACTATCCCCTCCTCTCCCCTTCCTCTCCCCTTCCTTTCCTGCCTCTTCCTTCCCTCCCCCGTCTCTCTTATTCCTTCCTTTACTTCTCTCTCTCTCTCTCTTACTATTTACTTCTTTCAGGCGTTTAATTTATCTTTCTCATCTATTTCATTGTCCATTCCTTTATTACTCCTCCTCCTCCTCCTCCTGTTCCTCTTCCTCTCTTCTTCTTCCCTCCCCCTCCTCCTCTCTTCCTCTAATCGTACAAAATTATCTTAATTATTCATTATCTCCTTTGTGGTTATTCTCAGTCCGGTTGATTCAAAGGTGGACTATTTATTATTGGTTCTTCCTCTTGTTCCTTCGTTTATCAGCTTATTACGCCTCTCTCTCTCTCTCTCTTCTTAATTACTGTTTCTCTATCTTGACTATTCTAACTTTCATTAACCGTTCAGCCATCTTTTTCGTCTTTCATTCTACCTCTCCTCCACCCTTATTCTACCTCTCCACCCTTATTCTACCTCTCCTCCACCCTTATTCTACCTCTCCTCCACCCTTATTCTACCTCTCCTCCACCCTTATTCTACCTCTCCTCCACCCTTATTCTACCTCTCCTCCACCCTTATTCTACCTCTCCTCCACCCTTATTCTACCTCTCCTCCACCCTTATTCTACCTCTTCTTCACCCTTATTCTACCTCTCCTCCACCCTTATTCTACCTCTCCTCCACCCTTATTCTACCTCTTCCTCCACCCTTATTCTACCTCTCCTCCACCCTTATTCTACCTCTCCTCCACCTTTTCTACCTCTTCTTCACCCTTATTCTACCTCTCCTCCACCCTTATTCTACCTCTCCTCCACCCTTATTCTAAGACCTCTTCCTCACGCCTTATTCTACCTCTCCCCACCCTTATTCTACTCACCTCCACCCTTATTCTACCTCTTCTTCACCCTTATTCTACCTCTTTTTCACCCTCATTCTACCTATTCTACCTCTTCTTCACCATTATTTTACCCCCCCTTCTTATGTGTACATGTTTTTCCCCTCTTCTCTCTCCTCCTTTCTTCTTCTTCCCTCATTCGCTCTTATTCCCAGTTAATTACATTCAGTTCAAGTACTCTCTCTCTCTCTCTCCCTCTCTCTCTGTCCCGTCCATCACTCCGCCCCTCTCACTAATCCCTTCTACTCATCCTTTTCATTGCTATCATTTACTCCCCTTTTTTATCCCTTCCACTGTTTCTCTCCTCTTCTCTCTTCTTCCTCTCCTCCCTGTCTTCGTCCTCCTTTTCCTCCCCTCTTTCTCTTCTCTTGACTGTCTCTCTTTCTCCTCTCCTGGTCCGTCTCCCGTCCTCCCCTCTCCTCTTTCTATCCTCCTCTCCTCACTCCCACTCCTCCTCCACCCTCTCTCACTCTGCTCTCCTCTCTCCTCCTCTCCTCCCTCTCCTCTCTCTCTCTCCTCTCCTCTCTCTCCCATCCTCCTCCTCCCTCTCTCCTCCTCTTCCCTCACTTCTCCTACTCTCCTTCTCCTCCCTCCTCCCATCCTCTCCTACTCTTCTCATCCTCATCCTCTCTTCTTCCTCTCTCCTCTCTCCCGTCTCTCTCGCTCTTCTCCTCTCTCTCTGTCCCTCCTTCTCTCTCCTTCCCCCTCTCCTCTCCCCTCACTCCTCTCTCTCAGTCATCTCTCTCTCGCTTCTCTCCTCACCTCTTCTCACTCTCTCCTCTCCTCATCTCTCTCTCTCTCTCCACCCCTTCTCATTCCTCATAATCACTCATTACTTATCACCTCTCCTCCCCAGTTCCCTCCCTCCAACACACCTTAACCCTCTCCCTCTCCCCCATACACTCCACCACCCTCCACTTCACCTCTCCAAAAGACACACTCAACTCCCGCCACCATCAATCCTTCTTTCCCTCCCACTTACTTTCCCTCTTCTAATTCACCGTCTCTTTTAAGTTCCATTCTCCCACCCCCTTCCCTTTCACCCTTCATCATCTATTTATCCTCCCTCCTTCTCCCTTACCTCTACCTATTTCTACTTTCCCCCTACCTCCCTGTCCCTCTTTCTCACCTCCATTCCTCCACCTCTCGCCTTCCTTTCCCCTTACCTTACCTTCAACCATACCTCCCCACCTCCCTCTTTTTCTTCCTCCTCCTCCTTTACCTCCATTCATTTCTACCTCCATCCCTCCTCTTTCTCTCTCCCTCTCCCCCCTCCTCCTCCGTCATTCCTCGCTCTCTCTCACCCCTACTCAAAACAAAGGAGCAATTAGGGGACGTCGCTTAGCACTCGATGTTAAAAAGAAGTCACAGAGAACCAGACAAAGTTTTAACGATCTGGGGAGGTGTAGGGACCAGACATAATGGTTGGCCTTGTGTGTGGTATTGTCCTGGTGCGTGGCCGCCACTGTGGCTGGTGAGGTCTGCAGGGGTGGTGGCATAGTGGTGGTGGTGGGAGTAATGGTAGTAATGGTTGGTCGTGTGTGTGTGTGTGTTGTGGTGGGGTGTGGCTGGCAGTAGTGGTAATGGTAGAGGAGATAAAGGTATTGGTAGTAATGGTTGACCTTGTGTGGTACGTACGGGTAGTAATGGTAATGGAGTTAGGAGTAATGGTAATAATGGGTGGCCTGATGGATGGTAATATCCTGGTACGTGGCTGTACTTGGTGGTAGTAGTAGTGGTAGTGGAGGTGGAAGTATTGGTAGTGTCACAGTCTCTCTTATGCTGTAACATAAATATAATCAGGATAAGGAAATAGAACATTTACATAAAATGTATATTAAACGATAATGGTTTCACACGTGCTGATAGCTTCCACAAAGTTTACATTAATATCAGTCTTATATCCAACAGCTTTCTCTCTCTCTACTTTACAAATATGCTTCACAAATAGATTACACTATCTTATGACTACCAGAAAACACTGGATTACCCGTACAACCTGTGGGTTTTTCACGATACAAAATACCATGTCCTTCACCAATAATACCCTGAGAGAGAGAGAGAGAGAGATCTTCTTCCCCATGTTCCAATACGATTTCACTAACTTATCCACATTTTGTTTAATTCTTCATTTAAACCACTGCAATATTCTCACATTGAAAACTCATTCACAAAATCATACATTAATGTTCTTTAACCATATCAGTTACTAAAACATATCACAAATCAGAATAACAAAACATATATCACAATCTTAAGAAGACTTTAACCTTCACAGTGATTATAGGATGTCAAGAGAAAACGAGATACTTAATGGGGTGACTGAGGAAAACATAAGTACATAACAGTAGTACAGTAATGGTTGGCTTTACCTCTATATACATTCTGATAGTGACATAGAAACAGTTTATTTAGCCTAAAAAATATAGACACAAAGTTGACAATAACAACAATATTGACATAAATGAGCCACGTGAGAGCCTGAACCCTCTTATTGGCTCATTCTAGTGGAGTAGTTAGGTGGAGTAGTAAGGGCAGGAGGGGTAGTAGTGGTTGTATGGGTGGTGATGGTGGTGGTGGTAGGGGCAGAGGGGGTAGTAGTAGTGGTTGTATGGGTGGTGATGGTGGTGGTGGTAGTAGTGGTTGTATGGGTGGTGATGGTGAGACAGACAGACAGACAGACAGACAGACAAATAAATAAATATTCTCGCTAGCTTCATACTTTATTTGTTTTTTGTAAAGTCCCAGGTGTTGTTGTGTCTTTATAATCAAATACAACGTCTCTCTCTCTCTCTCTCTCTCTCTCTCTCTCTCTCTCTCTCTCTCTCTCTCTCTCTCTCTCTCTCTCTCTCTCCCTTACACCCTTTCTAAATTAAGGATAAAAAAAAAAGTGCTGGGTAAAATACTGAATTCAAAACACAGTCCATAAATGAATCGCTTACCACAATATCACCCTGAGTTGTATTGAACCAGAATTTTATACCAAACAAAACCTGGAAATATGGTAAATAAAAACAGAAATTGTGCGAAATTTAACCAAAAATTATTAAAAAAAAAATTTAAATAAAAATAAAATCCTACCCCCGAAAAAATTCTAATAGACACATGAAATAAACTTTACTAGAGAAAAATATTACAAAAAACACAAATTCTATAAAAAAACGACCAAAAATCAATTGCATAAAACACCTACTTAATCAACCAAAAACTTAGAACATTAAAGAAATCAAAGTCTAGGAAAAAAAATAAATAAAAAATTTGAAAATACACTCTCTCTCTCTCTCCCTCCCCCCCCCTCTCTCTCTCTCTTTCTCTCTCTCTCTCTCTCTCTCTCCACTTTCTAAAATAGAGAGTCGTAGAATCTATGTAACTCAATCTACATATTTGAATCTCCTGTTCATTATGAATTCTGTTTGATGGAGGTTTGTCTGCCAGGCCCCGCTGTTGCTGCCACCAGGTGCATCTACTATACACACACACACACACACTCACCTGATACACACCTATCACCTTACACCTTCACCTGATACAACACCTACACCTTTACTTGATACACCTAACACGCACACACACACTCACCTGATACACACCTATCACCTTACACCTTCACCTGATACAACACCTACACCTTTACTTGATACACCTGACACACACACACTCACCTGATTCACCCATCACCTTACACCTTTACTTGATACACCTGACACACACTCACCTGATTCACCCATCACCTACACCTTCACCTGATACAACACCTACACCTTTACTTGATACACCTGACACACACACACACTCACCTGATTCACCCATCACCTACACCTTCACCTGATACACACCCTTACACCACTTACACCTTCACTCGATACACCCATCACATTACACCTTCACCTGATACATCCATCACCTTACACCTTCACCTGATACACCCATCACCTTACACCTTCACCTGATACACCACCTACACCTACACCTAATACACCACCTACACCTAAACCTAATACACCACCTACACCTTCACCTCATACAAAACCTGCACCTTCACCTGATACAACACCTGCACCTTCACCTAATACACCACCTACACCTTCACCCATTACACCACCTACACCTTCACCTCATACAACACCTACACCTTCACCTGATACACCACCTACACCTACACCTAATACACCACCTACACCTTCACCCATTACACCACCTACACCTTCACCTCATACAACACCTACACCTTCACCTGATACACCACCTACACCTTCACCCATTACACCACCTACACCTTCACCTCATACAACACCTACACCTTCACCTGATACACCACCTACACCTACACCTAATACACCACCTACACCTTCACCCATTACACCACCTACACCTTCACCTCATACAACACCTACACCTTCACCTGATACACCACCTACACCTACACCTAATACAACACCTGCACCTCAACCTGATACAACACCTACACCTTCACCTGATACAACACCTACACCTTCACCTGATACAGCACCTACACCTTCACCTGATACAACACCTACACCTTCACCTGATACAACACCTACACCTTCACCTGATACAACACCTACACCTTCACCTGATACAGCACCTACACCTTCACCTGATACAACACCTACACCTTCACCTGATACAACACCTACACCTTCACCTGATACAACACCTACACCTTCACCTGATACAACACCTACACCTAATACACACCTTGGTACATCATAGGTAAAGGCTGAAAATGCCTGTTGTACTTCGCTGAATAATTTCACCAGGTAACGATTGACCATTAGGTTAACGAGCCACTAACGAGCGAGAAGCCTACTAACGTCCGATTAATGAGTGTGGAATAAACAAACGGGTGATTAATGATAGTACAATAAACTAACGAGCGATTAACGAGAGGAACAAACTAACTATCCTAACGAGTGACTGACTAATTGTGGAAAAGACCCCAATGACTAACGAGAGTCTAATGAGGGAGGAACTAGCCATTTAACTACCCTAACGAGCGCTTAACGAGTGTGAGGGAGGGAAGGAAGGTAGGTAGGGAGGGAAGGAAAGGAAGGGAGGGAGGGAGATAGGCGGACTCATCAGAAAAACCCATTCCCCGATCGCTGCTTAATCCAATTCTAGCCGCATTTAGTCTCTCACCTGACTTACCTCCACTGAGCCAATTTCCTGCACCCCGGGCCTCCCCTCAGGTGTGTGTGTGTGTGAGGAGGGAGGGAGGGAGGGAAGGAGGGGGGGTGATGGGATGGGAGGAGAGATAAGGACACGGGGGGAAAGGAGAGAGGGAGGAAAGTGATGGAATAGGGCCATTAGGGGAGAAAGGGGAGGGGGAGGGAGGAAGGGATAGAGAGAGAGGGAGAGAAAGACAGAGAGAGTGAGGGAAGAAGAGGAAGGGAAGGGAAGGAAAGACGGATGGAAGGAGGAAGAGAGAGAGGGAGGGAAGAAGGGAGTTAGGAACGAGGAGAGAGAAGAGAGAAGAAAGGGAGGAGTGTGTGGAGAGAGAGGAAGGGAGGAAGAGAGAACAAGGGAAGAGGGAACTAAAGAATAGAGAGAAAGAAGGAAGTATGGAGAAAATCAAAAGGAAAAGGTGAAGAGAGGATAACGTGTAGGAGAGAGGGAAAAGGCGCTTGAAACAACAACAACAACAACAACAACAACAACAACAACAACAATAATAATAATAATAATAATAATAATAATAAAGGGGTAAACAACGTCACAAGGAACAAACGAATCACGAATTAAAATACAATCACCTGACTTCTCTCACCGTCCTCAAACATTGACTCAGACACGAGACTTACAGTGAGTTCAGCAGAGACTTCCTAACACCACTTCAGTATACAGGTTCAGTAAAGCGTGGGTGTGTGGTTGGGGAAGACTGCAGGTTTATAAAGTTCAGTAAAGCGTTAATTGAGAGTAAACTAATTGACCTGTTGTATAAAGCGTGTATGGCCCAGTTCAGTAATACAGCAAATGAATATCAACAGTGCAGGTGTGTGCGTGTGTGTACCTGTACAGTGTAGCTCAGCTGTTGGCCGGGCAGGGAAGGTGTTATCCCATGTAAATATATGGTAAGGGATTCCTCCTCTCTATCACCCCCAGCACACTCACCTGCACTCTCTCTCTCTCTCTCTCTCTCTCTCTCTCTCTCTCCTAGCTCTATCTGTCACCCTCTTTCTCTCACCCCATCTGTGTTTTGTCCCTCTCTCTCTCTCTCTCTCTCTCTCTCTCTGGCTCTTCTTTCCTCTCTCTGTACCTGTCTCTCCATTTCTCTTTCCTTCCCTCTCCCTCTCTTTATCACGCTCCCTCGTTGTGTCACACCCCTCTCCCCTGCCATCCACCCTCCTCATCTCTCCTCTTGTCACCCCGTACCCCGCCCTCCCTTGCTCACCTCCCCCAGGTGACTGGAGTGAGGAAAAAGTGCTTATCTAGCGGAATGCGGATGTGGTAATGGTTTTAATGGAATATAAAGGACAATATATATATATATATATATATATATATATATATATATATATATATATATATATATATATATATATATATGTGGTTATCAGCATATATATATATATATATATATATATATATATACATGTTGCCTCTGAAGATGTCTTGAATAAAGACGAAAGCTAAGGTGCTCCGTTGTTTCCATTTTCCCGTGTGATTTTATCAAGATATATATATATATATATATATATATATATATATATATATATATATATATAGTTTGCGCGTGAGTGTGAGAACTGTTTAGGTATGGAATCAATTACCGAAATTTACCAATTACATCATACAAGGCAACCATTTCTTACCCAGTGGAAGTAAAAGTGGGTCCCATAGGTAAGACAGCCCACTAGGTACAGTGTGGATACATCATACAGTACACTGTATACTAAGCCTTCGGTTCATAAGGAGGCAGCGAGGCCAGCACTGCCCTCGACAGGTTTCACTTCACTCACTTGTAAAGTCAGATACCAAACCAGTTTATAAGTGGGTGGACTGGCAGTGCCCCGGGATCGGACCAGCGACCCCTAGGACAGGAGGCGTAACAGACACACACAACTACTGCCTTAACCTAACATAATACAACATGAGGCAGTGTAAGTAAACCTGTACCGTAGACTAACACTAGTTAGAGTGGATTGCATAGTATGAGTTAAGGTTTAGTTGTTTTGTGAACATGTGTGGAGGATGGGACCAAAGGATTACCCCTGGATGACTTGACATGACCTATACTGTACCCCTGGATGACATGACCTACACTGGACCCCTGGATGATATGACATGACTGACACTGTACCCCTGGATGACATGTCCTATACTGTACCCCTGGTGGTGGCCAACACCTGGTGACCATGCCTCGTCTTCCTCACTGTTATTACCTGGAACATACAAGACAACACACCATACACACACACAACTAGCCCTAACCTCTCACCTAGCCTCTCCCCTCTCACCTAGCCCTCCCCTCTCACCTAGCCCTCCCCTCTCAACTAGCCTTCCCCTCTCACCTAGCCCTCCCTTCTCACCTAGCCCTCCCCTCTCAACTAACCTTCCCCTCTCACCTAGCCCTCTCCTCTCACCTAGCCCTCTCCTCTCACCTAGCCCTCCCCTCTCAACTAGCCTTCCCCTCTCACCTAGCCCTCCCCTCTCACCTAGCCCTCCCCTTTCACCTAGCCCTCCCCTCTCACCTAGCCCTCCCCTCTCAACTAGCCATCCCCTCTTATCTAGCCCTCCTATCTCTCTCTCCTTCATCCGGGCTCTTCGCTCACCTAGGCACAGTTTATCTCTCCCCTCACTTACCTCTTGACTCACTCGCTTCACCTGGACGTGAGGTAGCGTCTCTCAGGTAGGAGTGACGGGAGGTAAGAACAAAGACGACTCTGTCAGCTTTTCTACCCAGCTGCCTCGTGTGTGTGTGTGTGTGTGTGTGTGTGTGTGTGTCCACCTCCTCTATATGGAACAGAGGACAACTTAACACCTCCTCCTCATCCTCTTCCTTCTCCTCCTTCTCCTCAAACTCCAATTTCATTTCTACTTTCCCTTCTACCTCCTTTACCTCCTCCTCCTCCCCAAACAACACCTCCCATTCACAACACACCTGACCAAATCCTTGAAACCCAACACCCGACAAATGCCATCTCACCCCATCACCTTCCTCCCCTCTCCATTAACCCTCCCTATCCCTCTCACCCCCCCCCCCCCACCCTCACCTTTTGAACTACTCAGATTAGACAAAATTGTACCTCAATCATGCCAATAAACTTGTTAACCACTCTTCCTCCACTACCCCTCCCCCCCTGTTCTCTCCTCTCTGTCTCTCCCTTCCTATTCCTTACTCCTTCCCTGTTTACCCTCCTTCATATCATCTCCCCCCTCTCCCCTCATTCCCACTCTTTCTTCAACCTCTCACCGCTCCACCCCCCCCCCCCATCATCCACCATTTGTCCCTCCAATCCTCAACCGACTCTCCCACATGCCCTCACCTTCTCCCCCCTCCCCCCTCTCCCCTCCACTCAGGTAAGGGGAAGACAAAGAGGGACTGTGGCAGCATTCCTTCACTGCCCTCCCCCACAAGGCCCCCACTACTACACTAAGCACTTGGTGTACATGACGGAGCAGCAGGTGGGAGGGGAGGGGAGAGAGGGGAGGGTAGAGGTGGGAGGGGAGAGAGAGGGTAGGGCAGAGAGAGGGGAAAGAGAGAGGGAGAACGAGAGGTAAGAGGATTAAATACTCAGGTGTGGTAAGACAGTAATCATGGAGGAGGGGAGAGGGATCGGAGAGAGAGAGAGAGAGAGAGAGAGAGAGAGAGAGAGAGAGAGAGAGAGAGAGAGAGAGAGAGAGAGAGAGAGTGTGTGTGTGTGTGTGTTCGTTCATGCCTTCTAACTACTTAAATCTAAATGTAATTACCAAAAACGTTTTCCAGAACGAGTTAAGAGTTCTCAGAAGGTTCAGCCGTGTCATTACTTTTCGTGTTGTGCCAAAAATACAAATATTCTTGACTACATAAATTGTTTTAATTCATTTATTGTCACAACCACTATCACCATCATCACTACCACCACCTGAGCCAGCCTCCCCCTCACCACACACACCACCACCTGAGCCAGCCTCCCCCTCACCACACACATCACCACCTGAGCCAGCCTCCCCCTCACCACACACACACCACCACCTGAGCCAGCCTCCCCCTCACCACACACACCACCACCTGAGCCAGCCTCCCCCTCACCACACACACCACCACCTGAGCCAGCCTCCCCCTCACCACACACATCACCACCTGAGCCAGCCTCCCCCTCACCACACACACCACCACCTGAGCCAGCCTCCCATCACCACACACACCACCACCTGAACCAGCCTCCCCTCACCACACACACCACCACCTGAGCCAGCCTCCCCTCACCACACACACCACCACCTGAGCCAGCCTCCCATCACCACACACACCACCACCTGAACCAGCCTCCCCTCACCACACACACCACCACCTGAGCCAGCCTCCCCTCACCACACACACCACCACCTGAGCCAGCCTCTCCCTCACCACACACCACCACCTGAGCCAGCCTCTCCCTCACCACACACCACCACCTGAGCCTCCCTCCCCTCACCACACACCACCACCTGAGCCAGCCTCTCCCTCACCACACACCACCACCTGAGCCTCCCTCCCCTCACCACACACACCACCACCTGAGCCAGCCTCCCCCTCACCACACACACCACCACCTGAGCCTCCCTCCCCACACCACACAAACTTGTTGCATTATAACCCTTTGTAGCGGGTATTAACACCCATTTCCTGAAAATCCCCGGGAGCGACGTTCCCCTCATCACCTACCTACCTCCTCCCCTCTCTACCTATACCTCCTCCCCCTCCGCCCTCAGGTGTGCACGAGAGGGTGAAAATACCGACACACACACACACACACACACACACGAGGGGGACGACCGGGTGCTTTAAGTGTATATAACTACATCCAACGTCGTTATCACACCTCTATTTGTTCTCTGGTGTACGTTATAACGAGACGGCTCACACCACTAGCGACATGGGATACACACCAGCTGTTTGTTTACATTCAGTAGACCAGGTGTGTTGCGGCGGCCCGTGAGTCCCGCCTCTAGTGACAGCCATAGTAGAGCTGTTATCAACCCGTCCTTAGTGCCACATACACCGAACACTACCCGGGTATTAAACACAATCTTTCCATAATTCAGACAGACACTCATACATAGGTTACCTGGAATTGTTCTTGACCCCCTTGAGTACGATGACTTAAGTCCTTGAGTACGATGAATTGGTCCACTGAGTAAGATATCTTTAACCCCTTATGTAAGACGCTAACCCTTGAGTACATTAAATTAGCCCAGTAAGAGTTATATCTTAACCCCTTGAGTACGATGACTTAAATATTTGAGTAAAATTACTTCATTACTTACATATGATGTCTTTTCAATACGATGAACTTTTACTTTGGATAAGATAATAATGTTCTCAAGGGGTTAAGGTCTTATGATAATTCACTCCCTTTCCTTATAAGAAGAGTGAAAATGTACACCAACTTGTCCTCACTCAGACGTACACAGATGACCTGACCTGACCTGACCTGACAACCTGACCTGACCTAACCTAACCTAACCTGACCTAACCTAACCTGACCTGACCTGACCTAACCTGACCTGACCTAACCTAAAATCTTTGAAGAGGTTTTCAATACCTTCGATAATACTCTTTTGTTGTTGTTGTTGTCTGTCTACGCATTTATACATCAGGTCTTCTTTATGCTTCACTCTTCCCTAAACAAACAATTATTTTCATGTCATTTTCCTTTTAAAAATTACAGTGAAACATCCATATAACGGAATTCCTCTCCATATAATTCGTTAAAGCGGGTTTCACATCTAACGTACCCAGCTCTAGCGGGTGAGAAGACAGCTTGTGTTCTCAGGTAATATAGGACCACAAAGGTAATAAACGTGATGATGAAATAGACGAAAAGAGAGAGTGATAAAGAGGAGTAACAAGAAATAATAATAATAATAATAATAATAATAATAATAATAATAATAATAATAATAATAATAATAATGAAAACTTCCATCACAGTAAAAAAAAAATATTGAATAAGTGAAAATTTTCTCAGTTTCTTCTCTTACGAATTCTTGAGTGAAATTACTCTGGGGAGTTTTACCGTCTTCCTTCACACCTGCAGAGGGATCCATAAACCGATATTCCCCTCAGGTGTGAGAGAGGGGAGGCGGGGAGAGACTGTGGTGAGGGGAGAGAAGGAAAGCTGGGGGAGGAAGGGAGTGTGGGGAGAGGGGTTGATGAGAGGTGTGGGGTGGTGAGGGAAGAAAGAGAACGTGGGAGAGGGGGGAGAGAGGGAGGGGGTAAGGGGAGTCAGAAGTGGGAAGAGGGGAGAGAGAGAGAGAGGGGGGTGAATGGTGAGAAGAGAGAACGAAGGTGGCGAGAAAGGGAGAGAGGGAGCAGAAAGAGAGAGGGGAGACTGGGGTGGTGAGTGGGAGGGGTAGACTGGGGTGGTCAGGACTCAGGACAAGGAACTGTTCTGTTCGGTGAGAATTTCTTTTGAGGTAGTAACCCACAGCCTTAATACCTTTATAGCGAGGTCAAATAAGTGTGTGTGTGTGTGTGTGTGTGTCTCAGGTACCCTCCAGGTCTTTAACACTCCTCTACCCTCCGAAGCCATTATAACGCTATAAGCAATCAGAACATTATGGCGATAAGGTTGAAACACCAACAACTAACCACACGAAATATGGTCTTTACCTCCGAGTACTTAATAATATATACCGATAATATAACACTATCCTCTCCCCCCCCCCCCGGCCCCAAAAGCCAATATTACCCCCAAAAATAATATACACAATGCAAAAACTTAGTGACCACGCCAGAATGTACTTTTTCCCTATATGCATGAGACTGTACACCCAATGTAATTTACATATTAAAATCTGAAAACATTTATCAAGTACAATTTTTCAAGCGCATTAAACACCTAGAAAGACTCAGGGTATGGAAGTAATCTTAGTATTGTAGCGACCATTAAATATCTGACACCTTCTGACTGAATAAAACTGTCTCACTTTTAATACTACCACACACACACACACACACACACACACACACACACACACACACACACACACACACACACGCACGCACGCACACACACACACACACACGCACGCACACACACACAATATAACAGATTCTAAAGCGATACACTTCTAACTCAACCACCACAATTCCACCTAAACCACCACAATTCAATCTAAATCACCACAATTCCACACAAAGATGCATTTAATCTACCGCAATTCAACCTAAACTACCACAATTACATCTAACCCACCACAATTACACTTAAACCACCACAATTAACCATAAATCAAATCAAACCTAAAACCTTCACTAAACCTGAACCTAAAACACAAAACCAAAACACTAGGAATATAAATTAACATAAAATAATGGGAAGCTCCACCTGGGCCTGAGACACGAAGGGTCCTACTGTAGAAAAACTTACTAACATAAACCCAGGTGGGGAGAAGGTGGGGAGAGGGTGGGGAGACAGTGTGGGGTGGTGGGGAGAAGGTGTGGGGTGGTGGGGAGAAGGTGGGTGTAGTGGGGAGAGGGTGGGGGTGATGCAGGGATAATGGGGAGAATGTCGGAGGTGGGGGTGGTAGGAATGGGTTATGAAAGTAGTGAGGCTGGGGAGATATGAGGTAGGGGAGGTTGTTACGTATGTAGTGAGGATGGGAAGGGAATTTGGGGGGGCGGCGGTGGGGAGGGGGGGGTAGTGGGTGACAGTGGGTGGGTGTGGTCGGGAGAGATAGTGAGAGGGAGATGACACTTGAGGAGTAATGGGTGGGTGGGTGGGTGGATAGGTGCGACCGGGAGTGGGATACGACACGTGATTGTGTGGGTCATGGGCGGTGGTGGGTGGGTGGGTGGGGGTAGATGGGAGAAATAATGAAGTGGAGGTGATGTTGAGTGGGTGTGGCGGGCATAGGAGGGAGTTACTGAGGGGAGAGAAGGAGGAGGGTTTGGGGAGGCGAGAGGTGAGGAGGGGGGGAGGGGGCGAAGGGAAAGAGAAATAGAGAGATGGGGAGATGGTGGAGGGGGAGGTGAGGGGCAGTGGGTGGATGGGTGTGGGAGATAGTGAGGTGGGGGAGAGAGAGAGGAGAGGGTGGAGGGGGAGAGAGAGAGGGGTCCCGGGGAGACGCGGTCGTGTGGTTGCCATGGCAGCAGCGTGAGGGAGTTCCCCACACAGTAACACATGCCGACGCGCACACCTGGTGAGGGGAGAAGCTACTCTCACACCTCCACTCTCCCTCCATACTCCCACACCTCCACTCTCCCTCCATACTCCCACACCTCCACTCTCCCTCCATACTCCCACACCTCCACTCTCCCTCCATACTCCCACACCTCCACTCTCCCTCCATACTCCCACACCTCCACTCTCCCTCCATACTCCCACACCTCCACTCTCCCTCCATACTCCCACACCTCCACTCTCCCTCCATACTCCCACACCTCCACTCTCCCTCCATACTCCCACACCTCCACTCTGCCTCCATACTCCCACACCTCCACTCTCTCACACCCCCACCACCACCACCACCACAACCTCCCACCACCACCACCACCACCACCACAACTCTTCCCCACAACCACCACCACACTCTCCAACAATCCCCATCAACACCTCCACCATTACCAACACTATTACATACCACACTCTTCCAACACCATCACCATCAACATCATCATCATCATCACCACTACATTGTGTTGAAACATATTATTTACGACACACCACAACATAACTTACGTCATTCATTAAATCCGTCCACTGTAAATGTGTTTTAGAAAGTTATACACACCGTGAATGGTGAGAGTAACGACCAGTGTGGGGGGAGGAGGGGGGGGGGGTAAATTAACGTATATGTCTTTAAATTAATGTATCGAAGTTTATGTGATATATTAATGTATGATGAGACAGAGTAATATACATGTATCAGTCTGTCTGTCTGTCTGTCTGTCTTGTTTATGTTAACGTGATGTATAATAGAGACTGAACCTGACTAACGTTTATAGATGTGTTCGCCCGTACTCATGTATCACTCATCATTCATTACATAACTTATGATAAACTGTAACACAATAATCCAGGTGAGTGTTTCTGTACAATTTTAGAATCCTGTAACTATTTTTGTATTTTTACCTGTGATATAAATTATCTCAAGCTTATTTTTACCTGTGATATAAATTACCTCAAGCTTATTTTTACCTGTGATATAAATTACCTCAAGCTTATTTTTACCTGTGATATAAATTACCTCAAGCTTATTTTTACCTGTGATATAAATTACCTCAAGCTTTCCCATAGGCCACTAAATTAGGATGTTTACAGAGTCCTTTGATATTTATTTCTTTATACAGAGTCCTATGAAGGAAGTAAATCGTCCTAAACATCGGTACGTACTCATATCAATTTCTACATGTTATTGTACTCTTCCTTGAGTCCGCTTTAACCCCATCGTTAGATCTACAGGAGGAAGCGTACAGCACATATCATGGCTGACAGTGACGTGTTCTGTATAATTTCTTCTGTACGTTTAATTCACAGCCAACGTGGTAAAGAAGACAGTTTATGTACAGAAAATGACGGGAGGGGTTATTGATGTTCGGGGCGTTTTATGTCTGTCAGGTTGGGAGATATTATTTTCAACGGGGAGGGGGAAGGGGAGAGGGTGAAGGGGAGGGGGGAGGGTGAAGGGGCAGGGGGTTGAGGAGGAAGGGGGAAGACGTCCGCAGTTATTATATATATACACAGACAATATTTACTGGCTGCTAACACTAATAAAGACAAACTGAGGTACTTGTGTTTACCCATATGGTGCAGGTACAATACATCAATCAAACTCAGGTATTCCAAGACTGAATATAAATAAGAGAGCGAAACTTAACCTAATTTAACTTACTAGTGTTAACAACTTTGGATTTTAACATGAACAGGTGAAATCAATCTGCTCCCCTCCATACCCAGTGAGGGGCATGGAATTGTGTATGAGAACTTTACATGAGCGAATAAACTTAAAAACACCCACAAATGATATGAAAATTAAGAGAGATAACCACCATTAACCCTGAGGCTGTAGTCTAACCTTACAGTACACGGGGTGAGAGAAGGGCGCCGTTACGGGCAGACAGACAGAGAAACACAGACGCTTACGTAACCATTATAGTATAGAGCCACGTCATTTATTTTCCTGTACACTTACACTACACACACTCACTTCTTTACTACCACGTTAGCTTCCAGCGCCTCGGGTCATTTGTTGAGAAAAACTACCGATTTATATCCTGGACGAGGTGATAAAATATGAGCGAGCCTCCAACATAACCGTATAGCTGCACAAATGACCAGAAATTATCTAAACATCGGTCGTGTATTAAGTGTGAAGAAACTGGTCTGTATACAAAGACTCGTAAATAATATTAAGGGATTAAAATATTATATCCTTAGTTCATAACAATCTAGACCAAAAACTCGTTCACTTCTCATACAACTTTTAAGAGAAAACGTTTGAAAATTTGATATATTGGCCTCTTGAAAATATGTAAAACACACCATTTCCTAAAATACACAAATATATAAGTGTATGACGCTCATGCCTGTATGCATATATATATATATATATATATATATATATATATATATATATATATATATGTGTGTGTGTGTGTGTGTGTGTGGTCTCATGAATAAATGAATCCATCATGGGCCAGACAGAGGGCCTGAGAGAGGCAATAGCAGGAGTATTGCAGGTCGGCCACAATAAGGGTCTGCACGCCGCCCTGCCAACAGCTACTAGTGGCCAGACCGCCCTCAGCTGCCTCATATGAAGGTGGCGCCGCTACCTCCTCTGCCTGCACTACTGGTGACGAGGCACGATTACTCTCTCTCTCTCTCTCTCCGTTTTCCTTTACTCGTCGTAAATGTTTAGTTATCTAATGGGAGCTCTGTCTACGTCCCTATGTCCTGCTTATTCACCTGCACCAATATGTCTTAGTTACTAATCCCAACACGACCCGTACAGCCAACACACCTCTGGACACGTGAGAGATGCTCCGGGGAAAATATCAACACTCTCTACCTTACTAGTTCCAACATTTCCTCCCCTCAGCTTTTTACCCTCATCAAACATACACAGTCCGTTCTCACAATAAACACTGATACCATGTTTGAGGGGCGAGTGTGTTCTACAGCTACATGAAATCAACTCGAAAACTAAACGTCTTATGAAAGATCCGATTCTCACTCTCAAACTCAGGTGAAAGTTTGCCCTGTATCTTCGTTTTCCTTATTCAACATCTGACTTCAAATGTCAATCCATCAATCACGGTGCCATCCTCACGTCCCTCAATTCGCAAATGTTTTCAGGCTGTCTTTACCAATCCACCTCAACTAATTTTATTTATTTTATTTTTTATGGCGCTCACAGTTTATTCCCTTCATCCATCCCTGTCTCTACCCCCCCCCCCCCCCCCTGGTCCTTCTACCCTTTAGTAGTTTTAGCCATTAATATCTTCACCATCATCCCCTCATCCCTAATACCAAAGTTCGGTGATGTAGAAATGCAATTTGAATATCATCACTCACCTGCATGACCCCAGACTCCAAAGCCCCCCCCCCCCTCCTCCACCAATGGTTTATCCACTACCCTGGTCATCAGTATTTACCCCTCCCAGTTTCATGGCCATCGAGGAAGGTGTGTTACAAACCTACTGATATAACCGGAAGAAACATTTGATTATGAGAGTTTACAGGTAAAAAGTTCCGCCATTTGGGGTAAGACAATGTTTGACAGCTTAACTTGTTCCTTTCAACACTAGGATGTAGGGGAGAGGAGAGGATGGAGGTGAAAGTGAGTGGAGTTAATGCAGGAAGAAGGTGAGAGAAGAGGATGGAGAGAGAGGGAGAGAAGAGAAGGTGAAGAGAAGAGGAGAGAGAAGACATTGGAGAGAGAGAGAAGGTGAGAGGAGAAAAAAGAGACTGTATAGAGGGAGAGAAGGAGTGAAGAGAATGTAGAGATGGAGAGAAGAGAGGTTGAAGGAAAGGGAGAGAGGGAGAGAAGGAGTGAAGAGAATGTAGAGATGGAGAGAAGAGAGGTTGTAAAGAGAGTGTCACCGGTGTGTATAACAAGTGATCGAGTATTTTAAGAAGGTTAGCTGTCACTGTACACAACAAAACGTACGGTACATACACAACCTCTCAGTAATAAGTGTATAGAACTGAATCCCATAATGTGAGTATATTAACGTTTATTGTACGTTAATCTATGTGTATCTTTTAACAATTTATACAAGTGTTAATGTTACGAATAAACTGTTTTTACACTTCGGTTCAGGTTAGGCTAGGCTAGTTTGGTTAGGTTAGGTTAGGTTTAGTCATATATGAACAAAATTATACAGTACTCACTCTAATGGTGTTTATTATTTATTTACTTAGTTTTTCCTCTCCCTAACATGAATGTATATCTATATATATATTTTTTTTTTTTACATTAAGATGGCAGGGAGGATGGACTGACATGTCACTTGTACATTTACCAGTGAATACTAAGAACGTAAATAAGTAAACAACATACCTAGTTTCCCAAAAGTCGACATTCCTCCACACACACACAAATTTCCTTCCGTTGGAGGAAACTTGTAGACTAATGAGAGAGAAGGAGAGAACGAGACACACGGAGCCAGAACGGTAGGTGCTTCTTTTTTTAAGTTATATAAAGGAGTCCAGACCTGACAACTCACGTGACAGACAGACAGACAGACAGGCAGACACCCTCATTATGCCACACACAACAACCAGGGAACACAGGAGGAAGACGGCGACAACTGCCCAGCAAAAATGTGTCCCACGAATTATATTTTGTCGTGACGGACTGGCTCGCTGGTTGGTTAAGAGCGAAGTGTGGTGGTGATGGTGGTGAAGATAAGCTAGGTGACACTGTTTGGTGGTGTCAGTGAGTTTGTTAGTGAATTTGTTAGTAAGTTTGTTTTTTCGGCGAGTCTGGTGTTTTCGCGATTTTTTTTTTATTTTAGATTAATGTGTCACTAATAGAGGTTTCATTTGCGAGTGTTAATGCGTTCGCTGCTCACGTGTCTGTCTGTCTGTCTGTGGAATCTGTTGTCGTTATCATCGCGTTGGACGAGAATAATTGATGAGTTTGTCCATTTGCCAATCTAACGGCAGGTACAGTACATCAATAATAGAATTTGTTCTGTTCGTTGGTCGGTTTGCTAACGAACGGCTCTGGAAGTTCGTCTACCGTGTTTGCTGGCTTTGTTTATAGAGGTGACTGTTGATAATTGTTTGTGGTAGTGTTTTTGTTTTCTTTACGACGAGTCTAGTCTAGTTGGGTAGTCTA
This sequence comes from Homarus gammarus, assembly GCA_958450375.1. Lineage (NCBI taxonomy): Eukaryota > Metazoa > Arthropoda > Malacostraca > Decapoda > Nephropidae > Homarus > Homarus gammarus. Next base: position 813,883 of record CAUDMG010002649.1, on the reverse strand, counting down.
TAGTACGTCTGTAGAAAAAAATTGTGGTGAAATAATTAATAGAAATTTATTTAAATAGAATAGACGCGAATTTATATCGGTTTTATTGAGAAATTATCTACGCGAATCTAAAGACTTACTTGAAAAGAAGAAAAAAATGTTGATGAACTTGAGAATAAAATGAGAAAATTGATCTATGAATCTGTAAAGTTGATTGGCAGACCTTGAGAAAATACTGTGGCGAATCTATAAAGGAACTTCGCTAAGGAAATATTTTGGCGATTCTTTAAAGGAACTTCACTGAGAAAATAATTTGGCGAATCTGTAAAGAAATTCGCTAAGAAAATAATTTGGCGAAGTTATTCAAAATAAGTGATACAACTATTTTGGTGTACTGTGCCAATAGAGATAATAATTTGTCAAAGTTTATTTAAATACAAACTCAACTCAGAATATTCGCAGATGGTTTGTGAAATAAATTAAGTGTTAAGTCAATTGCTCATTCAGGTGACTGCCTCGGATAATTAGCTGATTTATACAGTTACCTGGGTAATTTAATTATTAATACAGCTACCTGGGTAATTTAATTAGGTCATTAGCGATGTCTTTCTGAATGTTTCACGGTGATTAGAGACGTCAGACAATTTTACATATTAATAATCACGCTTACAAAAAATATGAATAACCTGGTGATTTGGGGCGAACGTAGCGGCACCGTGGCCAAATTTGCTTCGTTCACAACTCGAGGTCACAGGTTCGAAAGCGCACGTACAGAAAACTGAACAATGTGGTCCACCTCTGTTACACCTGAATCAATTATCCTTTGTAATTTATATCTGTCTGTCTGTCTGTCTGTCTGTCTATTCATTTACGTATCCTACCCCTCTCACTACCCACTTACCCCTCCCATGTGCCACTTACCCCTCTCACTAACCACTTACCCCTCCCATGTGCCACTTACCCCTCTCACTACCCACTTACCCCTCCCATGTGCCACTTACCCCTCTCACTAACCACTTACCCCTCCCATGTGCCACTTACCCCTCTCATGTGCCACTTACCCCTCTCACTAACCACTTACCCCTCCCATGTGCCACTTACCCCTCTCATCAACCATTTACCCCTCTCATCAACCACTTACCCCTCTCACTAACCACTTACCCCTCCCATGTGCCACTTACCCCTCTCATCAACCACTTACCCCTTCCATGTGCCACTTACCCCTCCCACGTGCCACTTACCCCTCCCACGTGCCACTTACCCCTCTCATCAACCACTTACCCCTCCCGTGTGCCACTTACTGCCCCTGTACATCTCCCTATTAACATAAGCCATTTTTCTCTCCCCAGGTACTCGTTGCCAACTAGGGTATTTATCGGGTTATTTTCCCCCAGTGTATTTCCACTTGTGAGGGCAGGAGGTCTTCCTGTATAATGCTCTCTCTCTCTCTCTCTCTCTCTCTCTCTCTCTCTCTATCCTATCTATCCTATCCCACCTTCACACACACACACACACACACACACAAACACGTTTAACAAACAGGTGATATTATTAACGAGAGAAAGAAGTGTTTAATGACAAGTAAAAAATTAACCACACAACAAGTACAACAAAGAAAATATTCTATAATAACCATTCCTACAAAAAACAATTATAATACAAAACAAAAACACTGATAACAGACAGAAAACAACAATCAAAAGCAAAAAATAACAAATACAACAAAACAAAGAAATTTAAATACAGAATATTAACTCAAACAAAAACAATCATAAAAAATATATAAATATATATATATATATATATATATATATATATATATATCCAAAACATCACAAAATGACAAATAAAACCAAGCAAAAATAAAATCAATTATAACGACACAAAACAACAACAAAACAACAAACACAATAATAACAAATAAAGTCAAACAAAAACGAAAGAATTATAACTACGCAAAACAACAAAAAACAAAAACAATAACAACAAACACAACAAAAACAAACAAATAAAAAACTATATTAAAAACAAATAAACGACAAATAAACACCCAGCTTCACCACCGTTGGCCAGATTCTTTAAAAACTTAGATTACAAAAATATTTTACAGAAATTATGCAAAAGTTCAAACTATTTTCACGGGAATTACTGCCTACTTTTTTCTCCATTAACAGTTTAAAAGTTAAAAAAAAATACCTGTAAACTTTGGGGTGAAAATACATTAATTCTACTCCCTCCTTCTCTCCTTCTTTCCTTCTCTCTCTCCACCCCCACCCCATTCCCTGAAAGAAAAAAAAAGAAATAGGAGGGAGAATTTTTTCCCCTTCCTCTCATTTCCCTTTCTTTAATTCCCTGTTATCTATCTCCCATTACACCTTTCCATTCACCCCCCCCCCCACATTATTCATTCTCCCTCTTCTTTTCGTCTCTCTCTCTCTCTCTTACCTTTCGTTATTACCCTCCTCATCTTTCTAAAGCCTTCGTTATCCTTCACCCCATCCACGTCATTTATTATCGACCTTCTCTCTTCCTTGTTTCCCTCGCTCATCATTTATGTTACAATATAAATAAAGGCGAAAATAGCGTCGACATTATGCCGTAACTAGAATGTAATTAGATGAGGCGTCGTATCTCCACTTGGCGTACTGTACTCGTTTAGGACCAGTTTCATAACACAGTCTCAATAACAAGGTTGGTGGCTTCGTCGACGTGATCTTTGCGTCGTAACTTAAATGAACGGGTAAATTTAACGTAAGATTCTATTGTGAAACGTGGTGTTGGTGGCTGGCCTGTCAACACACCTGAGCTGTACCTGTGTCCCCTGATTTATGGTCCTCAAGCTGGGCGACGGCGGTAGCTACCAAAACACACACACACACACACACACACACACACATACACACACACACACACCTGTATTGTAACTGCGCTGAAATTCCCTGTTAAATGACCGTCTATATCAATATTGACAGGTAACATTATTAACACCTGGTAACACCACCTGGTAAAACAGATAACACCGTACAGTAGAAAACACCCTAAATAACACCCTAGATAACACCCTAAAGAACACCTTATATAACACCCTAAAAACACCCAAAATAACACCTAGATAACACCCTATATAACACAATATAACACCCTGGAAAAAACATCCTATACAACACCCTACATAACACTATATAACACCCTACATAACACTATATAACACGCTATATAACACCCTATGTAACACCCTAAAAAACACCCAATATAACACCTGTGTAACACCCTAGATAACAGAGAGACAGTAAGCGATGATCTCTGAACCTGAAAAAAAAAAATCATCAACAAAGTTTGGCCAGGTGAAGCGAGCAAGGTTGAGAGCGAGCATGAAGGACAGGTGAGGGAGGCTGGGCTGGAGGGAAGGAAGGAAGGAAGGAAGGAAGGAAAGTGAGGGAGGATGGGAAATGGATAAGGGGGATGATGATTGCCAGGTGAAGAAATGGGATGGAGTGATGAGGGAGAGAGTTGAGGGAGAGGGAAGCAGGTGAGGGACGGGTGGGAGAGGGATGAGCGGGGCAGGGGAAGGAGGGAAAGAAGAGGGGCGAAAGGGGGTGAGGGGGAAAAGATTTAGTGACGCGGGGAGGGGGGGGGATGGGGGACAAGAGGAGGGGGAGGAGAAGAAGAGGAGGGGTGAGTAGGGACACAAGAGGAGGGACGCGGGGGGGGGGGTTAGAGGGGGTAGTAAGTGGAGGGGTGAAGGGGGGGGGGGCAAGAGGAGGGCCCCTAGTCCAATATGTATGCTAAACGGGCCACGCCTCTCTCACTGATGGACGGAGGGTCGTAGGGGAAGAGGGGGGGGGGGGGAGCTCGACGTTTTTTCCCCACCACCCTGATGACTACATTAGGGGTGTCTCGCGAGCCCCTACCTGGTCTACTCCTTAACCCTTATTACAATACCAGTTACCCCTTATTACACCTCCAGTTACCCCTTATTACACCTCCAGTTACCCCTTATTACACCTCCAGTTACCCCTTATTACACCTCCAGTTACCCCTTATTACACCTCCAGTTACCCCTTATTACACCTCCAGTTACCCCTTATTACACCTCCAGTTACCCCTTATTACACCTCCAGTTACCCCTTATTACACCTCCAGTTACCCCTTATTACACCTCCAGTTACCCCTTATTATACCTCCAGTTACCCCTTATTACACCTCCAGTTAGCCCTTATTATACCTCCAGTTACCCCTTATTACACCTCCAGTTACCCCTTATTACACCTCCAGTTACCCCTTATTATACCTCCAGTTACCCCTTATTACACCTCCAGTTAGCCCTTATTATACCTCCAGTTACCCCTTATTACACCTCCAGTTAAACTTCACCATACATACTGTAATTCTAAGTCTTCCTGCCACTAATTTTTTGCATTGTTTAGCCTAACCTACCCTAACCCCCTCCTCCTACTATCAACCCCCCTCACCCCCACCCTCACCCCCCACCCTCCCATCTCCCAGTCACAGATCCCTCCCAGCATACACCTCTTTTTTTTATGTCTCTTTAACTTTTTTTGTCTATATACGCTGATACCCTGTCAACTCTGTGCGTGTGTGTGCGTGTGTATGCGTGTGTGTGCGTGTGTGTATGTTTACTTTTTTTACTTTTATTCCAATGTATTTTCCCCTCTCTTGCCAGGTGTACCGAGGTAGCAGGTGTCTACCCCCCTGCCCCCCCCTTTTTTAGTCGTCTTTCCATCCAGAATACGAAGCAGGTTTCAGGTGTGAACTAAAGTTGTCCTAAGATTTTTTTTTTTTAAGTTGTATTGATAAAAACCTAAGATAAGATTATATATATTACTGCCACTGAGTAATATTTGTATCCGAGTCACATCAAGGGAGGAGGGGGGCAGAAGAGGAGGGGGGAGGGTAGGGAAGGGGAGAAAGGAGGAGGAGGGTGGAGGGGGGAGGAAGGGGAGGTAGGTGGAACGGGTTGGTGGGAGGTTTTAGAAGAGAGGAGAGAAAGTATTACCTCCAATTTGAGTTAGTTATCGTAACTTCCCGTTGTCCTCGCCAGACCATCACACTGTGGTCTGTTTCGATCTTATGAAACAAATTCAGACGTCATGTACATCAGGAAACCCCAGCTTATTTTACCTGATGATTAAACCCCCTAATGTTAACCTAACCAAACTTAACTTAATCTATGTTATCCAAACCAAACCTAACCTGACCTAACCTAACCTTACCAAATCCAAGTTAATCTAACCTAACCTAACCTATCTAAATTAAACCTAACCAAATGAGACCTAACCTATCGAGTGTTGAATCCTCTGGTGAAACAAGCGAGGGTTCCTAATCGTCATGAGATCCCAAAAATCAATGAAATTATGGTAGTGCTTGGAGTGAACTGCTGTGTACAGTATTCTCAAACATATTACGTCACTACCCCCTGTAAGTAAACGAGTAGTAAATGACAAGACAAATATATAAATCAATACAGAAATAAGTAAAAATCATCTGAAATAAAATGAAATACAATATAAAAAGAGGCAAACTTCTCCCCTGGTGAGTCTGCTAGCCATCACCCACGACAGCCAATGAACTACTTTCCGGACACATTTTCATGTTACGTTAATTTATCGTGTTTCAAGAGAGTTAAATGTCTTAATAAGTTAAAGATATCTAATTACACAAATAAATAGGTGGTAGGTAATAGGCAGCTACCAAACAGGGAGGTACTACCGCCTGGGAAGACATTGGAAGCATAATGTGTTGTCTAATGGTAGACCCTGCTGCCATATGGCATCACGAAAATTGTGACGAAGTCCCAGGCTGCTAATCTGACTTTCTGCCTCATTTACACACACTTGCAGGGTCTCAATTGTTTCTCTTACTATTGACAACACAACATACATACTGTATAATGTGTATATTGTTTCTCACTTTTGATCTTTTTTTTCATTTTTGTATTTATGATTCTTTATTATTAATATTATTGTTATTATTATTATTAATAAAAATATTATTATTATTATTATTATTATTAATATTATTAATATTATTATTATTATTATTATTACTATTATTAATATTAATATTATTATTATTATTATTATTATTCTCAATATTATTTTATTTTTATTTTTACTTTTTTATTATAAATTTTATTTACTATGAATTATTATTATTATTATTATTACATTTTCGCTACCCGGGCTCTGAATGTGGGTCAGTGACCTGTTCCAGGTTGGGCTATTACCCGTAAATAAAATACATTAGTAAAAAATTGATACAGTATAAAAAAAAAAAATATATATATATATATATATATATATATATATATATATATAATATATATATATATATATATATATATATATATATATATATATATATATATATGCAAGTAAATCACTGTAGGTGCGCGTGATCTAGGTATACTGTATGCTGATAACCACAAGGAAAGAAGAAAACACGAAGTTCCCAAGCGCTTTCGTGTAATTCACATCTTCAGGTCTGTACTCACCCCTGAAGATGTGAATTACACGAAAGCGCTTGGGAACTTCGTGTTTTTCTTCTTTCTTTGTGGTTATCAGCATATATATATATATAATATATATATAATATTTGTCTTGTTTATGAACCACGTGAGGGCCACAGGGCGGTGTTATAGACTAATGTAACGACTACAGTATATGACACATAAACCACACGGACCTTGACGAAGACTAAACCGTAATAAAAACTGCCCGGTGCAAAAATCCCTCCCAGGAAGACATAGAGAGAGAGAGAGAGGAAAATAGCGAAGCAAGTTTTTCGACGCAACAGTCAAGGTCCAGGAGGGGTGCGCACTCACCGAGGGACACTGCCGGGAGGGGGGGGGGGGGATAAATTTTTAGCTGCCTTTAGTCATCCCAATGTCCGTCTAACCTGACCTGACCGTTTAAGGGATGTTTTTTAGGGCGGGTCAACCCAACTATTGTTCATCTATAACTATAAACTATGTAGTTGAGAAAACTTAGAAATACACTTAATTCAAACAAACGAAACAAAATTCAACTTAACCTAACCTCAGACAAACTTTTCATGATCAAACCTGACCTTTAACCCAATTTAACCAAACTTTACCTAATTATAACAAATCTAACGCAATCTAATCGAATCAAAACTCAGATAATCTAATATAAACCTAACTTAACAAAACTTGACTCAACCTAAACAAATCTAACTTAATCGAACCTAACCTAAAACCCAACCCAACCCAACCTAACCCAACCTAACCTAACTTAACCTAACCTAGCCTAACAAAACCTGAGTCAACCTAAACAAACCTAACTTCCAGGTAATGAAAAAAAAAGTTACAATTGGTCACAGCTTTTCACTAAGGCTATCTGTCGGCCCACTACACGAGGTCACCACCCAAAACCTATCTCGGGACACTTAGACTCGGTGAAAAAAATAGGTCTTGAATTATAAAGTCAACTTTACTGGCACCGTTACTCTCCTCTATAACACCTGGTTCTCTGTGAAACCATTACCTGGTGAGGCTAGGCTACGTCACACAAGTAACTAGAGCCAGATAATAATGACCAAGACCGGGTGCACCTCAGTCTTCCCAGGTAACAAACGACCATTTTCTGTAATAGACATCAGGCGAAATCAATATAAATTACTCTCCAAACCTAATTAAAAAAAAATTATGCTGATGATGTGTTTTCACATGATCAGAGGTACAGAGATTTACATATGAATATGATTAATACGACTAAGGTAATATTGCGTATTTGTTTACGTCCGGTAACCCCCCCCCCCCCCCTCCCTAAGGTCTGGGCATAAATATACTGTACAGTACCGACAACTGTGTACAACACACGCGTACACCCACCAGGAGCATGACATACTGGGGCTGCAGCTTCTTCTGTCCCCTCCAATTGCTATAAATCTTCTAAGGCAGACAGCGGGAGGGCGGAGTAAACAACCACTAATACCCACTATATAAGCTTATGGCAGACATAAACAAATCATGTTAAAGGAAATGATAAGTCATTGCGTGTTTAATAATCATAAGTAAAAATGCACGAACATGAATTCATTTTATTACTGTTTCTCCTTTGCTTGTTACCTTTCTTCTTTCTCTCTTTACTGTACTGTACATCCCCCCAGGATTGATGTATGTACGTCAGAGGTGACGCAGCTGATCCATCCTAAGGCAAACGTTCCTGCACTGTCACTACCAGTATAAATAGCAGTTACAAGTTAAGGTTGTAAAATACGTGAGGAAAATTACTCAAGTCGTGGCATTAATAGTAAAATGACGAGGGAATATTGTTTTTAATATATTCACATCCCTACTACCAACAACCTATGACGTATTTAACTGCAGGGTCAGTAAGTTTTGACTGATACTCCATCGTAACTAGTTGTGTGTACGTTCTCTCACTTACCAGGGAAGTGGGGGGGGGGGGGGGGGGGAGGAGGGCTAAAGCAATTTCACACCTTAAAAAAATATCCCCGGATTGACTGTCGAGTGAGTGCTGGGTCCCCTGGTGATTGTCGCTTCAAAATAGTACAACTCCTGAGTGCCAGAGTCAAGTAGCCACAGATTTGGAGAGGCAACAGTCGACACACTAATGAACAAACAGGAGGTCCACACACACACACACACACACACAGTGACAGTCCCAAATAACCACTTCACCTGGATGACGTCACCCAAGTCTCTGGGTTGTACAGTAATAACATACGGAAGAGAGAAGTGATAAACAGATGCAGACTGATAAGAGAGTTTGGTTATTACAAAATAATATTACAGTGCCAGATGGGATTAATTAATGAAAGGTATTATCCCATAAGGTAATTATTCTTATTTGGCGTAATCTACAGGTAACTTTATTATGGCTGACGGATGAAAGCAAACCATGGATTGAATAGGAATTGGGGAGGCATCCGAGGCAGACGCAGAAAACGGAGCCAGAGAGAGCAAGGACCCAAGAGGTAAGGAATAACACAAGGTGAATGGAAAACAAGGTAGTAATGATTGATAGTTTCGCTCGTGTTACTGTCAGTGCATGGGGTGTGGCGGCCGAGTGGATACAACACTCACCCTCCTCTATCCTAAGAATCACTGGTTCGATCTCTGGGTATTTCCAGCCCTACCCTGCTGTAAATGGGTACCTAACTTTACATTGGGAAACAAAGGCAGTGCCGACCATTCTGACTCCCCACGCGAATGGGAAGCTTAGTATACAGTGTGCAGCTATGGCAGCTATGGGATCTACTTACACTTTAGCTGAAAATTACACTACATCAGCTACAATACACAGGCTTTTAACAACGCTTCCACACACGTCTAGCTTCCCTAAATATGTTATTCTGCTGTCAGATAAATATTAAATGCGAAATCAAATATGAACCCAAATTTTGATTCAATAAATATCCTCCAGTCACATCCTGTCTGACCTTGTTGTTAACTATCTGACCTATCCCCCCGAAACAGTCCTGAACCCTGTGGAAACTGTCCAGAAATAACTGTTATTATTTTATACGACGACTGTACAGTAAACATGCCAGCCAGATAATGTTTCTATCGCTTTTGACTCTGTATAAAAGCTACAGTCAAACAGTCAAAGTAAACGATTATTTTCTTCTTCTCAGAGTCGCCCTAAAAGTCTTAAGTGAACCGTCCAGGCAACAATTTCAATCGTCCTCGGCGCTGTAAATTTTAAGGCATGAATGTGTTACCTGAAGCGTGTACAACAGAACCACACAAACGTCTCCTTAACCTCTTCACTACGATGCCAACCCCTGAGTACAGTGGATTATACCTCAAGAGTACGATGACGTAACCCCTTTGAGTAAAATGATTTAACCCCTTGAGTATACGACTTATCCCCTTGAGTACGACGACTTAACCTCTTGAGTACGACGACTTAACCCCTTGAGTATATACGATAATTTAACCCCTTGAGTACAATAATTAAATCCCCCTCGTACGATGGCTTACCCCTTTGACTACAATGACCTATTCCCTCTGTACTCTGATACCGTATTCGGGCAATTATTCCACTGTACCTAAAGGGGGTTGGAGTCAGCTTAAAAATCACCGGTAGTCTGAGACGAGATTATCAAAACTTCAGAGATACTTCAGGAAGATTAGTTAAGGGAAGAGATAGGAAGGAGAAGGAGGGAGATGAAGGGACAGGAACGAGGAGAAGAGAGAAGGGAAGGGGAAGACGCAAAGGAAGAGAGAGGGTATAGGGGAGAGGATCCGGAGACATCTAGAGGGAAGGAATAGAGAGGGTGATGACGAGAGTTAATCAGTAGCCTCTCTTGACAGGTGACGTTTGTAACATATTATAATTGTCACGACATTATGGCCGATAAAACACGTGAAAATTTACCTTGTATCAATTAACACTTAAAAACAAATAACATACCGCATGTAATAGGTGGCACCTCAGACAAATATAACACAAACAAAGCAAACTATTCGCTGACACTGGCTATTAATGTGACACATGTAAGAGCGATGCAGCGGCCAAGTGGATACAGCGCTCGCCTCATGTCCTAAAGGTCGCCGGTTCCATCCCAGGGCACTCAAAGTCCACCCAGCTGTGAATGGGTACAGTACATAAATTTACAGTTGAGTTCTGTGTCGGCCACGATGCCTCCTTGTATATCGAAATCTTTTAATACAGATATATAGTGTACTGTATCCCTAACACACCACTTACAGTACAGTACAGGTATACTTGTAATACAGGAGACTAATATTACGCAAGTGCTTATGACGCGTGACACAGACCAGACCACACAGCCGGAGCAAGTGATACGTGCTGCGTGGAGGCGATGAACGCTTTAATAATTCTAGTTCAACGTGAATCAGGTGGCTCAGGTGACTCGAGTGACACGTGATTCAGCTATACATGTAACTTAGGTGACATGTGATCAGGTGACTCATTTGGCACTGGTGACACGCGTGACTCAAGTGACACGTGTGTCTGGTGACTAAGATACATGTGACTCAGGTGAAAAACGTTGCTCAGGTAAAACGAACGACACAGGTATCTCAGGTGACACAAGTGGTTCAAGTGACACGTGATTCAGTTTTACATGTAATTTAGGTGACACGTGGTTCAGGTGACACGTGATCAGGTGACAAACTTGACTCCGGTGACACACATGACTCAAGTGACACACGTGAATCAAGTGACACGTGACTCGGGTGATACACGAGACTCAAATGACACTCGTAACTTGTGTGACATACCTAATTTGTGTGACACACTCAACTTGCGTGACACACGTGACTCAAGTGACACACATACCTTTAGTGACACTACACTTATGATATAAACTTGAGTACATTTATTTACATCAGGGTGAGGTGCGTGCGAAGCCCCACTCATGACGTCTTTTTAGTTTTTCCTTCTAACAGTTTTAATATTCCAACAGACGGTCTTCAGCCTTTAGTTGCTGGTGACAAGACTTGTCCTGGTTGGCAGACGCGACAACATTAACAAATGTGACAGTATGGTGCCAACAAAGAACAATCCCCATTCATATTTGACACTTCTGACACTACTGGCAGATGGCACTTGTGACACATGACACTACTGACAGATATAACACCTGTGACACCCTAATATCACCAAGAGCCGAAGAAATCCCAGTCCTGAATGACACATATATGACGCACATGACACATTGATGACAGGTGTCGGAAGATTCCTGACACCGTGCGACGTCAAGCATGGCATACACATTAAGTTGAGACGATGGCGAGATACAACAGCTGTGACACAAGTGATTTATGACACAAGCGCCTCTAACGCTACACTAAGTCTTATGACACGAATGGCAAGCGTTCATCGCATCTTTAAGTATATTCGCGTACCTCTCTCTCTCTCTCTCAGCTCCAGCAGTAGTACGAACAGGCTGATAAGCGCGTAACTACACACCTCCATACCCTAACTGTGTGGGTGGAGGGGTGGTGGTAGGGGTGTTGGACTCGTTAACGAAGGGGGGGGGGGGAGAGGTGGGCTAAGAGATATGTTGATGCGGGGGAGGGAGGGGGAAGGTGAGAGAGGGATAGAGGTGCCAGATTCTCTCCCTCCCCCACCTTTCCCATTCCTCTCAATTTTCCTTCATTTATTTTCCTCCCTTCCACTATGCGTTAACCTATTTTAAACCCCTCGTTACAGAGCCATGCATTATCTAGCTCCAACCGCGTCACCTACAATGTTACCCGTTAGCTCCGTCAACAAAATTTGGTGCAAAGGCGAGATGTCACACCGGCCAGCCAGCCACTCCCGCCAAAATTTATCGTTGGCGTTGGACTGTTTCCCGTAACTAAGCGGTCCGTTTGGTATATTTGCTTTACCTTCAACCTCGAATCACTTTCAGCCCAATTCAGGGAATTCGTTGTTTTTGAGCACGTTATATACTTTATCTGACATAATACAACATCCCATATTTTAAAGTTCCCATTAATTCGTACCATCCATGTCGAATTGACCGACAGCGCTTGGGAAGGCAATCTGAACGTGCCATAATTCAGAATATATCGTTCATCACTAAGCCGGAGTCAGTGTGACCCCGTCAGCAGGACACGGGTCCCTGCTGACGGGAGCTCAGCTGACGGCGGCACAAGGTGGAGGTGGTGCCAACCATGGGTGTGGGTCAGGTAAGAACCACAAGACAAAGTATCACAGGTCCTCACCTTGTTTGCGGCGAGGGTTTGGCTGCTTGCGTCGTGCCGAGCTGCTGGTGCCGGGCTTGGCGGGATTATCGGCCATCTCACTATCTGCCGCAGGGACGGGAATCCTGCGGGCTCTTGTAGGGTTTACGGCATTAATATTACTCCTTCTTTCGTTGATGAGACCTCTTCAACTAGCACTGCTTACTACCTCCATCACTAAACCTCAACAAACATAACACCTCACACACTCACTTCACTCTATTTTGGGTTATTTTCAGTTTTCGCAAGGCTACCCGCCACTATTTACGTCCTATATTATATGTCAATCACTTAATTCAAACACAAAGCACATTAAACACTGGTTTCGTTGATATATTTGACTTTCTAGGTTTTTCAGATGTCACAAGAGATTACACACAATAAATACACTCAAGCGCGATGATTGGCTGGCGCAATCGGATCCCTGATTGGCTGACGAGAACACCTTCAAAGGTTAGCCCCTCCCACCTGCCACTTGCTTGTCACGCCACACCTTTCCGTCAGCTAATCACTGGTGCGCTTTTCTAAGTCAGACACATTCAATAACGTTCAATAATCCGTGAAACAACACCATAAAAGCACCAATAAGAAAAGCAAGGAACGGACGGCATGCTGGTCCTGGAGGTGACGTTGGTTCACTGTGTTGATGGGCCTAGTTTTGGCGGCGGCCCAGAGATGGCAGCACTGCGCCGGAGCTGCGGGCCGGGGGGGCAGCATCCCGGGGCGCACCACACACACCTGGCCAGCGCCGCCACCCCTTCACATCTCAATACTTTCTCATATTACAAATAATCATAATAAATAGAGGTTGTCGTATTATTAAATGGAAAAGACGAGTTGCAGCAGCATGTCTGCGACACAATGTTCATCTATTTTAACAAAATAGCCAGATAAAAGCCATCAAGTGGGAAAGTTAGTGTTCCATGGCCCGGGTTGTGGGGGTCGACGGACGGTGCAGGAGTTAGCACAAACTGTCTGCCTTTATTAAACGAGACAAACTTATTCGTACTTTATATCAAACCCATACATGAAACTTGTCTATATTTTTCAAAATCAATCAACTTAACTGAGAGGACCATATTGAACGATGATATATCGATCCTTGAAGATTATGACCACTCACCTGTATTCAATATAAACAAAGGAATTTATGTATTTGAATATAAATAAGTATCACTATCAATACAACGTTCTTTATAGGGAATATTAGCTGAAGCTACGACAATAATATTTATGAATCAAAACAATTTTGCCATTTAAACAGAGTAATATAAAAGGTGCTATTCCTACACCATGCGGCACCATTTACCTGTGGGTACTCGCATATCTCCAATTGGTATGCGTTTTTCACCTGTCTATAACTATAATTTGGTTGGGCATGAAAGGTTGTCCTTATAGAGAGGTTTTGCTACATCATGAGGTGCTTTGACAGGCCCGCGCTACCAAACGTATGATGAACACACAGAACAGGAGTGTATGTGTGTGTGAAGAAGAATCAGGGAAAGAGAAAGCCAATGAAGAGAATGGAAAAGAGAGTTAGTGAACAGGACAAAGTAGAGACCGAGAACAGACCTTGCGAGTCGGATAGAGTTAGAGACAGAGAACAGTGGAACGATACAGAACCGTAAAAGAATGAAGAGTGGAGGCTATGAAACACCCATTAGTGAAGTATGTATGTCGCTGGGTACGCTGCCCCGGGCCCAACAGCCATGTTGTTTCCTGAGTAAACTATCTACGCTAATTGAGGATTGAGAGAACACTGTAGTTATAACAACGTGTCAATAATTTTTTTTTTAGACGGCGAGGATTCACAGTACGTGGGAATATTATTATCGGGTGAGAGAATCGCCTCCCAACCTCCACGTGACCCCCACCCCCTGACCAGGCAACGCTAGCGCGGCGCGAAAGGCTCACATAGTTCTCTAAATACGCAGGCTACTCTATTACGCTCATTACAGTATGATAATATTTACGCCCATCAATCCAGTTTCTTATGAGGAGTTTTTATTTATATTTAAGATGAGTCGGCAGTGAGGACGGAGTCTGTGTACGGGATGTTCTGAGGGTACAGCTGGTGAGGGAGGCGGACACACTGCCAGCCAATCGACATGACTTTATCAATAAACTTTGAGCGCTCAGGAAAACTATTGAATAATGTACATTATATCATATTAGTATTACTCGCTGCAATGGTCTTTCATTAATGGTCTGCAGAGTTTAGTATATTTGTGATCATGTAGGCGTAAAAGGCTTCCTTTAGGCTCTAAAATGCCCATAGCGAACCACATTATATATATATATATATATATATATATATATATATATATATATATATATATATATATGTGTGTGTGTGTGTGTGTGTGTGTGTGTGTGTGAGAAACGTAAACAGGTAAAAAAAACCAATATTAAAATGAAATGGTAAATCTATAAAAAAGTAATATTTTGTCTAAAAATCTCAGGGCAAAGAAAATAAGTTATTTATATAAACAAACAAACAGCCCTTTACTCGTGCATCCCCAAAACAAGATATAATGATATTGAAAAACAATTATCATTTGCTCTATACTACGGGCTAGTTTGATTTGTTGTACAAATAGGAAAGACGCTCAACATCCCCAGAAGCTATAGGGTCCAGATACAAAATTTCATCACAGACTGTGAAACTCGCTCCGAAAAATGACTCACGAACAGATACTCAATTTCTAAATCTTTCATCCAACCCCAGGACCTAGTGTTGGATAAATGAGTTAACAATCACCAAAGAAATACCAAATTTGTTCGAAAATATTAAAACAAAATCCAAGTCATTTAGTATCATTATTGTTTTACATATATATTATCCAGAAAAATCTATACTTATTCTGATTGAAGTTTGATTCACAAGTAAAGGAATTTTCAACTGCTACTATTATCATTATTATTATTATTAATATTATTATTATTATTATATGTGGTGGGTGCCTTAGTGCCTTCTTCAGAACTTTTTGATAATATAAAGATTTTAAGAACTTTTAAACGCAGTTCCTCCTCAGTAAATTAAGTTATTAAATACACCGAGGCTAATCGTGCGGACATTACCCGTCACGTTGAACCTCGCGATGACCGAGAAATTGAGCAGACCACGTTGTCTCGCTAGAGGTTAGGTTAGGTATCTCAAGAATCATTCAATGCTCAGCCATCGCGAGGCACAACGTGACGATAATTGTCCATACAATTAGCCTCGGCCTATAAAATACAGGGTCGTGCTGGGAACAGTCAGGACACAACACACTTTACACAAAGGATTCATTACACAATGAGGCAACGTGGTCCACACTGAACTCGACCGCCTACAGATCCACAACTGTCAATTTTGGTACACATTCCCAGCTGGGCCAACTGGCGGTGCTCAGTATCGAATCGTCGACCATTAGGACGACGAGCGAGCGCAGTACCCACTCGACTACCGCACCTGCTAAAGGTTTAGCACTAAAACTTCCATATAATACACACTCGTACGGGAAGTACAGTAGTGCTCCTAAAGCCTATAATATTATTTGTCATTTACACCAAATTGTCCGTGTTGTGAGATTTGAACAAGTAAATGACGGGGCACTTTTTTAAATGTAGATTTAAAGATAAAATACATGTGCAAAACGTTCCAGTTTGGTAACAGCGAGTACTATACCATAGAGGGTGTGGAGCCTCTGTATCATTCAGACTGATAATGTTCTTAAGATTTTAGAGAAATTTAAGAAAGTAAGTATTGTTGCCTCATGCAGCCTTTGGGACGCGTCGCCATGTGCTGTATATACGTAATTTATGGAAAACCTGAGATGGTTAATAATAATAATTAGTAATAATAATAATAATAATAATAATAATTATTATTATCATTATTATTATTATTATTATTATTATTATTATTTACGGTTTATTTTCACGTTGGGGTGAATTGTGAATCGATGCCCAGACGATTGATTGATTGAGTGCCCACGAGGGGGTTAGTTTATTGGGCACCCCCTTACATCCTGTGCAAGGTGAAACGCAGAAGCGTTTACAGTGCCCATCGGGGAAGTATGCGGAGTTCAAGCTTACCTCTATGAGTCATGCATTAAGGGCGTAAAAGCCTGAAGGGTCATGGGTTTTGTCAGCAAGTTACATAAAGTGACAGAATGATGAGTGTGTGGGGGGAAAATTCCCGGTACAATTTATCTGTTTATGGCAAAGCGTGGCAGTTCCCTAATAATGTCAAGTGCCAGGCCTGTCACTAGGAGGAGGGATATCTGGTCAGGGAGTGAAGAGCTGTTGGTAACGGCTGGGGACCCGTAGGGGGAGACAGAAAAGCGAAGAAATTTATTACAGAAGAAATATACAGTAAAAGGGAGGAGAAAAAAATTAAAACGTTGATGTAAGAACATGAGGGAGGTAGAGAAAAGGAGAAAGGTAAACAGAGATAAAGAAAAAAAATACGGGGAAAGAGGGAAGGGGAATTGAGTCACAGGAAGGAAAAACATAAAGATGACACAGTCAACAGAATGAAGCAATGGAATAAAACTTTCTTGGACACTGTTCAGAAGGAAAAAGTAGGCGTCGTCATAAACCAATCACTGACGGCAACGCAACAAGTGCCAGCAGCATTGTAAAAAAAGTCAACCAAACTTAAGGAATTGTAAGACTTATCTTAAAATACAAAGATAAGAAAATACTCCTCCAATTCATTAAGTCTCGTACATGTCCCCATCTGGACTACTATAAACAAACATAGAGACTTTACCTCCAGAAAAGGAGCCACAGAGAACGGCTAAGATTATCCCTGAAATAAATCATTTCGATTATCCAAGTAGACTGAGGACCTTAGAGCAGACAACCCCTCAGACAAGACACGATAGGGCGCATCTCATAGACATTCAAAATCTTGAAAGGGATGGAAGACGTAAACTCAGATCCATTTTCCGTGATGTCACACGTCACCAACACAAAATAACACAACTTCAAGCTAGTTACAGGTGTCATGCAGGAAGTACTTGATCACGGAGAGAGTGGTAGACCTATGGAACAACACAAACCGTGGAAGCGTCAACTGTACTGGGCTTTAAAATAAGCCTTGGAAGATTATCAAGAACAATGGATGGATCTTACAAAGGCTGCTGGCTTCCTTCTTCTGGCATGGCCACCTCTAGGTTGGGCGGCCATTAGGGAAATGGGTAAATACACCATGAAGGTAAAGTAAAAGGGGGAGGGTGTTGGGTGGGACGGCTGTGGGGGAGGGGGTGGAAAATGTGTAGGAGTGACTGGGAACGAGAGAATATATTTGAATAATTATAATGAGATGAAGAATACAGTATATAACAGTAATATCATAAGCAATGATTAATAATAATAATAATAGTAATAATAATAATAGTAATAATAATAATAGTAATAATAATAATAATAATATTAATAATAATAATAATAATAATAATAATACAATATTAATAATAATAATAATAATAATAATAATAATAATAATAATAGTAATAATAATAATAATAAAGGTTAGTTACAATAAATTTAATGACTTCTATCATCGGAGTTATATTTTATCTTAGTAGACCGGTGATTAGATAAGTAACTATAATTTATTCACCATTCAATCCCGCCCACTTACACCTACCGTAGTGGATATAGTGTAGTGGAGAGAAAGTATTGTTCCCGATAATGTTGTCATGGTCTCACGGACATTGCCGAGGAGCAGCCCCTTAAAATCAAACTCGGGCAACGTCGGGTACCCCAGTGTTACTACTATTACTACCACTACTACTACTACTACTAATAATAATAATAATAATAATAATAATAATAATAATAATAATCATAATAATAATGAAAATAATAATAATAATATTAATAATAATAATAATATTAATAATAATAATAATAATACTCTAAACAGTCTAACAGAACTCAAACTAAAGCGTTATGCATTTTTTTTCAAAGCTCTAAAAATAATTCGTGCCCATAATTAGTACGAAGTGAATTCCCTGCTACCGCCCTGCTTACTCAACGCTGCGGGGGATTAGAACGGTACAACTGAGCGTGACAACCAGAGTATGACAATAGAGGCGGTGTCAGCCACCCTATCCCCGATAACCGACGTCATGATCGGAAACTGCTAAACCAGCGGATTCAAGCAGTCAGAGGCTAACTTCTCACCTTACCAAAAGTATTTAGAAAACGTAATAATACATCATGCAGTCAGCACTAAGAGAATCTTATACAGCCTGTCAGGGTCCCACAGGCCGTACGGGAGACACTGTGGATACAGTGCACTGTGTATCAAACCTTTGTTCTACAAAGAGGCAGTGAGACTGGCACTGCTCTCTATCGCCTTCACCTCCCCAACTGTAAAGCAAGGTATAATTCTACAGCCATCTGAACTGCTGGTGTACCGAGATCAAACAAGCTACCCTTAAAACAGGATGCGAGAGTAGTATCCGCTCATCTCCGCTCCCCATATAAATCCTGAACTGAAATATAAAAGAAATACATTATCCATTCCCCGATATAATTAGAAAATGCAGTGTGACACACACACACGATGTACAGTACATCGGTCTGACCATTCTAATGTTGGCACCATAGTTTGAGTTACAACAGTTTTGTCACCACGTACTCCTACAGTTTGTCACTACGTCCTTGTAACGTAAATATACTCATCCTAGTTATACTCAGGCTAACTAATGCTGTAGTATCCACATTATTTCCACTGCACTCGTTTGTACTGAAAGGGATAATACAGTGTAATAAGACTCATAAACGACCTTTATAACTGTAAATTGTTATTATATTGTATAATATAGTGTACTGTTTAATGGAATAAAATATCATAATAACTGTAAATTACTATTATAATTGCATTTTATCTCGTTTTGTTCAGTGCAATAAGAGAGGCAGTGGTCTATGTGCCCGATATCTGATCAGTAAACAACATTAGCTCACACACACACTAGCGGGAGAGAGATTGTTACCTTTTGTGCTTATAGTGACGGGACGATGACCGACACATAAGCCATGAAGACTTCCTCAACTAACTACCTAAACAACTAACTCTCTCTCTCTTCATCTTTCACTTTAAAATTAACGATACTTCTCTCTTTCTTTCCAGAATTCTTACCCACAGATTCCCTTTCCCTTCCCTATCCTTTCTCTCTCCCTGTTAACTAACCAATCAATTAATGAACATAATAACCAGCTAACTATTTTCTCTAATCTCTTTCCTTCATCTCCCTCTACGGTCCCTCCCACTCAGGGGTGGTGTGTGAGGTGTAGCACAGAGTTACACCCTGTGCTACAACACCCGATAACACTCAGCTGACTCACACTCACCTCTGACCACTGACCTCACCACACTACACAGGTCAACTCACTAAATCAATCAAAATCAACACAAAACTTATAATCAACTCCGCAATATGACGAGAATAGTATTTCAATAACTGCTAACTAACCAAAAGCCTTAAAACAAGCAGTCAAGGCCAGTAATCACCAAGGAGACAAGGTAACAGAGGGTGACGTCATCATGTCTGTCACAAAGGTCATATTTTGGGGTCAGGTCAAGGGATCAAATTGAAAGACGAGAGGCTTTTTTCCCTCCTTTTTCTTCACTACGGACGTTTATTTTTGCCCATCTAATTCGTCTTAGTCGACCTTAATTATACTATAATCGTGAATTATACGGTATACACTTTCGACGTCCCCGATATTACTGATTATAAAGATGATATCAGTGAGTTGGAAGGTACCTCAGGTGCAACAGGTGATGGCAGGAGAAATATCGTCTGTCAAACGGGGCCAAACAACTGTTTTTATGAACCTTCACGACGTAGGAAAACACTGCTTTTAATTAGCTATTGCGGGTTGCTGCTGCTGCTGGTGGTGGGACTAATTGTGGAGGTTGGAGTGGGGGTAATGATGGGGATGATGGTGGCAAATAGCTTAATATCACCTGCAAACATTAGTAAGGAAGAATGCATAACATATGACATATCATTATAAGCCAATCAGCCGATATCAACCTAAGCACACTGCCGTGTGGCACACCGCTTGTCACTGGTACACGTGACAATTTCCTACTATTAATTAGCAAACAATGTTTGGAATCATATAGAGTCCCCAGCCCATGTTAGGATAATCCCCGAATTCTGTATCCGTCCAATTTAATTTTCAACCTTTCATGACAAACACTTTCAAATGCCTTTACGAAATCAAGATATATATTGTGAATAATACCACCACGTTCTGGGATCTGTGACTATACATTAGCACCTCCAGCAGGTGCGTCAAATAGCGGAGTCAAGTATAAATCCGTGTTTGGACTCTTTCACTTGGCTGTTCCACTGTATAGATGATTCATTGTCTCTTAGTTGGTGAACGTATTATATCAATGAATAATTATATTAATGTATTTTATTTATCAAAAAGCAAAATATTATTAAGGTAGAAATTGTTTGTATCGCTCGACACATTATACTGTACACTATTGTACAGTATACTGTAATGTTTATAGGAGAGAACTATATTATTAAACCTTACAATTATAACAGCAACTGTCACGAATGTTAATTATCTTCGGTTCCTACACGATCAACAAGGTTACATCCCCTTGATAAAATGAAGGTCTTCAATTCTGAAAGTATCAACTGAATTCAGCTGTTTCAGCGAGATTGGTGATCGACCCCAAAATGAACGTTTCCATATGGCTGTGGGATATCAAATTTGAGCCAACAATTAAAGGTGACAGAAGATCATACAGATGTTTTGGTCCATCAAACTTTACGACTTCAAAGGTCATCTGGCACAGTTTGAATTTAATTCTTGCTTTAAATTTGAGTCAATGTAATTCGATTAGAAATGGAGTTGTGAGACTTGTTGGTGGAAGTGAATTTATAAGCCAAGTTATTCGTCAGGACAGACACGATCTTCAATACATTATTTGGAAAGATAACCAACAACGAGTTACTTTAATTGACTCTGGATACCACCAAAGTGTGTACATGTGTCAGGAGAGCTTGTCTATCCAAAATTATCTTTACAAGACAAAAATTCTGGATGGGATTTTTTTTCTGCCGTCAAATTGATACAGTATATTAAAAAAAAATTGGGGCCACGATGAACACCCAAATTTCTGACAGATTCAAGGGGATTACCCCTGATGATGATATATGTGTTACTGTCTTTCAACCTCGGTTTTCTCCTGGTTATCTTTGTATCAAACAAAAGATATGACATTCTATCGCCCGTGCCTCAGTATTCATTACTAACACATAAAGTTCTGCACCATCCACATAAAAGTGATACTAAACACCATGTGCTTCCAATAAAGATACAAGACCACAAGCGTAAATGATAAACAATACGTTTAGATACCAATCCTCTATCAACAGTCCGCTGAAAAAAACTGAATTAAAGACAAAATGGACTCTCGTACACTAAAAGCTGGCAGAACGCAAACCAATATTTAATGGTCGATAGCGTGTAAAGCAGCTGAACGATCAAACAAAACCGAGGAGGAATTCCCGGAACAATACATCTTGCACAAGACTATTTCTGTTGGATGAAACTTTCTCAATTTTCTATGGACAGACTGAACTAAGATAATCACACTATTTCGCTCCAGTAGAGGAACAAATGTTCAAGTATAAACAGCTCCGTAATTTTTAACGGAAAATATAGGTTAAAACTCGGACGATAATATGCCTTATTTGTTCTATCAAATCACAGTTTTTTTTAGTTTACGATGAAGGAAGGCCTACTTTTAAGGCAACAGAAAATGACTCTTCTCACAACAGCTAATAATAATATATCTAACAAACGGAGCCACTAATTCATATGATAGCGATATTCTTTGTAAGGTCTAATTTTAGTAAAATTAATCTCCCAAAGTTCCCTAATGTAGCCACGGAAATCATTCACTCCTACCAGTTGAAAACACGATACAAACAAATTTAAAGAGGCACTATCAAACAGATTTCTGATACATTTTTTTAAGACGGAAATCAGGGAGCAGACTAGGACCGGAAACATTGTTAAAAAGTGCAAAGGATTTTTTAGTGATTATCTCCACATGAAACTACTTATCATTCATAATATGTTTCTCTGCGAGACAAAATCAGAGAAACAACACATATTTTGATCGAGAAGAATTAGATCTTTGCTTCGCCTTATATACCATTTTCGCTCAGCCTTTCTACGCTACTTGGGTAAGAAGTCTGCAACAGAATCTTACCATGGGGAGTAATCGCGTGTTATAATTTCTTTAGCTACCTCTGGACAATATCGATCTGAGTAAATGTCTAAGGCTAAAACACAAATACCCTAAGATATTTCCCCTGATACACTGTTCTTGTCCTCCAATGCCTTCAGCTTCTGAGTGACCCCCAGCTGAAAGCTGTCCAAAGCGTTTGTCATACCGGTTGCCACAGTTGCCATGATTTTCCACACCACAGTGGTTTAGGATTCAGCCCATGAAGTCTGCTGCTTCTCCAACATAATAGTAACCTAACCAACGGGAACTATGCTTCCTCCGCAACTTGAAGAGCTGTGATACCAGACACTACAATTCCAACAACTGAGAGCCAGCGCTAACCTAGCCACTGTCATCCTGTACCCTGGACAGGAGACCCCTTTATTTCTTGACTTACAGGGTACTTCCGAAAATGAAGGTAAAGCCTCAGCCTATTTATTTATTTATTTTTTTTTTGCTACAGCACAATTCAACAATAATGTACATCCTCATATCTTTGTTTACGTAATAACGAATCTTTAGTGTTCGAACCTGGATGTAAAGAGCAATACTGTATACTGTCAAAGTACTGCACGAGGTAAGATGAACTGGCAGAGTTAATACAAAAATCCTAAGAAGCCTGCTTGACGTCTCTCGCAGGAATTGGTTGTATCAAATTCTTCTCACTAATGTGCCTTAAGTTCAATTCCAAACCTGGGATAGATGTGAAAAGGGTGTTATCCAGTGTAGAACAGCATCAAAGAATAGACCAACCGCCTCCAACGGCTAATATAATAATAATAATAATAATAATAATATTATTATTATTATTATTATTATTATTATTATTATTATTATTATGAGATAAAGCTAAGGGCAACTATGTTATTTAGGCATTATCTAGGATAAATGTTTGAGCAAGTTTGCGGCACTTCTTATAGCAGAATTCCGTAATTAAAAAGATTTTGTGTTGATTTTCTTTTTTACTTTACTACTTTGAATTGCATTTACTGTTTACATTGTCGTTCAGCTGTTTGGCTACGAAGATAAAAGTGGGAGAACGTGTTTTGTTGCTCAGGTGAGAAAAGCATAGAACACAGAAAACGTAAATAAAAGTTAGACCACTATCTAAAATATTTTAGACAACCTGTTTCCCAAGGGATTTACTGTATATCATTGTAAGTGTCCTAGAATGGTGCATTAATAGATAAGTGAAAGTACTGGAGCTCATGTATAAGACATCAATTATGGAAGCCTTAGTTGTTATTAAGAACCAGTCTGTCACTAGTGCATTGAAATCATTGGTGATCAAAGACAATACTTTTTTCTGAATCTGACAGAAACTCCTCCTAGGCTATCCGAATCACTCGTATGATGTTCAACAAAGGAAATTCGTGAAGACTCTTCACGAGTAAATTCCAATTGGCCGTGATGGATGTGACTATAGTTTTCCCTCTTTCGGCCGTTTCCGGCATTCTTAAATAAAAATCTTCAGAAACACTCACAGTGAGCCAGTGCATGCCTAGTACTTGTTAACAGTGCATGGGCAACAGAGACGTGACCGATCGCCCAAACAGCTCAGTGACGAAGATGATAAAAGTAAAAGTAATATGAATATATTCGTCGTTAATTACTTCATATAATAAAGTATCCAATGGCGTTTCGTGAAACAAAATGCTAAGGTAAGCAGGTGACACAGTTAATGACATTATACTTCTTATCAAGTACCACGAGTCTACGAAGTTGCAAAGCAGAGCAAAACAGATAATTAATAGTTATGTTACAACCCTCCTCCTTTCACAGCTTCCATCACTGGTTACCAGTGGCTAGGGTCGTATGTACAGAGCAATAGATATCTCACAAGAATTGTCGAATTACCACTGGCTGTCCCGCCAGTCTCCGGTAATTCCCCGATCGGTATCTGTGTACAGACAAACAACAGGCAGATAGATTTCTACCAGGTCACAGAAACACACTTGTGCACTGTAGTCGTCTTTAATAAACAGCAATTCTTCACAACACTACCAGTTTACAATTTCTTAGTCTTCTCACTTTATATTAATCACAACAATTCCACAATACTTGCACAACAATTGTCTTCAGTTGCTCTACTAGGCTTAGTCTTTACACTAGGAACAGAGGCGAACAACTAACTCCCCTAGGCAGCCGGCGCCAGCTTATATACGTCTCGTCAGATGCTTCTCGAACATCCCAGTATAACCCAGAACAAAAATGATGCAATACATTCTAGAATATTCTTACATAATTAATACATCACTATATACACGAAATTTTCACTAAATTTGCCAAAATAATTGCTGCATGGGACAGAAAACAATTAAAACACCTAGTTTACCAAACACCTAATTTACGAAATTATGCCTCGGCATAACACTACTCCCTCCATTATCCTTGTGTTGTCCAGAAACACTCATTCACTATATATATGATAATCCTGAAACTTGGTAGGTCTCCTCTTCTTCTGCTGCTGCCGCCGACGTACTGGGATGTCCACAGAGTCCTCCCTTGGCGCAGCAGCCTCAGTCACATCCTCAGATCGGTCCCCCTCTTCTGTCACATCCAATTCCGCTAAGAGGCAACAGTGCTCCTCTTCCTGGTCCATGGTCGGGTTCTCTGGAACGATACGGTCCTGAGTTCTTCCAGGATCTCCGGTCTGGTATGGTCTGGTATCGTCGGTGGTAGGTGCCTGCTCCTCAGAATCTTCCCAGGTGTACTACCTTGGCCCATGATACTGCCACAGACGATTGAAGTGGACTACCTTCGGCTGAGCTTTCCTTCTTCCTATGATCCAGAAGGTCACATCTGAAAGGCATTCCATTACAGTGTATGGTCCTTCCCATGGACTCTGCAACTTCGGTGACTGGCCCTTCTTCTGTTGAGGGTTATACAGCCAGACCTTATCACTGTCCTTGTAACAGACCTGGCTTGCTTCGACATCATGGTTGCGCTTCATCACTTCACCAGAGAACTCCAGAGCTCCTCGAACTTGATAGCGGACCTCCGTCAACCTTTCTTGGAGGCTTTTGACGTAACTGGTTGTTTCTTCAGGAAGTTCTTCATCAGGTGGACTTCCTGTCAGCAGGTCCACTGGCAGCCGCAGTTCTTGACCCAGCATCAGTTTTGCTGGTGTGTATCCAGTTAACTCGTGGGCAGCCGACTGATATGCCATCATCAGAGCAGGCAGCTTCTGGTCCCATTCTGTCTGCCCCTCAACACAGTACTTGGCCAGTTCTTGTCCCGAGGTCCAATTGAACTTTTCGACCATTCCGTCTGACTGTGGCAGAAGGGAAGTGGTCCTAGTCTTCCCTATGCCCAACAGTTTACAGCACTCGCTGAACACAGCTGACTCAAAATTTCTGCCCTGGTCCGAGTGCAACTCGTGGGGCACACCAAACCGGCAGAAGGACTGGTGCACTAGCACCCTGGCAACAGTCGTGGCTTCCTGATTTTGGGATGGCATAAGCTTCTGGCCACTTAGTGAAGTAATCCATGGCCACACAGATGCACCTATTCCCATCTGCAGTGAGTGGCAGAGGTCCCGCAATATCCACTGCGACCCTCTCCAATGGTGCACCTGCCTGGTGCAACTGCAGTGGTGCACGCGTGTGTAGCTTTGGTCCCTTCTTGGCGCAGCAGACATAGCATGACTGGCACCATTCTTCCACATCCTTACGCATGCCAACCCAGTAAAACCTTTGCCGCAGGCGACTCAGGGTCTTCTTCACTCCCAGATGTCCACTGGTTGGATTGTTGTGCATCTCCCTCAGGATTTCTGACCTCATCTTCCGGGGAAGTGCTGTCTGCCAGTATCGGTTGAGGCCATCGGTAGTCACCCACTAGTGTTGCAGCAGACCATCCTTCAGCCGAAGAGCATCCCACTGTGCCCAGTAGTTTTTAGTCGTAGGACTTGCTCCAGAGATGGTCTCCCATGCTGGCTGCACTGAGCTATGGTTCATTCACTCAACCATTGGTCGCAGGTCTTGGTCTTCCAGCTGCAGCTTCTCAAGGCCTTCCCGAGCAACGGTTGAATCCTCCTCCACCGTAGTGCGACTACACTTCTTGGGAACTGCCTGTCTCCTGCAACACTGATTACAATCGGATTCACATGGTCGTCGGCTCAGACTATCAGCATTCTCATGTATCTGTCCAGGCCTGTACTGGACGGTAGAATTGTGCATAAAATTTCAATGCCTCAAGTGTGCAACCGACGAAAGAAGGATTCGAGTGTACAAATTTTCCTCTGCCATCGTTGTCTATGATGGGCATTGCTGGAATGCTCTAGGCGTCTGACGACCCGTATATAAGAGGGCACAGGCTGCCGAGGAGTGAGTTCCCTCGCTTCTGTTCCTAGAGTAAAGACTAAGCCTAGCAGAACAACTGAAGACAATTGTTGTGCAAGTATTGTGGAATTGTTGTGATTATTATTAAGTAAGAAGACAAAGGATTTGTAAACTGGGTTGTGTGCTGACTATATATTTGAAGTGGGAAGTTAAGCTGTGAAGATATTACCCTGTTAACAGTGTTGTGAAGAATTATTGTTCATTAAAGAAGACTACAGTGCACAAGTGTGTTTCTGCGACCTGTTGGAAATCTACCTGCCTGCTGTTTGTCTGTACACTGATTCCGATCGCCGGGAAGTTACCGGGGACTGGCAGGACAGCCAGTGGTAATTCGACAACGCTTGTGAGATATCTGCTGCTTCTGTACATACAACCCTAGCCGCTGGTAACCAGTGGTGGAAGCTGGGTAAGCAGTGAAAGGAGGAGGGTCGTAACAATATTGATGGTGCTAAGCACATATTTTAACATTCTAATATGGGGTGAGGCATCCTAGTGGTAGTGTATACAGCACTCGTCATATGTCGCTTGTTTACACCCAGGGCACTCACAGACCACTCGGCCGCGAATGGGTACCTGACTTTTCAGTTGCAGAATGAAGGCGATCAACTGCAATGCCTGCGACACTTGAGTATAGTATGCAGTATCCGCATTGCTTAAATGACCCATTTTCTTTGACCTTTCGACAGCCCATTATTACGTTATATACTTGCTGACAAAACCCATGACCCTTCAGGCCTTTTACGCCCTTAATGCATGAGCCATAAAGGCAAGCATGAACTCCTCATGCTTCCCAGCTGGGCGCTGTAAACGCTTCTGCACTTCACCTTGCACAGGATGTAAGGGGGATGCCCAATAAACTAGCCCCCTCGTGGGCAATGTGTAAATCTTAAAATAAAAATATTTTTTTTAAACTAAACGACTTTTTATAGAATTACTAAAGTAGGCCACGTAATGACAGCATAGAAGGCAGCTATGATGAGCCAGTATACGAGAATTACTTATAAATTAAGCCTTAAACAGCGGTCGGTCTAAGATGGAGGGAAGAGTAAGGTAAAGTCAGAAGAGCATCGAGGTGATTACTAAGTTCAAGAACCAGACTGAACACTTATGTGGGATTACCAGTGTTTAAGGTACACGATCATTCAATTTTTTTCGTTTACTCCGCTATACTAATCTGTAAAATAAAATTTTGTTGCCAATTAAAAAAATATCATTCTACGTATCAGCTATAGCTAACAAGGCCAGATGCGATGAAAAACTAAGTACTTGTATACATGGATTGTTCTTTTATCTTCCGTTTCCTGTCGTTTTCCCAACCTCACTCTCATCCCCAAAGTCGTCCACACACATATTCCTACCCCACTTTTTCCCTTTTATTGACAAAAGCGCTAGTGTATACAGTAGGTGTTGTCAGCGAGGGAGTAAAATTACTCCTATTGGATTTCGCCTTTAATTGTTTCTAATACTACTGTAAAACGCTCCGGACCTGACGCTGTGACAGTCTTATAGTTTGACCCTCCGGGAAAAAAATACCTGTGAACGCCCATGCCCACCCCGCCTGGCCTGGTCCAGGGGGCAGCTGCTGGCACTCCCGCCTGTCGACCCTCATTAACATTTTTCCATAAGTTACGCCTGAAATTAGTAAAGAACTCCGTGATTGATCGCTGGATTCTGGGCCCGTAATTAATCACCTCTCAGGAGTAAAGAGATAAATCATTGAGGATTTAATCGCCTGGAAGTCTCTCTCGAGACGGGAAGTCACGAAGAAAGTGACATGTTAGTGTATTAGGGATATACAGTAAAAATAAAACAATGACAACGAACAAATAATTCGCATAAAATGGATGTAAAATGTGTTAGACTACCATCTATTTTTTTACATGGATGGCGGATGACCCTTTTTAACTGTATTACAAACGATTATGTTTCATGTAAAATATTTTAATAAAAACGATTATGTCCTTATAAATCTACTGAACACAAAAATTGATTCCCATGAATGCTATTTAATTATCTCATCATTATTGTAGTGTTCAGTTATTCCACGCCTGTAATGAAAATTTCCTCTGTTAAAAGATCCACTAAACTAAACCGTTCGGTCCCCATTATGCACAGTATCTCAAAAAAGTATTTGCCAGGATGGGTCCGATGACTTCCGGTAAGCGTGGCTCATGTGGCATACTGATCCTACTACATTTTGGTAACCGAACATCATATTAATGACGCCGAAATAAATATAAATTGCATTACTTATGCTAAACTACTGTATATATCAGAGAAAAGGCATGTCCCAATATCTATCATCCATGGTCTCATAATGTTTCACACAGTGTGGTCTGATATTTTTTTTCGATACTGTACAACACTCATGGTTTACTGTGTGCAAAGAATTTCCCATACGTTTACCGTTTTGGCGTTTGTGCAGACTGCAGGTAATGGTTTGTGTGGAGGTGTAGTTCTTCACAAGATTTTTGTTTTTCGCAATATCGAAAAAAACACTTTTCATTTCCCATGGTTTGTTTTGACATGGATTTCCATTTATTCTGTGAAAGAGTATTATTCTGCTGGTTCACGTTACGGGAGCGGAACCTTTTATGGCTGGCTACACAAACTTAACTTCCACCGATTAAAATTATATTGATTTTAATTTTCAGGATCCAGACTTTCAACAAATGTGTTCAGAAAGTTTCCTGCCTCCTTGTGTTCCGAAGGCTTAGTATACAGTGTGCAGTGCTGTATCCATACTGTCCTTAACGGACAATCATGCCTACAGGACTCACTTTCACTTTATCACATCCATAATCATGTTTACCAATTCAGATATGTTCGCTCAGCAATGTTTGGAAACCGTCGGGAGTTGTGAGACGGTGGCTGGCTGTTGGTTGTGATTATCAATATTACAATACAATGTAGCTCAGTCAGCGAGAGCCAGATTACAACACCTTCATTGCCGCGTATGTTACGACCTCCTGCTGGGTCGCCTTGGACTGATGTGCTTTGGTAATTATATATCACTATTGTTACAGGATATGCACACATGCTTGACGCTGTGACCGTGAATCATAATAAGCAATGCTTGTTTTGGCTCTTATATCACAATGTTGCACGTTTACTGGTCAGATTCTTATATCGATATAACCACTATTTCTAGTGCTGAACGTTAATCTATAATTATGACCGCTATAATTCAGGAGCATAAAACAGAATATTTTCACAAATATCACATACCTTGAATGTGTGAAAGCGAGGGTGTTGACACGATCGACAGCTGCTTTGGCCAGCCGATTCATGTATGCGACACAGAACACAAAGCACAATTCTTGAGCCGTGAGGATCGTAAGAGTTGTACACTTCACAATTTTGTCATCATCTTGTGAATGCGAACCCGTACTTAATTTTATTTACATGTTATTTTCGAGAGAAATTAGTTAGGTAAAAATCCTTAATATTTAATTGTTGAAATTAAACTTGTCCTAACAGTACACAGAAGCTTTATTTGTCCTAACAGTACACAGAAACTTTATTTTTCATTCTGAAAACGAAAAATGGCTTCTAGGTATAATGTAAAGACTATAATAAGAAAGACAGGAGAGCAAGGCGAAAACCGCGTAAGCCACGTAGCATATAGTGGGCCGCGGGACCAACAGATAGCGGTAGTGTGCAGGCGTGGATTGTCTGTACATCGTCTATTTACAATTTTACACGAACCTTTAACCATGAGGGGCGTCACCATCACCCGTGTGCCGTATGCACATGTACAAAACAGATCCCCCTAAGCTCGTGTTTCACGCTTTCCCCAAAGACAGAAAAAGGAAATAGCACCACTGTTTTTAATGTCCATATATTAAGGGAAATAGATAACGCTTTTACAACTACAGCATGTTTTGTTGTTTTTGTGTCTGTACATTTCCTTATACAGTTACTGTACAAGGTTAGTAAGGATGTGTGATTTGTACACAGATATGTGTTTTTGCTTGTTATAAGTTAATTGAGAACAAACAACAGTGTGCAGTATAGCATTAGAATGCAGCAACACTTTTATATTTTATTGCTTTTGGTTTTGGTGCTTGCTCGAATAAAAAAGGTTGCTAATGTGTGGACACTCATCACATACCAAATAAAGGCTGAAGGCCAATGAATATCCAACTTAACCTAATTTATACAGTACAATATATACCTTGCTGAAGGCCCTTGAAATGCGGCATAGTTCGAGAAAGTTTATTAAAGAAAACAAATGAGGAAACATTACAGATTGGCTAAAGGAGAATAGTGCTAGAATTTTATTGAATATGAAAATTAGGGGATAATGGTAGGGATATTGATGGATAAAAGAGAGGGTAGGGAAGGGCCAGTGGAAGGCAGTGACTGGGAAAGGTGAATGAAATTAAAAGCTGTGATCCCCGAATATATACGAAATTTGGGAGGATTAGAAAAGAACCTGAAAACGTTGAGTGGAGTTAATAAATTCAAATAGAAAAAAAAACAATACTTTAAAATAATATGTATGTTGAAGTGAGGATCTTGTATGGTGTCGTTTCATCTCTTCTAGTCAGTACAGCATTACAAAGAGTAATAACTAAAATTGTTGCTGGTGCTACCTGGTGACTGTAGTAGCCACACCAGCAACACCAAGGCAATACTGACACTGCGTTGATAGTTGATTGGCAACACATGGGTGACTATGACAGCCTCAGCCTCCCGCCACAACTCTTGCGTTGATCGTTCTAACTTAACAATTCTCTTCCTGGTCTTACCTTCACCAACACCAGCCGTATACCACTACACCATCACCATCACTATTACACCACAACCACCACCATTACACCACCGCTTATACACCATCACCAACATTACTACACCATCACTCCCACTACTACACCATCACCACTACACCCTCACTCCCACTACTACACCATCACCACCACTTCACCATCACCAAACCACCACTTCACCATCACACCACCAAACCCGCCACACCATTACCGCTGTATCGCCAGTACACCATCACCAACACCACTACACTACACACCATCACACCATTAAAATAACGAGAAAAAATGAATATCGTCAGTTATGGAGTTTAATCTTGTTATTTGGGAATACTTTCATTAAAGCTGTCAACAATTATAATTAGATATTTGTATCGAGAAAATTCCACGAGTACATTGATTAACTTTTACTACATTGTTATAAGTAACACGGAGTGGCATGTTGGCTTACTTCTCATTTTCGCTTCTTGGGTCAGTCAGCACCTTTGTCGAGCACCGTCATCGGCGCTCACAATGCATCGTTCACTGAGCACTACAGAGGGGGTTCCCTCACGTTTTATGTCATAGAATTGCTTTTCATATATGAAAGAGGACGAAAGACTTTTAACTTTGAATGTTGTATATTAGTGAGGTCATTTTGAGGGCGGTGTGGGCGTCGCTCAGTCTGACTCTAGCCCCTCGTGAGGCAAATTGTAAAAAAATAAAAATAAATAAAAATTCTATTGACCACCATCCTTATTTATTTCCCAGGAAACACTGAAGCGGCCTCTCGTGTTCGTGGACAAATAAGGCTTTACTAATACCACAATTAACCCAAGTTTGAGTTTATTTGCTATATTGGTTAAGGATAGTTGCTCCCTCACCTACATCCTTCCGGACTGATTTAAATTGTAGAATATCCTTTCCAACAGTGGTCGATGAGTTAAGCAAAGCACCACTTGTACCTTCACCACCTTGACTTCTACATCACCTTGACCTTAGCTTCGACACCACCTTGACCTTAGCTTCTACACCACATTAACCTTAACTTCTACACCACATTAACCTTAGCTTCTACACCACATTAATCTTGGCTTCTACATCACATTAACCTTAACATATACACCACATTAACCTTAGCTTCTACACCACATTAACCTTAGCTTCGGCACCACCTTGACCTTAGCTTCTACACCAAATTAACCTTAGCTTCTACACCACATTAACCTTAGCTTCTTCAACAAATTAACCTTAGCTTCTACACCACATTAACCTTAGCTTCGACACCACATTAACCTTAGCTTCTACTACACCACATTAACCTTAGCTTCAACACCACCTTGAACTTAGCTTCTACACCACATTAACCATAGCTTCTACACCTGAATTCTGAATCAGAGAATCAGAAAAGTAATTCAGACATCTCAATACAGTAATTACCATGTAGTCAAAATATCATATACGAACTACATATGAACAAAAATACACTTAAAAATTCTTCTTCGCGTATTTGCACATACAGTATATACAGGTAGTAGGACTCGTGAAAACAACCTGTTTTGCAATCTCTAACACAAAAAATAAGTGAATAATTATTTTAATACAGTATTATATATATATATATATATATATATATATATATATATATATATACATATATATATCAATCATGTAAATGCACAATGAAAAAGTGGATAAGGTAAATCTTGATAAAATCACACGGGGAAAATGGAAACAACGGAGCACCTTAGCTTTCGTCTTGATGTCTTGAATAAAGACGAAAGCTAAGGTGCTCCGTTGTTTCCATTTTCCCGTGTGATTTTATATACAGTATATATATATATATATATATATATATATATACAGTATATATATATATATATATATATATATATATATATATAGGCTATATACAGTATATATATATATATATATATATATATATATATATATATATATATATATATATATATATATACACAGTATATCCATCAACATTTTCTCCCAATACCTTACCTAAAAAAAAATATTTACGGTAATATGAATCCTAAAAGATTGGTGACGATATGACCAGCTGTGCAACTATGTCATTTTCGCCTTTATCTTAACGTCAGAGGTCAAATTAGTTAGTTGCATCATCACATACTTAGTTTCATATAAAAATGAATTACGAAGTCCTTATAATCCGGGTATGGTATCATAGTCACACCATGCCATCGGCTTGGTGTGCCATACCATTAGTATATGTGTTGTAAGCTGGTGTGGGCAGAGGGCACGGCGGGTTGACACGACAGTGAGGGGCGGGTGGGTGGGCTCTGGGTCAGCACTGTCATTGGGGGTTGGGGGGTTACACAGGGAGGAGAGAATGAGCTGGGGAAGACGAAGGGAATAATAAACGATTGAAAATTAGTAGATATGAATTGCATAAGAAGCTTGAATAGTAAATAATGAAAATAATGTGTAACAATATTGAAATTATTGGTTATAATTGTCAAGAATTTATTTTATATATTTTCATTAGATGTACTTCGTGAAACTAAACTAGTCCTTCAAATATTAATTGCTAACACGTGTCATAAAGTACAGTACATATAAACGAAACAGCAAATTACATGACATCTCGGCCACAACCAGATATAGAGAGATAAAAATAATATAGATAAATGATGTAGCGAAATATAACAAAATAAGATGATAGAGAGGGGGGAGGAGAATGTGGTGTTGGGGATCGAAGAAGCGGGGGTTGGGGTTAGGGCTGCTGACGCCAGCGATACTCGTGTATATAAGCCACCAACCCGCACACACCGGCGCTCTTCTCTGCCCAGATTCCCAGCTGTAGTGAATCTGGACAGAAAAGAATGAATAAAGCACTCATACCAGCCTGACCGGGCCCTCCCGTGGTGAACTGGTCAACACGAGACCCTCCACTGTGTGGGGTCTCTTGGTCAACATCCTTGTGACCGTGGATGAAGTTCACCACGGCTACGCCAGGAAGTAATAGGTCCTTATCTCGTTGTTAGTGAAGTTGCTCCATTGTTACTGAAGTCTTGGTGTTCAGCCAACTTGGATTGTTGAAGTGTTGTGATCTTTCGTAATGCCATTGTTGTAAAACTGGCAAATGTGGAAACTAGGTGATCTTTAGTAAATATATATAATTTTTAGTCTTGACACCTACTTAAGGTTTGGACGTGTCGTGACACATCTGGAATTGTGTTGTGGGTGTGTCAGGACAACAGTGTTGTGCATGTGTCATGGTAATGGTAATGTGGATGTCATGGTGCTGTGGGTTTGTCATGATATTGGTGTTGTGGATGTGTGATGGTAATGGTAGTGGGTTTGTCATGGTAATGGTGTTGTGGGAATCAAGAAACTTAACGGCATTGTAGTTGTCATGACACGTAGTGTTGTGGGTAAGATGACGGGGGTGTTGTGATTTTTTTTTTTTTTTTTTTTTTTTACGGGGATTAGCCCACTCGGGCACACATAGGGGGCCTGGGGGGCCAAAATATAATAATAATAATAATAATAATAATAATAATAATAATGATAATAATAATAATAATAATAATAATAACTCGTAAAATTTATGAACATACAAAATAATGAAAAATAATAACACTGTAATAATACCATTGCAATAATAATAATAATAATAATAATAATAATAATAATAATAATAATAATAAAGAACCATAAAGAAATACAAAAAAGAAAAAAAAATCAAAAGTGAGAAACGATATACAGCAGGTATGCTCTGTTGTCAATATTAAGACAAACAATTGTTTGTAAATGAGGCAGAAAGTCAAATCAGCATCCTGGGACTTGGTCACAATATATGTGATGCCATATGGCAGCAGGGTCTACCATTAGACAACACATTATGCTTCCAATATCTTCCCAGGCGGTAGTATCTCCCTGTTTGGTAGCTGCCTATTACCTACACCCAACTATGATAATGTCTTCTTGTCACTGTCCTGAAGTTTTGTCATCCTTGTTTTACACACCCTTATAGATGTGTCAGTGTCTTCACCAATTACTTGTATCTGAAATAAAATTCCATTGTGTTTATTTCAATATATAAGTAGGTAGTAGGCAGATTTCAAACAGGGAGGTACTACCGCCTGGGAAGATATTGGAAGCATTATGTGTTGTCTAATGGTCGACCCTGCTGCCATATGGCAACACGAATATTGTGACCAAGTCCCAGGTTGCTGATCTGACATCTTGTCTCATTTACAAACAATTGCAAGATTTCAATTGTTTTTCTTACTTAGACAACACAACAAACATACAGTATATCATTTCTCACTGTTGATCTTTTTTTATGGGCCTTTATTATTATTTTATATTTTTATTTAATATTTTGTTATAATTTTGTATTAATTATTATTATTATTATTATTATTATTATTATTATTATTATTATTATATTTTTCCCCCAGGCCCTGATGTGGGTCATTGACCTGTGCCTGGCTGGTCTAATCCCATAAAAAAAGAGAATTAACATTAAATTTTTTCCATGATATCAGGATTTATTACAACTTAAAAAATTAAAATATGTGTTCCTATGTAATGTACAGTACTTAGTTATAACAAGATTTCTAGGGTACAGTACAGTATTTGTATTTTACATAATTTCAAACTGGCCTGTTCTTTATTATGACCCTATGGTCTGGAGTTAGTACAGGAGGAACCGAAGTACAGTACTCAGAGAAAACTTACAATGTTTGATTGGCTCACACTTTATAACACCCTTTTCACATCTGTCCCAGACTGGGGATCGAACCTATACCCTTTCCACACTAACCTGGACCGTAAGCCACGTAACCTCTTCTATAAAAATACAGTAGCCAATTGATTCATAGAAAATGTTAGTGTAGCACAATAGGTAATGAACTACAGTTTTACCATCTGTATATATCCCCAATCCTTTATAAAACTGATAAAACTTGATATAGAATCACGTTTATATACGCACAGTCCCGGGTGGATGTAAAAGGCTCAGAGGACCAGCCACTGGACTTCGACGCCATATCAGCTGCACATTTTACTCTTACTGCCAGTACGGTAGAGCTTGCATCAGAATACTATGACACACATTAATTTTACTTCGTCCATCATTGGCCGAGGTTTTGGCTCTTTTGCACCAAATTTCTTGATACTTGATAACAGAGGATGAAAATGTTAAACCTCTTCATCGTTTCACAATACTTCGTACCATATATTATTACTTAAATCTTGTCACAATGCAGCATTTAAGATAGAGAATGCCAAGGAAATTTGCAAAAGGACCCATAACTTTCGGTGATGCTTACTGAAGTATCAGAAATAGATTAACTCAAGCAGTTAGAAATGCCAGACGTAACTATTACGTATACAAATAAGCTCCAGTCAGCATCAGGCGACACTAAGAAAACCTGGAATGTCATAAATTCTATTCAGAACAGGAACACTCAGCCTTCGGCCAACCACTCAGCTTTTATGATAAATGATTCAGTTGTAACGGAACCCCCTCCCCCATTGCTAACCACTTCAATGAATATTTTATTAATGTTGGTAAAATCTTGCAGAGAGCATCCCAGATCACCATGAAGAATTTAGAGCCTACCTGCAAAACAGACAGCAGAATGAGCTGTTATTATCCACTGTCACAGTAGATGAATTACTGGCCATCATAAAAATGTCCAAAGATGCA
This sequence comes from Homarus gammarus, assembly GCA_958450375.1. Classification (NCBI taxonomy): domain Eukaryota; kingdom Metazoa; phylum Arthropoda; class Malacostraca; order Decapoda; family Nephropidae; genus Homarus; species Homarus gammarus. Next base: position 776,124 of record CAUDMG010002649.1, on the reverse strand, counting down.
GCAGCAGGCAAAGACAATATACCAATGAGCATCATTAAGAAAGTAGCCCACTTATTACTACCTGTTCTCCTACACATTTGTAACTCCTCCTTCACTAGTGGTGGCTTTCCTGATAAACTGAAAATTGCTAAAGATCACCCAGCATATAAAAAATCTGGGGACAAAGGTCTCTTCAAGAATTACCGCCCCATACCAGTCCTCCCAGCCTTGAGAAAGATACTGGAAAAGCTAGCATGTAATAGACTAAATTCCTTCTGCAATGCCAATAACATCTTTACAGACTCCCAGTTTGGATTTAGAGCTAGAAGATCGACCGAGAGTGCTCTGCTATCCTTTACTAATGACATCTTAAATTCCTTTGATGACAGCCAGTTCACAGTCGGTATATTCTTGGACCTCTCTAAAGCCTTTGATACTGTCGACCATACCATCCTCCTTTCAAAGCTTGAACATTATGGCGTTAGGGGCCTATCCCACAATTGGTTTACCTCATATCTGTCCAATAGAATGCAGTATGTCTGCTATAATAATCACCAATCTGACTCCTCGCCAATCTTGTATGGAGTCCCCCAAGGTTCCATTCTCGGTCCAGTACTGTTTTTGTTGTACATAAACGACATAGTCCATGCCAGCTCACTCATAAAATACAACTTATTTGCAGACTATAGTAATCTTTATGCCAGCATCTCAGACCTCCATTCCTTGATGAGAACTATGAACACTAAATTAACTAAAGTCAGGAGCTGGGTAATACGTAATAAACTGACCTTAAACCTCGAGAAAACCCACTACACGATCTTTCACAGAAGGAAAAACTTACCCCCAGACTTGGACCCCCTGTACTTTGGTAATGCAATCCTCAAAAGCGAACAAAATGCTGAATTCCTCGGAGTTATTGTTGATGAGAAACTTAACTGGAGAAACCACATACAAGCCATTCACAGTAAAGTCAATAAACAGTGCGGTATCATGTATCACACTTGACAGTCACTCACTCTCACAGCAATGAAAGAAATCTATCATGATCTTGTCTACCAACACCTGATACACTGTCACACACTGTGGGGGGCCTCTGGCTCTTCAAAAACACAATCTCTGGTTACTGCACAAAAGAGAGTTGTACGGACAATGACCTACTTGAAAAAAAAAACAGATCACAAGAGAAATTTGCTATACAAATATTGAAAATTTTAAAATTCAAAGATATTAACACCTACTGCTGTGCCCTTTGTATACAAATCTATCAATCACTTGCTTGACAATAAATATTTCCAGTTCCGGAATAATCAGAGATACAACTTAAGGCACCCAGAGCTACTAAGACCACCCCCCATGCGCTCCTCTCAGTCCCAGACCTCCATAAAATATCACGGTGTGAAGGTATGGAACAACTTACCCCCACCCATCCGAGCAAAGACTACGCTCCCTTCCTTTAAATCATCTCTTAAAAAATATCTGTTGTCTAAGTATTAAAATTTCTTGTAACACCTACTATATCTACAGTACCTGTTTTTAATGTGCCAGCAAAACCGTTTTGTCGGAAATTATCATGTAAATAGATAAGTACGTACAGTAATTACCATTGCAATAAACATAATTGCCAACTAGACATAATCCTGACAGCTATGTCCTCTTGTTCAACCTTATTACTGTACAACCCATGTTGTACTGCTCCCCACTGTAATTTATGTATATACAGTACAGTATATAAATAAAAAATAAAATAATTAAAATAAAATTAATAAATATTGAAGTGATAACCGTGGTAACATTATGAGATGTTCTTATTACCACCATGCTATTGTACTATTCCAGACGATACTAAATGTTACATTATACTGCCTTGAGATAAATGTATGGTATATATCAGGTGCCTAAAGAGAGCTCAGGTTCTCAACTGGCTCAGTCATGTTAATATTGTTATTATTATCCACTCTGTATCTGTGTTTTTCTGGCTAAATAAACTGTTTCAATTCAATTAAATTCAAAGTATTTAATAATCTACTCATGGGTGTGAGAAATGTTTTTGTTGGTTAAGTACCACAGCGCTGACATGTTGACATTTGAGAGTTGACATCTGCTGGCTATTGTACCATGCATCAAGGTGAGCGAAATTCCCGCCAAGTCCAGTGGCTGTTTCCTTGAGCATTTTACCTCCCCCCGGATTGCATGTACAGTAAGTCCTCGTATAACGTCGGCCCGCTTAACGTTGTTTTGGTACTACTTCGCTAACCTTTAGATACCATAAATTTTTTCAACGTCCTGATGACTCAGTATTGTACAACGCCGTTTTTCGTCGTCAAGGACTACTTTTTATGGTGCATCACCCTCTCTCGTCTGGCTTTGCTATGTTCTCTCGGCTCGGAGCAGAGTCTCAGTGACTCACCACCCTCCTCCTCTCCTGCCCTCCGCTCCCACCCTCCTTCTCCACTCCCGCCATCTGCCTCCTCCGCTTCACTGCCCACCACACACTCGCTTTACCGCCTCCGCCCATCTGTGAGTACCAACACAAACTTAGTAGTTGTATATGCATGCACTATTTTCGCTAGAAATGGCAATGATTTTCTGTATATGTAATGTATTTCGTGGGACAAAGGGATGCTCAGGAACGTACCTTCCGTGTTTTATCAATTTCTTATGAAGAAAATTTATCCGCTTTACGTTGTTTCGTATGTCGCATTTATATAAACGCAACCCCGACATTAAGCGTGGACTTACTGTATATACTGTAAGCACATATTTATATTGAGTTTTATCAGTTATATTAATGATTTGGGATATATAAAGCCATACAAACTGTAGTTCATTACCTATTGTGTTATATTGTCGGTGTCATTTGTTTCTGTTTGCTTTATGTTTGGTACAAAACAATGAAATATGAAAAGACTATATTCGAAAGCAAATTTCATCTTTGACTTCAAACTTTTATGATAAATATTTAAAAAATTTTAACTTCCTCTCTGAAGTACTAATGCCTTGATATCATTTGCATTTTGATAGTCCAGATATTTAACATTATTTTACAGAATAACAGGTCTGTTTACCAATTGTGAACATAATATTTAGTATGAATAAATGGACAGCTACACGAACATTTTCTATGAACCAATCAGCTATTTGTAACTATAAACGAGGGGTGTGGCTTATGGGCCAGGTTAGTGTGGTAATACTATAGTGTATAGTATGAAAGATACATTTATTAGTCAAATAAAGGAATAAAGCTGGTACATTACAAGTATACACTATTCAATTGTAAATTTGTCTGAATTGTATGAGTTATATAGTACGACTAAATCTAATTTTGTTATGCATTTCACCAGGCTTCTCTTTTCAATAGCCAGTAATCACATTAACATTCCACTCATCTCCATTCCCTTGATGTCTTGATGAGATCTTTCTCCTTGTTTTTCACCGACACTAACAATACTTTTAGGAAAGTGGTCCACATGGGAATTTAAAAAATGAGCCTTCATGCTTATGTTGCAGCCTAACTTTTCAAATTTATTAAGCATGCTATCAACAAAAATTTTGAAATTTGACTCAATTTTGTTCCCCAAGAAGTGCTAATTAATATTTTGAAGCCAAATCAAGTTTCTCTTTCAGCTTGGTTCACCATTCCCTCAGATTGTAACTTTTCTAATAGGTGAGAGCTGGGAATTTGCTGCAAATGGATTTAAAACAAACTCCATCTTTATTCAATAATGCTTCAACAAGTGGAGGTAACAGCACTTTGTTAGTTCAACCAACCTTCCATGAATGATATACCTCAAACCAAGTGCTAGATTGCCTGTGTGTGGCCACAACTTCTTTCAATAGTGACCTCTTACTCTGCTGTCCCATTCACACAAAAATATAATTTTTGAGTAATCAGACTGCCGACAAAGCAGCATTCATAAAATCTTCAGGTTAACACATACAATCCACTCATAAGAATGGAGGAAACTAGAGTGAGTTTAATGACCCATACTAGCAAGCCCCGTTTACATCCAACCCCTATCACGCATATATCCGTCCAACCTATATTTGAAGCTACCCAGCGTGTTTGAGATAAAAATGCTCATTATACCGAATCTTTTCAAGAGGTATAGTACTGTAGTTAAAGATTTTTATAAGTAAATATTACAAATACTGTACCTGTATTGTACATATTATTAATACAGTACTGTATTATATTGTACAGTATAAAACTGTATAAAAACAGGGAATATTAACTGATATAAAATATACAGTACTATAATGGCATATATAAACATTATACAGTACTGTGTAAAATTATATGGCTATTGGCAAAACAAAAACTGTACCACATGTGATGGGCAAAACTAGATGTAGATCATTTTCATATTCAGTAAACCAAAATTTTTATAAAACAGCAATGAATATTAAAACAACAGAATCGATGCAGACATGTGTAATAAGAGACCTTTATAATTGTACACATTAGTATTCAATCAAGTACATTACACAGTAGAGTCTTTCACATTGTAATCAGATATCTAATTGCCTATGTGCCCAAGTTCTCAGCATTACACCTTGTTTAATATCAGTAAACAAATATAGTTACTGTACTCTTTCAAGCCCTTTCAATATATTGTAGCTGCAGTACATAACTCTATTCACATACATTATCACCCTGTTATATGGCATACCCTTTGTTTCTGGTTCACTCACATTTGGATGTAAACACCTCCTTAATGATAAATCACATTTTTTTACCGGAATGTTCCACTGTCACTTAAATTTTCACACATTCTCAACTTCGTTACATCCCTGTTTTCCTACAGTATTTATTCCTAATCAAGTTTTGGTTCTCTCAATCCTACTATGTATAATGACCAGACACACTCCTATGTAAACATACAATATCTTCATTTTCACATGCTACACATATTGCTTTCAAAAGAACACAGAAGTCTTCTAATTAGAAGCTTTGTGGCTTCTTCAGTCTATGTATCAAGATACAGTATGTTCGAATTTTATCAATGGAGTAAGTCAAGTGAATCCCAAAGCTAATAAGCTTAATGCTAACCATTATGTTAGGGCCTATTAGCACTTGGGTCCATTTAAATTGTAAAATATGCCACTGTATCTTGGAAATTATATATCAACTTTACTCCATTCCCAACCTCATTAATGAGGTGAAAATGGTGAACTAAACCTGGAGATTTTCAGAAACTTTACACCTTTCAGTCATATCTTGTAACAATCAAGAAATATGAAAGATTTTTCCTAAAGCCAAAACCCCTACCCTAAACCTTAAATGATTCTATAACTGTAGTTTCACGTCTCAGCCTCAGGACACCTTTTATTTGTTCATCCTGTGTTGCTGAGGTGATGGCTATTTCATATATTATTGAGGTGGTGGCAATTTCATAAACTAAAGGGTCAATTTCAGTAGAAACTCTGTACTGTACATTCATAGCATAACTGCTTAGAATAATGTTACTAAACTTTGGTTACAATGGACCAAGTGCAGGTTTACAAGGTAAATAAAAATGGCACTTGGTGTTCAAGTTACAATCTTCAAGAATATTTGAGGACTTACATTACAGTATTACAAGGTACAGTATTCAATATCCATCTATACTTTTTATTTTCCCTCTGCTCCTACATGTGCAGTGGGTCAAAGAAATCACAAAACTTTCAGGACAATGAAACCAAGCAAATTAATATACTGTATACATTGGTAATAATGCTTAAATTCCCAAAATGCCTCTGTAACCTTTTAGTATTGGATGCTATTCAGCAATAAATACATCATCTCTGCTACTGTAGCTGCCATCACTTTGAATTTTGAATTAATCTTGTATTTTGAAATGTGGTAATTTAAATTTACACTATACAGTTCATTAACAAAATGATACCAGTATACACCATTTGTGCCAAAAGTAACTGAGACAATACAGTACAAGTACAGTACTGTATTAAATAAATTAAATGTTTTTCAACCAAACAGACATACACTGTACACTATTACAACTACTGTATTATAACAAGAGATCAGAGACATACTATACTGTATTTCCATCTCACAAAATGAGCCACCTTCCTCATACACTGTACAGTAATTCACATCGGAGGCATATGTTTATACAGGTTGACAACCCTATATCCGAAATTCCAAAAACCGAAAGTTTTTTGTGGAGCAATTTTTTTTTTTATTATTATTAGCCCACCCGGGCACAGGTCACTGACCCACATCAGGGTCTGGGGGGTGAAAATGTAATAGTAATACCAGTAGTAATAATAATTATAATAATAATAATGATAATACAGTAATAATAATAATTATTCATAGTAAATAAAATTTTTAATAAAAAATACACAAAAATAAAATAAGAATAACAATAATACTGTAATAATAAAATAATAATAATAATAAAGAAATACAAGAATGAAAAAAAGATCAAAAGTGAGAAACACGACCTAGACCTATGAATTATGATTATGATTATTATTATTATTATTATAATTATATTTATTATTATATTTTAGCCCCCAGGCCCCAATGTGGGTCAGTGACCTGTGCCCGGGTGGGCTGATCCCTGTTTAAAAAAAAAAAAAAAAAAAAAAAAAAAAAACCCTAACCATTCTGAAAACTAAAAAATTCCAAAAACCGAAATGCATCTGGCCCCAAGGATTTCGGATAAGGGATTGTCAACTTGTAAAAAGAAAATAAATTAAATGACACCCATCAAATTTTTAAATAAATTAATGTAAATACAGTACAGTAGTGTACTTATGTGAATAAGTAATTTGGGGGAAAACTGGCTCATATTTTTAACAATATAAATTAACAAACACAAAATACAACGAGGAAATTTCAGTTACTGAGCACACAAAAATCTGATGGCTATATTACAACAGATGGTTACAAAGCTAAGCAATACCATACCATAAAACACCCCACAATTTACAGGATTATTTGAATGAGGCTTGAACATGAAATCTTATTTTTCTAACTAAACTGGGACAGGCAATCTGTTTAACCATTATGTTTAAAGGTGGAAAACCAGGCATCTAATTATTGAATAAATTCAGTAATACGAGTATCCTTCATCTTTACCTCTATACTGGAATCCACTAAATTCCAGGAGACATTTTGCCAACATGTTACCACATCCATGCTTCTTGTTTGTCAAATACAGTATGTGGCTTTGTTGAAAACCAAAAGGATATGACTGACCTTAAACTTTCAAGATAAATTACCTACCCCATTGGGAGGATGAGGACAATAGTATCCTCATTTAGATATTGCTCAATGTTATATCCAGGTCAATACCCCGTTCCCCCATGCTCTGAACAGACTTGAGGGTTTTAGAGTGCATGAAGGCCAAGGATAACATGATACCAGTTTAATCATACACCAGAGGAACATTATCAGGTTTTGTAATATTAAACTGCCTTAACCAGAGTACAGTACTGGAAATATAGGCTCCATTTGCTTCCACCTTAAGAATTATAAATTACCATACAGGGGTAACAGTAAATAATAATTAGTGAGGAATTGCCCTAAAATAATATTAAACTACCTTTAAAGGAAATCAGTAATGATGAGACACATCTGCATGTTTCCAAGTTTGAAACTAATAACCTCAAACATAAAATTTGGCATAGTATTACTTGATGGACTGAAAGTGATAAAACATCACTTCACCTGAGAGAATGTAACTCAAGAGACTTTCCTCCCTGGCGCAAGAGTTTGAAGGAAAATGAATGTAGGTCTTAAAAAAAAAAAAAAAAAAAAACCTCAATACTTTAGAAGAAATGTTAATAGCAAAATCCTCTCAGAGGTACAGTATAGCAAGAACAAACTTATAAGAGGCTAATAAGTTGGCAAATAATCTTGATTTTCAAAATTCCAAACAAGGAATTCCATAACTACTTTTCCAAAGTGACTAATACTGCTTGTCCACAGATTCCATCAAAGAATATACAATACTGGCACTGTAATCAACTTCAGTACCTGTATATTTTCTTGAAATATAAATTAAATCCTAGAATTTCAAAGACTCCCTTCTCTGGTAAAATATCACTACCTGTCTCAATCTGGTGGAAATTTCATCATCTTCCCAAGCAATACAGTACTCTTATAATGTGAAGAAGAGGACCCATATCCATCAAAGTGAAGGTCTGTGCTGTTCTCGGAGACCTTTCTTCTACCCTCTATCACCCCTTCACTGATCTACACAGCACACCATAAATGTGAATCTCATGAGAAGACAAGTTTTTAAACTTTATCAGTCATATAAAAGAAGGGTGACAAGCTATACACTTCTCCCAAAAGCTGTTTTTATCCTTCAGCATAGGCAGTCCGGGTTACAAACATCTGACTTATGAACTTCCTCCGATACGAACAAAATTAAACTTTAAATTTACAGTAATTTATGTACCCGATGACTTATTTTTTTCTTTCATTTACTGTATTTTGACATTCTATTTCTTTTTTCTCTCAAATTAAGTGATTTTAGATTTATATAAGGACTTAGACTATGATATAGCAGGATTTTAACATTTGTTCTGTAAGTACAGTATGCACATAACATGTGTTTCGGCTTACGCACAATTTCACTTTAAGAACGTCCCCAAGAATGGAACTCGTTCATAACCCGGGGACTGCCTGTATGTATAATGATGTTTCCACTAAAACAATTGCATCAGTGCATCAGCTAAACAAAACTTAGCCAAATCATCCAGTTGTCTCTGATCAAATATTCTTATAGACTAAGATAATCACTGAGAACCCAAAAGGAAGTTTACCTAAATAATCACTTCTATGCAACCAAGTACCTTGAGAAAATCCATGGCTAAGGTATAAATACTGTAGCTTCCTCTACTTGGGCCACAAAGGTCGCCCACGATGTTAACATCACCTTTATGAGGTCTGCCTTAAAATTAGTCTTAGCAATAAGACTACTGGAGATGCTTAGCAATTAATAAGAATAATAAACAGGAAGAATAGACCTCCATGATGAGAATTCCTAAGCAGAAGTTTGCTTGGAAATTATGCCAGTTGTCAATAATTAAAGCATATGAAACAAAAAAAAAAAAAAAAAAAAATCTTTGGTTAAGAAATTGCACTTAGAATGTGACCCTGTAATGAAGGTGTACAAAGGTCTTCCTCACAGACATAGAATTCCCAAAGAAAGAAGAAAGATTTTTGAAAAAATAAATAAATAATAATAATAATAATAATAATAATAATAATAATAATAAATAAATAAATACATAAATAAATAAATAAAGTCCTCCCAGCAGGCAAGGTTAAATAATTGAGAAAATTCGGGAACTGAACCAAACAGCAAACCTACATATTTTTTTTTTCCTCAGTCAGGTCCTAAATTATGCTCCTTTATGCATGTGCTGATACAGCTTTGCACAGCTTCTGTAGGTGTCTTCTGTCATGTTGACTAACCTGAGTCTCCATACCTAAAGATGGTTCCTGAGTTTTCGATGAAGGGTATGCACTACAGTACCTCCACATCCTTACTTTATCCTCATCATCAATGTTTTATGACCATTTTACATGTTTGTGTGGGTTAACTACAGTTATCTGATAGCAGTTCTCCATATTGTGTGGTCTGGTGGATGGAATAGAACATTTTATGTCTCTTTGTGTGCAGACAATGTTTTGTATTTTTCTAATGGCTTTAAGGCATTGCTTTTTAAACATTTGAAGCCAGCACTCTAGCACTGCTACACTCAGATCTATCACTCTTATGTTTGTTTGAGGACATTGTGAAAGAAAAATAAAATCAATATTAAACAAAACTGACATTTAAACCAGTGCCATTATGCCTCAAAGCTTCTGTGACTACAGTAATCATGTCAAGTAAACAAAGCAACAGGGAATAATATAATCAATATATATGTTGGGTCAACATTTCATGCTGTTCAATTTGTTTCCAATATCATCTGGCTTCCCATAAGTACTGTACAAGTATAAAATTATTTCTGGTCCATACTGTACTGCATGTATTTGACTTGCTTAGCTCATTATTAGCTTATAATCAATGTTTTCACTGAAAATTATCATGAAAAGCATGTTATTTAGCATTTTAATATGATCTGGGAATCTCTCTTTTTTTAGTGGGAATGGATCTTAGCTTTTATATTGAGAATGTATAGAAAAATTTGGTTTGATTGATGAAATATCAATTTACAAAAGGTTTTTCTGGAATTGAATTCTTTGTAAAAGGAGGAATGCCTGTATTGATGAAGCAACTTAGCAAATATTTAGTATTTTCTAGCATGCAAATTTTCTTTCCAACAGCTGTAATTTTAACCGTAGTAATCCTGATACTGTATGCTGTACAGTAAAAATATTATTTTCCAATCTCTGTCCAGGAGGTCCCTAGGACTGAGGACGTTTTTAAGCTGGATTTGTACGTAAGTCGGAACACATGCTATGTGCATACTGTACTGACTGAATAATGTTTAAAATCCCACTGTATCATAGCCTAAGTCCCTATATACATCTAAAATCATTTAATTTAAGACAAAATAAAAAACAAGAATGACAAAATACAGAAAGAGAAAGTAAAAAAATAAGTCATCTGGTAAATATATACCGTAAATTTCAAGTTTAACCCTGTTCGTATTGGCGGGCATTCGTAAGTCGGACGTTAGTAAGTCAGAGACCCCCTGTACATATATATGTCTGTTTATGTATAATATACATTCTGACTCGTCTCCTTTCAAACACAACCACACTTAATTAATTTGGATTTATATCAAATTTTTTTTTCACGATAAATCTCTCTGCATCATCTTTGTTAATTCAATAATACAACAGCTATAATGGAGCATACCAGAAGGTGTAAGGGATAAAGAATACTGTACATGTTTATGATGCTGGACTATATTGGAGAGGGACTGTTACTACCTCTAATTTTTGTATTTAGAGAAAATTCTACTAAAAGTTTTTCTGCCTCATCCTGTGTGATCTCTTCATTCTCCATGACAATCTTGATGAACATTGTTGGACCCAAAACTTTCCAGATGTACTGCAAACTCTGTATAAAACAAAATTAATAAAGTATGATATAATATTTGCACAAATATATTCAACCTTACATGCAAACATATTTCTACATAGCACTACCAGATTCCCTTTGTATACTATAAATGCAAATGAAGGATATGAGCGTGGGTATTTTTACTGTCTCAATCATTTCTTGTAGTTTTCTATGCTTGTCTTGCATTAATCTCCTATAGTATATCCTCTCCCCTCCTTCGAAGTTCTGTACACTTTGCTCCATCCCACCATCATCATCATTTTACATCCATTTTCCATGTTTGAGTGGGTTAGCCACAATTACCTAATGGCAGCTCTTCATGCTGCACAGACTCTTGCAATCTCTAGTTAGGTTCCTAACTCTAATGTCATTTCTCATAACCTCTCCAGATGTCATTCTTGGCCTACCCCTGGCTCTCCTCCCACCATATTTAAGCTCACGCATCTCTTGAACCCAACTGGTCTCATCCCACACAAATGTAAATGAAGAATTAAAACACATAAATGGATATACTAGCACCTTCATGCAACCCAGTAATGTGCAGTCTGTTTTTGCTTAACAATTCTAATCAAAAGCCGTTTTTTTTCCATTCACCTCTCCTTTTACAAGAAACCATGGTGGGTTACTCATCAAAAGAGCAGTAACCAGGCCCCATCCTGCCCTATCATGGAAAACCTGGGAAGGGACACAATCCAAGTATACACCCCTGATGATAATTAGTTTTTACCTTAGTTTGTAATTCACAAGACTTTTACTTCACAGCATATTGACCTGTTACAAAGATAAACAATTCCTTTCCTCCAAGTTCCTACAGTTCAAGAAACCCACAAATGCCCACCCCCCCCCCTCCCCTCCAAAAAAAAAAAACATCAATGTAAGAGGGATTAACAAGAAGTAATTTGTCAACACTGGGGCCATGTGGCCCGATTATGCCCCTCGACTAAGCCGTGGTGTGGTCTCTCCTCAAGACAACATGCAACACAGGCTTGCAGAGATACAGTTGCTCAAGGGGGTGTCATTCAACAGAAGTGTATTAACTGCAAATCAGTTGGAGCTCCTGTTTGGCACCCTGACTGTCCTAGAGCTCCTATGCCCCTTTAGCGCCCAGACCCGCCACCCAGGCAGGTCTCAAGAAACACTACTGCTGCTAGGGTACTCCCTACGGCCAACCCCTGGCCCACCCTCCCCACCAAAGCTCCAGGATCATCATCAGCAGTCATCGAAAGATCAGCATGGGGCAACACAGACGTACCGACACAACAGGTAGCTGCCAACACACCCCGTGAACTTGCACAAAGTGAAGAGATCAATGATTTGAAAAATGAAATTAAAGAACTCAAAGCTCAATTTACAGCTCAAAGTGATATGCTAAAGAGCCTCTGTGATACACTACAGAAAAAGAACATCACCAACACAGTGCAGCAGCTATGGAAAGATTACAGTCAAACTGAAGACATTCAGATGTCAGTACCAGATGTGGAAACTCAAGACCCACCAGGAACTAGTGTCCCTGCAGAGGAAAATAGTGATACTGGTAACAGTTCTACTGATGCCTCTGTGGACATGGTCAGTGAAGATGAACAAACAGAAACAGAAAATGGCGGTGATGTCGAGTGTAACCAAAGTGTGTTGTTGTCTGCCACTGAAATACAATTGTTGAGCAGGACATGCTCCAGAAATTTTTAAAAAAGGTTAAATGGCCTACTGCCTGCCGAAGGGACAGGCAGCGTTGAAAAAAAACAGTATCATACAGTGCCTTTTGCTTCTTTCCAAATACAGTTCATAATGGCCAGAGTTAATACCAGACAAAGATACAGAACGGTGAAGGTGATGAGTTGGAACATCTCATCCCTTAGAAAACGATACCCTGACCTACACCACAAAGTTGTGACTGAGGACATCGATATTGTGTGTCTGCAGGAGTGTCTCACACCTAATGGTAAGCCCCCACCCAGTCTGCCCAATTATGTGTATTATGATCCTAGTTCTGCTCACACATGTTTGATGTATGTTAAGAAGTCACTCCTGCATGTACCTCTTGTATCCAAAAAGACTACCAACCTTCAATACCATGGGATCACTATCCACCTGGGCAACTCCACGCTCAACGTGCTAAATGCCTATGCTCCCTCAGATCAGCTTCAGTACACAGAACACCCAGACTTTTTACACACTGAACCCACTGTCCTGATGGGTGACCTGAATACTAGACACAAGAAATTAGGTGACTCCACCACAAACACCAATGGTAGGAAGGACTTATCTCACTTCTCAGTGCATATGAAGATGTTCAAATTATAGGTAATAATAAACCAACACACATCTATGGTGGGGCTGGTACAAGGACTACGGGTAGGGTACGATTCAGCGCCGCCATTCCAGCGCCGCCGTTTCAGCGCCAGCCCATTTCAGCGCCAGACTATTCAGCGCCACCAAATCAATATCCTAACCTAACCTATTAATAAGTTGAATACAACATAATATAAATCAAGTGTAGTATACAGTGTTATACCACATTAATGAAAGACAGATAGCTTCTGAGTTGAACGGAACGCACAGGCGCTGAAAGGTCTCGGCGCTGAATAGTCTGGCGCTGAAATGGGTTGGCGCTGAAACGGCGGCGCTGAATTGGCGGCGCTGAATTGGGCCATCCCCCAAGGACTACAAGCCTGACAACTACCAAAGTTTCCATGATGATCTGATAGATAGGACTTATACATACTTCATCAACAAAGCCTCCACCAAAAAAGGAGAAAATGTGGTCAGCATAATGGGAACAGGCAACAGCAGTGTTATGATGACCCTAAACTGAAAAACTCAGGGCTAGAGTCAGGAGGGCGGGTAAGGGTTACAGCCATTACATAGCAACAATTACCTCAACACCTTATCCCAGAGTGCTTCATGAATCTACTGTCTCATGTTGGTTAGTGTCCATAATAATGCTTAATTTTTTTCTCATTTACCGTATTTCTCGGCGTATAAGCCAACCCGACTTATAAGCTGACCCCCGAATATTTAGCTGAAATATCAGTTCTAGGCTGATGTCGTGTGTATAAGCCGACCCCCAAACTCAACTCATCATGAGCATTACTGTTACGAGCGGTTTGAAGTTCAATATTGCACCGACTCACATTCATAGTCGACCTCTTATCTCATTATGAGCATTACTGTTACGAGCGGTTTGACATTCGATACTGGACTGACTCACCTTCATAGTCGACCTCTTATCTGTTTCCACATTTTCTCCACTTGGCATTTTCCATATCTATGAGGTGGTTGTCCTTAAACCTTATGGTAAAATGGTCCCACCCGCAAAACAAATGAAATACGACGCATCATTCAAGTTAAAAGTTGTAAGATCTGCAAAGGTATCAAACAACTCTGCAGCAGCAAGAGAATTCGGCGTTAACGATAAGCAGGTTCGAGAGTGGAAGAAGGATGAAGAAAAGTTAATAGACATCCCCAGAACAAAATGTGCCCTGAGAAGAGGTAAACAACAGTGGCCAGAACTGGAGGTGAAATTATTCGAGTGGGTCAACAAGAACCGAGAGTGTGGATACGTCATCACCAGGAGCGCCATATGTATTTACGCAATGAAGCTGGCCAAGTCAAATCCAGACACCGGTAAAGACTTCAAGGCAACAAGAGGGTGGTGTAGTCGTTTTATGAATAGAAAAGGATTAGTATTAAGACAGAAAACTAAAATCGCACAGAAGTTACCCCATGACCTGGAGAGCAAAATCACATGTTTTCAACGGTACATTATTCAAATACGGCGCAACCACAATTTCCCTCTAACCTGTATCGGGAATATGGACAAAACTTCTATGAACTTTGACATGATCAGCAATCGAACGGTGGAAACAAAAGGCTCGAAAACTATTTTGGTGAAGACGACTGGACATGAAAAAGCACACTTCACAGTGGTTTTGAGTTGTATGGCAGATGGAACAAAGCTGAAACCCATGATTATCTTTAAGCGGAAAACAATGCCAAAAGTTCCCAGCGAGGGGTATGTACACGTGCAGGAGAATGGTTGGATGGGCGAAGAAGGAGTTAGGCTGTGGTTAGAACACATTTGGAGTAGGAGGCCAGGTGGACTGAGGAAGGAGCGTAGTTTGCTAGTGTAGGATATGTTCCGGTCTCACTTGACTGCGCCAGTGAAAAAGTTCTTGAAAAAGCATAATACAGATACTGCAGTAATACCTGGTGGACTAACATCTGTTGTTCAGCCTCTTGATGTATTCCTTGATAAGCCTTTCAAGGACAGAGTTAGAGATAGGTGGAACAAGTGGATGATTGAAGGTGAGAAAATATTCACAAAAGGAGGAAATATGCGAGCTGCGCCATTTGAGTTGCTGTGCGAATTTGTGAAAGATTCTTGGAATGCCATAAAAACAGAAACAGTAGTAAAATAATTCCAAAAATGTTGCATATCCAATTCTCTGGATGGTGAGGAGGATGATGTGGTGTGGGAAGATGATGATGAAGCCGAATCCGCAGCCGAGTCGGAGGACTGGGATTCATCGGAAGGAACCACTAGTTCAGAGGAAGATTTTAAAGGATTCTAAACAATTTCAATTCTATATTGTATTTGAAAATTTGTATTGATGTCATTCTTTTTATCCATGTCTTAAATAAAGAATTTGTATTTTAACACTTTCTTTTACATTAATGTCCTTGGGGTGAATAACAGCTGATCAAGCCACCATGCCAGTAATAGCGAGTTGTTAAACAACAGTCGTGTCATGTCGCTGTTGTAGTATTTCTATTATTTTAGTATTTTAGGCCATTTCAGTTCATGTCTTTATAATAACAAAGTTGTATTTCAAAGTTATTTTATATATGGGTTCTCAGAAAGAGAATAACAACTGATGGGGCAGTCACATTGAAGTTTGTGAGAAGTAAGTAGTGTGTCTCGCTGCTATACACCAAAAATATTTAAGGTTCATGATTTAGATCTGCTGTATAAGCAGACCCCATGATTTTTGGGAATTTTGGGGGGCTTACAACTTCGGCTTATATGCCGAGAAATACGGTATGTATGTTTATTTGTGTGCTGTATCTACCTGTTCTTTAACTGATATACAATAAAACCTTATTAAGGCAGAGTGCTTTAAGGAGGATATCTCTTAAGCTGGACAAAATTATATGCCAAAAAATAATTAAACAATTAAATTAAAAAAATTAATAAATAAATAAAATAAAAAAGTAAATAAAAATTAAAACAATTTCCTCAGATGACATGTCCGCCTTGAGCCAAAATTTCAAGGGACCAAGGCATCAGTCTGCAGGACACAGGTGCCAGAGATTTATCAATTGTTTTTTGTGGAAATATTATTTCATTCACTCTACAGTAGTAATGATACTGGGTACAATGTTTCTTATTATGTTTTCATAGGTAGTGAAGGGTTTGTATCATTTGTTTATCACTGTGCCCATCACCGTTTTCAAATTAGACTACAAGATATGTATTTCTCCCATATGTATTTCAATCAGATGCCTGGAAACAGGAGCGAGTGAGTGACTAGTTAGAATATCGTCTGCTCTTGTAACTCTCCTTCCTCCCTGCATATTTTAATTGATTTACTGTCATTACAGTATTAGTGTTTACTGATTGTTACCGCCACAGTAAAATACGTTGTCAGGGGGAGTGTTACCGCCACAGTAAGATAAACTAGACGAGAGAGAGAGAGATGGTGGGTTGTTTTTGTTTTTTTTTACGGGGATTAGCCTACCCGGACACAGGTCACTGACCCACATCGGGGCCTGGGGGGGGGCGAAAATTTAATAATAATAATAATAATAATAATAATAATAATAATAATAATAATTCATAAAAAATAAAATTTATGATAAAACAAACAAAATAAAATAATGATGATAATAATACAGTAACTGTAATAATAATAATATTAATAATAAAGAACTATAAATACAAAAATGAAAAAAAATCAAAAGTGAGAAACGATATATGTGTGTTGTGTTGTCAATGGTAAGAGAAACAATTGAGACCCTGAAATTGCGTGTAAATGAAGCAGAAAGTCAGATCAGCAACCTGGGACTTGGTCACAATTTTCGTGATGCCATATGGCAGCAGGGTCTACCATTAGACAACACATTATGCTTCCAATATCTTCCCAGGCAGTAGTACCTCCCTGTTTGGTAGCTGCCTACTACAACAAATCTTGCTGAAGTGTTTAAATAGGCAACGGCCCAGGCAGCTGTGAATGTTCAAAGGGCAGTCTATCGCTCCCTGCAGTACAGACAACATCTCCGTTCGACTAACATATACCAAGAGGATATAACACCAGTTCTCGTTGGTCAAACCCTAGACCCTAAAACGTGAGTGTGATTGTGAACTATTAAATCCTCTAAAAACTCTAAATAACTTTAATAAGTATATTTATGTACTGTATTTGATCATATTATACAAATTGTCTCCTGATGTATCAACAGTTGTAACATGTGAGTTATATTTAAGATGTTAATAGGCTAAGAACTGTATATTGATTGTATTATTCATATTATGTGTCCTGATACAACAGCATTTGTTATATGTGAATTGTTCTGTAACAGGTTTTGACCGAATTATATAGTACGCTTCATCGTTGTGGATCTTATTCTCCAACAAAAAATTAATAACGCTCCTATGAGCATTAACACTGATATAATAGTGATTAATCATGTCATTGTAGCCAGGTTAGACTTGATCACTGTAACCACCAGGATATTGGCCAAGCTTTAAGGTGTTATGGTTGTTTTTTAACTCGTATTTTTGGGTAGATATACGTAACTTTCATTTATTTTTACTCGGTTACATGCACACACCATCCTACATACATTTTGTGACAAAAAGAAAGAAAAATAAATAATTGTCATATGGGCAAACACATAAAGGGAATACACATTTCTTTGAACACGAGTTAGCTGGCTCAGTGAGGGAGGGGAGGATGGTCGCAGAGTGTAGGGAAGAGGTGTGTTGCTAGGGAATCGGCATCCCAGATGATCTTCGTTACTATGGTGAAACAGGGAGTGCATGCAAATGGTGACAGTGTTAATCTTTCATTTAGCTTTTATTTACTGATTTGGCAATACTACATTACAGTAATTTTGTTGTAACTTATTTATTGCTATTTTTTATATTTATTCCTCACATTTCCTGGTACTGTATATATTATTTTAAGAAAACTATGGCTACAGGAGGAAAAGATAGGCAAAAGTTTTTTCCTATATACTCCCTGCCATAAAATACGGCACAGTACTGTATTTTGGGTATTTTTTTATATCATTATTTACAGTATTGTTTTTAAACATTTCATACATTCGCCGGAGGCTGCAATGACAATCATATTTTTTTGCATTATTATTGAAAAATTAAACAATAACCATGGTCCTTAAGAAAGTGTTTGGTATCCATAAGGGTGGTGAAAAGGTTAAGCCCAAGACCTTATCAGTGAACTGAAACGAAGTGAACCGTACTTTATGTACATTAATTTTTTTTATATTAATTTTTATTAAAAAACATATTTCTGTCATAAAAATTTAATACATTGGTGTTGTACTCGTTTTTTTTTTTTTTTTTTTTTTAAAGGCGGTCTTTCTGGAAAAATTTGCTCTAAGGTGGACAACCTCTTATCCTGGACACCCTTCCTCCCAATTAGTCCACCTTAGCGAGGTTTTACTGTATGTTTTCTATTGTTGTTTTACATTGGTCTCAAAATGCTACTCTATTTTCTACATTTATTATACAGTATAGCTAAGTACTGTACTAGGTTATGTTATTACTTTTTACAAGGGATTTCATGCTTTAACTCTGCAAAAGATTAAAGAATTACAGTATCTATATGTGACACCCAATACAGCCTGACACAGTATATTGTGAAGACAAATTTGTCTGCTTACCATATAATCATCACCGAAGGCCTTTGGGAGATATGAAAATGTTTTTCTTATAAAATCAATAACACAGGTGATCTGGTCTTCAGTGTATGCTCCATAGATCAGTTCACCTGTCATTTCTCGTAAGTCTCTTCCACCTCTCTTGAAGATCTAAAAAAACAAAATAACAAAAATTAATTAAAAGTTATCAGTGTGCGTGTGTGATCATAAATTCAGTGGTAACACTCAGGACTCCCAACCCAAAATAACCAAATTCTGTCCCATAGCCAAGAAGGGTTAGTGGGGTCATCATCTGTTGTAATTTGCATTATACCGCCACTTGTCATATCGTGTCAACCAAAAAATTCTGGGAACAGCATAAAAGGATGTTAGTTAGTTTATTAAAAAGAATTATTTAGAAAAATAAAAGGAGAAAGAAAAGGGGGAATTCAAGGAAAACTATGAAATATACAATTGTTATTTTTCCTCAAGTCTTAACTATGGTAACTTGGGTGAAGCACGTGCCGTTTTCCCCTTCCTCCTGATTTCCTCAACAATAAGCTAGGGAGTGATGTTTAATTTACAAACAACAAGTAGTATCCATTTTCCTAAGGGATGGCATTCCTTAAGCTTATCATATGACTAATGTGGTCATATCCTTAACAAAAGATGGAACGTCTCAGATTATGTTGCCATTTAATGCCAAAGAAGGTGTCCTTTGGGGTTCAGCTTTTGGCTAACAAAACAGTGGAAACATAAGTCATTCACAGCATTAAAATGTGGGAGGAGACTTAAGGTCTGAGCAGGAGTGATCCATTTACTCAGCTTGAAGTGTGACAGGAGTCGGAAGTCATTGTTCCTGACTGAAAGCTTTTAAAGCCAACATCTTCCAAAAATAATTGGATACAGGTATCTTGCATTTCAGCATATGAGGTCAAACCTTTGACTTTATTCAGATTTCATATTGTATAAAGTTACTCCTTTCCATGTTAGTTAACCACTACGCCCCAGTTGACATTCCGAAACGTTCATCTAGGGCGCCCCAGTTGACATTCCGGAACGATCGCCAATTCGCGCCATCGTTTGGATGCCCAGTACGGGTTATAAGGTTCCAGCATGACTATTTGGTGTTCATGCCACACATAGGTTAGTGTGCAGAGCCGTCCCTAGGGTATGGCAACCAGTGCGACCGCCCCGTGCCCCTTACCTTACCCAAAACCGGAATTAGTGACCACGTTAAGCTGACTTCACCTTCCCATCCAGATTCAGGAGACCACCTGAAGGATTAGTGACCAGCACAGTTAAGCAATGCATCTGCTGACATTAGGTCAAAGGTTAGATTAAGCCACCCCATCTTACCACCCAGACTGAAAACAATGTCATTCTTTACTCCCGAGGTCCCGATGTTGGTCAGTGACCTGTACTCAGGTGAGCTAATGTCCGTAAAAAAAAAAAAAAAAAAAGTACAGTAGTTCCTCGCCAACCGCAGGGGATAGGTTCCTGAAAGTCCCTGTGGTTGGCAAATCCGTGGTGAGCAAGATTAAAGGCTTATGGGAAATAGGGGGTTCCATGGCAGTGGATAACACTCGTCAAAGCCTAACTAAGTTGCCTGTTCCTTCACTAAACATACCTGTATTGCACATTTAATTAAATTTTAGTCAAATATATATAAAATAAAGTAATACAGTCAACCCATACTTTACGCGGTCAATTGAACCCGCGAGAAAAGCGTAAAGTGAACAACATAACATATGGGATTAAATGAAATAGAGACCGGCTGACCCCCTAACTCCACTTTTTCCAACACAATACCTATGTTCTAGTAAAAATAACATCTTAATTTTATGATGGTACATGCACACAATTAATACTTAAGAGAAATAGAGAAATACAGTCACCAAGTTACTGTCCATTCAAATAATGGACTCAACTCCCTCCCCCTCTTCTCACACTACACTTGTTGGCTCTTCCCTCTCCGAGAAATAATACCTCAAACTAAAGTTAGGATAATATAATTGACATTGTTGGATTCCTTGTAAGACCAGGAATATTTTGAATATACACTTCATATATTTTGCACAAAAGATAACACATTTGCTCTGAGTAAACAAAATACTTGCATTAGATCTAAAATTTGTATGTCTAATGCAAAATCTATGATGCTTATAATCAAAATGATCATCAAATTGTAAGAATTCCAGCAATGTAAATTATATTCTGGCCGGATAATTTGTATGAATTTTATGAGCTAAATACAAAAATTATACTTCACCTGCGTAAAGGGGTACACACACGCACCAACCTGGTTCCGGCAGGGTACCGCGTAAATGTGGAAACGCGGAATGTGGGACCGCATAAAGAGAGGGTTGACTGTATATCCGTTAGTGGGAACCTCTCAAACCCGGAACTCTCTGATAGATGTAATTAAAAATTTTTTGGAAAATCGTTCCAAAAGCCGGAATTTTCCAGAAAATTCGGACTTTAAGAATAATTTTCCGAGGGACACATTTTCCACAAAATTATGAGAAAATTTTCCTGATAGGAAAATTCCAGGGATAGGGGATATTTTTCCGGGTTTGAGAAATGATGTAAAGGGCAATTTCTGGAACTTCTGCGAACATATTTGCTACCCGGAAAATTCCGGGGGCGAGGGATTTTTTTCAAGCTTTGAGATACAGTACTGTATGATGTAATGGGCAATTTCTGGAACTTCCAAGAATATTTTTCCGTAACCCAGAAATCTCTCATTCCCGGAAGTGCTTTGCACCAATTGTTCCAGCTAACGGAGATATCACTTGTACATACAGTCGGCCCTTAACATACGCAGGTTTATAATACTCGGATTTGCAAATACGCGGATTGCCCCGCCGGAGGAATATTCTGTACATTGAAGTAATTGAAGTACATTCAACTCGCGCGCGGCACCTCACACGGGACACCGCCTGCTCCCGCAACCTCACACACACACGCATAGCTCTCCCTCACTCAGTCAGTCTCGCTGTAACCACGCTTGTGTTGACATCAGCATTGTAGTTGCAAAAATATTACATTTCCGTGAATGTATTATATCAAGCACAGTATGAATAGAATATCACTAATATAAGAGTGTTTTAACCGAAAACTACTAAAAAAACGAGTAACATATCTTGAACATCGGAAGGTTAGGTAAAGTCTTTTGTTTTCATGTAGTTTATCCTAATTTACATTGAAATGCATTACGTTTCTGCAAAACTACTATTTATTTCTGAAAATATGGAAATGTAATGTTTTGCTGAAATGACGTACGTATTACAGTGGAAAGTGACGAAAGCAATGACTCGCTTTCTTTCGTTCAAAAGATGTTACCGTAATCACCTTTCGAATGGTTTTCAGTTAAAAAACTGTTGTATTACAATAATATTCTATCCTAATTCACTTGTGATGCAACAGTTTTTTTAACTGAAAACCATTCGAAAAGCGATTACGGTAACATCTTTTGAACGATAGAAAGCGAAAGTCATTGTTTTCGTCACTATTTTATCCCACTTTCCACTAATACGTACGTCATTTCAGCAAAAATATTACATTTCCGTGAATGTAGTATATCAAGCACAGTATGAATATAATATCATTGTAATATAACAGTATTTTAACCGAAAACTATTAAAAAAACGAGAACCATCTCTTGAACATTGGAAGGTTAGGTAAAGTCTTTTGTTTTCGCCATGTATTTTATCTTATTTTACATTGAAATATATCACGTTTCAGCAAAACTACTATTTATTTCTGAGAATATATTCATTCAGGAACAGTTTAGGTAAAACATACATGTGCTGTAACATTTTTTTAATTGAAAACGATTCGAAAAACACGTACCCTCTAGCCCTGTTCAAGGAGAAGACTGGGAGGAGCTGTTTGGTGCTTAAGATGATGACAAGGAAAATGATTTTGATGGATTTTAATGAAAATATTCAGAAAGACCCTGGCACTGTCAAGGAAAGTGGCTGCAGAAGGCTTCCAGGACATGGCAGAGGACGAGATTAGGGAGCTAATTGAAGAGCACGACACTGAGCTGACCGAGGAGGATCTACAGGAGTTAGTAGACTCAGGCAAGGAAGAGGAAGCGAAAGGGAAAGAGGATGAGGAAGAGCACCAAGAAATAACGTTGGAGATGTTGGGGGAGATGACCAGGAATATTGAGGCACTGAAAAACCTGGCCTATAGTATGGACCCCTCCATGGTGCGTGCCCTGAAATTCATGCGAGGGATGGATGACGTTTTCGCTCCATACAAAAACATCATGTTCTTTGATCACCGAAGGAGAGATTTAACACCATCAATCACTGGCAGCAGTGAGGAAGCAGCTGAATCCACCGTCGCCCCCACTTCACCACCCGTTATGGAATTGAGTGACGATGAGCCCGATGACCCCCGTCCTGTCGCCGAGGATAGGTACTGTACAGTAAAGTGAAATTTTTATCTCTTTTTTTTTTAATAGCTTTTCTTGCCATGTTTATTGTTTGTAAAAATGCACAGCACAGTACAGTTCAGTACTGTACATAGGAAGTGGAGGTGCAGTTATTCACAAAACATTTGTGTTCGTTGTCGGCAGTAGTGACGGTGAGGAGGTGGAGGAGGCAGAGGAGGTGGAGGAGGGAGCGGAGGGAGCGAGTTGGGAGGAGTGGTGACCTTGGACGCGGGAGCAGGGACGAGTGGAGATGCCAGCCAGTACATTAAGGGTGTATTAATTGTTTTTATAGCTATTTTTGCATTTTAATATTAAATATTGTACATTACGTTTCAACAAAACTACCATTTATTTCTGAGAACATGGAAATGTAATATTTTTGCTGAAATGATGTACGTATTACAGTGGAAAGTGGGATAAAATTGTGACGAAAGCAATGACTTTCTCTTTCTTTCGTTCACAAGATGTTACCGTAATCGCTTTCGAATGGTTTTCAGTTGTGGGATTATAAGGCTAATGATAGGATAGAATATTATTGTAATACAGTACGAGTACAACAGCTTTTTAACTGAAAACCATTCGAAAAGCGATTACGGTAAAATCTTTTGAATAACGAAAGAAAGCGAAAGTCATTGTTTTCATGATTTTATCCCACTTTTCACTGTAATATCTAAGTCATTCCAGCAAAAATATTATATTTCCATATTTATTTCTGAGAATACCTATATTCATTCAGTCACAGTTAAGGTAAAATATACTTGTGATGCAATATTTTGATGAAAATACGGTATCGTAGTTTTCTTTTGTTTCAAATTTAATTAACAAAGATTGATGTTTCAAATGTAATGAACAAAAATTTATGTACAGTATCTATAAATATACTTTAATAAATGAATACTTTGTTTTACATCGTCCTGTGCTACCATACCATGGATTTGGCTACTTTGGGCTTGCTATGATGACGCAAGAGATCTGCCCTGGCAACTGTACCAACACTCACAGCTGGTGGTGCGTTGGTGCATCGTTTCCATTGTTTACTGGTAGTTACTGATAAATATTTTTCAACCTTACGAAACTATTACCCGTTTAGAGGGCGACCCTAATTTTTTGCCAAATAATTTGGTCTTAAAAACTTGAACTACACACAGGTATACATGGTAAATAAGGACATGGGGGGACCAGGTTTTTTTTTTTTTTTGGGGGGGGGGGGGGGGGGGGGGAGCACATATACGCGGATTTTTAACATCCACGGGTATCTCTGTTACGTAACCCCCGCGTATGTTAAGGGCCGACTGCATAGGCAAATGCCTCCTCTAGGAATTCCTCACAACATATCCTACATGCCCTTAAGAAAAATCTTATCACCAATCCTGATTTTGTTCTTTCATTGTGGGTCAAAAGGCAGTGAATAAAATCGTCTTTTTAAGTTGGCTTACGGTAGACTGAATATTTTACACTCTGCACTGTTCTCCAAATTATCGTGCCTAGGAATGACAATTTGTTTTCTTTCTCTTCCTCCCAAGATGGTTGGGACATTCAATACCTAACAAAGGAAGAGAAGGCTAAAATTTTAGCCTGGAAGACAGAAAATGTGGGTATCAGTGAGACAGAAACGAACAGGAAGGAAAAGTGCTATTATTCACTGGGTTCTGGTGGCTGCATGTAGCCTCCCACCAGACGTATCATTGCCCCACAAACTCATCCCTGGAAGGTCGAAGAAGACTACAGCACCAAGAACACAGACAATCTCCTATGGCATGAAGTGCAGAACCTAAGAAAGCAAACCAAAAACTGCTCAGAAATGTACGTACATTTCCAAGAAGTTTTGGGTTTGCTTTTTTCAGTTCTGCAGCAGCCAAAAGCCAGTAAATGGAGCCACGATTCCTTACTGTTTGTCTTGCCACCTCACTTGTACCCAGATTTCTGTCTTCCAGGCTAGAATTTGAGCCTTTCCTTCCTTTCTTAGGTATATCCCAACCATCCTGGTGCACTACACACAGAAATATAGGGCAAGTAGAAAATACACATGAAATTAGGAGGCTGAGTCGTGGAGCGATGCAATGTAATACACTCGCACTTGCTGTTCAGGGTATACTGAGGGGGCCAGCTGCTGCCTGACTTTACTCACACCACTCCAAGTTGCCAGATGTAGGATAAATCGAATTTGTGATACATATAGGCTAATTTACACAAATAATTTTGTGACATGTCACTGAGTGCAAAAACATGTCCTTCTTGCAAGGATTTTTGTGGACACTGTATATTCCCCACTATCCAAAATAAATACAGTGAATTTAAATACAGTACATATTCTATTGTTAATTTCAACAAACAATGAGCCGCCATATGGCCTTTACCTGAAAAAAGTGGGGGTACTGAGGTACTTCAACCCCTCAATGAAAAAAGTGTGTATGTGTGTAGGAGGGAAGAGGTCCTGACCCCCTTTACCCCCTGGGATTTAAACCATTCCCCAAATCTGTAATAATCTATATTGTACATACCTGGTGCCTCTGGTTTGGTTCCTGTCCTTTGGTTACCTTTTCCAAATATGGTACTGCTTGGACAAGTCTATTTTCAAGCTCCTCTACGGTCATCTGTTGGAGTCTGTTGTAGCTATTAATTTGTGACTCAAGTGTTCCTCCATCAGAAAAAATTACAGAATTTTCATCTGAAAAAAAAAAAAAAAAAATATATATATATATATATATATATATATATATATATATATATATATATATATATATATATATATATATATATATATATATATATATATCACATATATATATATATATATATATATATGCAAGTAAATCACTGTAGGTGCGCGTGATCTAGGTATATGCTGATAACCACCAGGAAAGAAGAAAACACGAAAGCGCTTGGGAACTTCGTGTTTTCTTCTTTCCTGGTGGTTATCAGCATATATATATATATATATATATATATATATATATATATATATATATATATATATATATATATATATATATATACACACACTTCATTTTTAGTCCATTTAACACGCGGACTTTGAACATATAATCAACGACCTCACCAGCAAGGAATCGAACCCTCGACCTACTGGGTCGTTGATTATATATATATATATAGTGACCCCTCCGTTAACGAACTCAATCCGTTCCAGAAGGTCGTTCGTTAACCGAAAAGTTCGTTAACCGAAACCATTGTTTCAATGGGTTTTTGGGTAATTGGTTCCAGCTCACCGAAAATTTCCTAAATTCAACAAAAATGGTAGAAAATTTCACTTACTTTGAGGTGTGTATGTAGAAGGCTCCTGGATGATGATGATGATGATGATGGGAATTACAATGGGGGTGGAGAAGGAAGAAGAGAAGGCATTGGGGTGGAAGAGAAGTCACCCCATGGCACCATTTCACCCATAAAATTTTAGTTCTCTTGGTATATTTCAAGATTATTTTCTTTAAATCAACACTGTACTGCATTATATATTGTCAATATGTAAAATATATTTCAAAATGACCAATAATTTGCTTGGAAACACAGAAAAAAAGCTTATAGTTGAAGAGAGTCTCAAGCAAGATGTTACCTCCAGTGAAAACAGAGAGACTAACGCCTGTTTGCTGCGTTAAGAGGCTGGATGCCTCGCATTAAACTAGTCACTTTACCTTCAATTATGTTCAATAATTGTTAAAATGACTAAAAAATTTAATATTGAACTTTTAAAATTATTGAATAGTATAAACTTCTTGATATTTACTAAAACAGTTAGGAATTTAAGCCCTAGAACCGATTAATGTATTGGCGGACTGATACTAAAGCTGGTTGCCCGGCCAGTGCAAGCGAAAACATGTTGAGGTGGGTTCCTAAGAAATTCGTTAACCGAATTTTGTTCGTTAACCGAATTGAAGATCCTTATGGAAGGCAGTTCGTTAACCGAAATTCCGTTAACCGAGGCGTTCGTTAAACGAGGGGTCACTGTATATATATATATATATATATATATATATATATATATATATATATATATATGCTGATAACCACCAGGAAAGAAGAAAACACGAAGTTCCCAAGCGCTTTCGTGTAATTCACATCTTCAGGGGTGAGTACAGACTAGAGAGAGTAATGCAAAACAAGATGAATATATACAGAGGAGGGTGAGACCAGGTCCACAATGGTCAGGTAATTAGGTAATGACCCTACTAATCTTTAAATGGCACACAACGGTTGGTGGTTGGGTCAGATGGGACAGTGACCCGCCCTCTCACCTGATCACAAATCTTCTTAATTACAAAGTTGTCCAGCTTGTGCATGCCGTTACTCAAATTCATGTTGAATGCTTCGGTATGTTTAATAAGACTAGATTTTATGATGTTCCTACTATCAATTGAATTACATGGTAATATTGAGGAGGCATTATCCCAGTCAATGCAATGCTTGTTATCCCTCAAATGAACAAACAGAGCATTGGATTCCTGGCCTGTCCTAACACTGTATTTGTGTTGTTTAATTCTAGTTACAAGATCTTTACCTGTCTGGCCTAAGTAAAACATATTACATTCCTTGCAAGGAACTTTATAAATGCAACCAATTGTGTTGTTGGGGGAGTTCTTGATTAACATTTGTTTAACAGTGCATGAGTTTTTAAATGCCACATTGACGTTCCAAGATTTTAGCTGTGCCGGAATGTGTGAGAAATTTTTGTGAAATGGTAATATTAAGATATTCTTATGGTCATGGGTGGGCTTGGGATCAGTTCTATAAAAAGTTTTCTTAGTAATGTTTAAGCATTTGTCTACGAAAGATCTAGGGTATTTAAGGTTTGAGCCAATATTATATATATATTTGTATTCCTCATCGATGAATTCCGGACTGCAAATTCTCAAGGCACGTAAAAACATTGTTGTAAATACTGACTGTTTGACTTTATTATGGTGGGCAGAATAATAATGAATGTATGAACACACATTGGTTGGTTTTCTATAAATACTGAACTTAAAAGTGTTACCTATTCTGTGTATCAGACAGTCTAGGAATGGCAATTTACAGTCTTGCTCTAATTCCACAGTGAATTTGATCGAGGGGGCTAAGTTGTTAAGTTGTGGTAGGAAAACTTTTAGGTCCTCATTACATGGCCAGAGACATAATACATCATCAACATATCTAAACCAGACTGCTGAGGGTGGTAAAATATTACTTAATAGTTTCTTTTCAAAGAATTCCATATATAGGTTGCTTAATACAGGTGAGAGTGGATTACCCATTGCCATACCAAATTTTTGAGCATAATATTCCCCATTGAATTCGAATTTGCAATCCTTAATACATAGTTTGATGAGTTCGATGAAGTCGTCTTTCGAGACGGGCAGTGAAATGTTATCCAGGGAATCTATGAGGAACTCTAGTAAATCATCAACTGGGACCTTTGTAAAAAGTGACGTTACATCAAAGGTGAGAGGGCGGGTCACTGTCCCATCTGACCCAACCACCAACCGTTGTGTGCCATTTAAAGATTAGTAGGGTCATTACCTAATTACCTGACCATTGTGGACCTGGTCTCACCCTCCTCTGTATATATTCATCTTGTTTTGCATTACTCTCTCTAGTCTGTACTCACCCCTGAAGATGTGAATTACACGAAAGCGCTTGGGAACTTCGTGTTTTCTTCTTTCCTGGTGGTTATCAGCATATACCTAGATCACGCGCACCTACAGTGATTTACTTGCATATATATATATATATATATATATATATATATATATATATATATATATATATATATATATATATATATATATATATATATATACATATATATATACATATATATATATATTATATGAAAATCCACAATGAAAACGTGGATAAGATAAATCTTGATAAAATCACACGGGAAAATGGAAACAACGGAGTACCTTAGCTTTCGTCTTTATTCAAGACATCTTCAGAGGCAACTGCATTACATGGACAGAGAGAGGCTTAAATATACAGGGTGACCTAAAGACATGAGGTCAGCCTCTCTCTGTCCATGTAATGCAGTTGCCTCTGAAGATGTCTTGAATAAAGACGAAAGCTAAGGTACTCCGTTGTTTCCATTTTCCCGTGTGATTTTATCAAGATATATATATATATATATATATATATATATATATATATATATATACAGTAGGGTATGCTATAACGAATCTAATTGGTTCTAGAACCTTGTTCGTTATAGCATTCGTTCGTTATAGGATTAATCCGTTCCAGGCCACCAAATACAACCACATAACACTGAAAAATATAATATAAAATTGTAAAAATTGTAAAAAAGTGCATAAATATGCATCTAAACCCCTGAAATACCATTATCATTAATACTTGTAATAAAAAAACAATAAATTAGTATAAAAAAAAAAATTTTTCTTTTAAATAATGTTCGTTGTAGGAGTTTCGTTCGTTATAGCATTCTCAATTTTATAGGTAAAACCGTTCGTTATAGGAATATTCGCAGTAGGATCCGTTCGTTATAGCATACCCCACTGTATGTATGTATGTATGTATGTATATATATATATGTATGTATGTATGTATATATATATATATATATATATATATATATATATATATATATATATATATATATATATATATATATATATATATATATATATATATATATATATATTATGAAAATCCACAATGAAAGAGAAATAAATGAATCCCTTCCATTTCTTGATATGCTTATCATGAGAAATGGCCAAAACTATAAATTCAAGGTATATAGAAAGCCCACACAGGTAGACAGTTTCATTCACTTTTTATCGAATCACCTTGAGTCTACCAAAATGTCAGTTTTTTCTGTTATGTTCCTAAGATGTCTGCGTATTTGTGACTCTGAATTTATTGACGATGAATTGAAACACATTCGTTCTATTGCACATAAACTTGGGTACCCTTCTGTGTTTGTTGATCGTTGTTTTAATAGGGCTAAAAAATCCTTTCATTCCTCTCAAACCAGACAAGTTCCTACACTTAAGAATATTTTGACTCTGCCCTATCGTAATGAATTTGTCCCGTTAGTTCGGTCCCTCAAGCTTCTAAATATTAATGTTGTTTTCAAGTATGACTCAACCATTACTAATATGTTAATAAGGAATAGCCCAAGTTTGAATGTAAATGGTAGTGTTTATTGTATTCCATGTAGCAAATGTAATTGTAATTATGTAGGTCAGACAGGAAAAACACGGCAGCTTAGAATCAAACAACATAAGTATAATATTAGAACTGCATCTGAAAGCAGTGCCTTGTTCGTTCATGTTAGGAATAATAATCACCCCATTGCTTGGGAAAAAAGCTTAGAAGTTTTCAAATCATCTTGTGTCACAGAAAGACTTCTTGTTGAAGCTAGTTTGATTAAGGAATTAAAATCAATAAACCTTAGTGATGGTCAGTTCAAAACCGATATGTTACATAAATTTATTTGTCAGTGGCCCAAGGTTAAAAATGCTTTAAAAACCTTTGATCTAGATGTATGATAGTTATTTTGTGGGTCCCCTTTTTTCTGACCTGACTTGACTAGTCACGTCACCACCCTTCTCTTAAGCTCCTCTACGTGTGTGTTGGTGTGGGGATTAGTGGATGTCATCATTTTGACCTGACCTCATGTTTTTTAGGTCACCCTGTATATTTAAGCCTCTCTCTGTCCATGTAATCCAGTTGCCTCTGAAGATGTCTTGAATAAAGACGAAAGCTAAGGTACTCCGTTGTTTCCATTTTCCCGTGTGATTTTATATATATATATATATATATATATATATAATATATATATATATATATATATATAATATATATATATATATATACACACACACACACACAGTATTACCCCGCCTAACGCGGTTTCACTTAGGGCGTTTTACCATATACGCGGTGCCTCGCCAGAGCTGAACTTTCACTTAACGCGGGTTTTTTCCACATATACGCGGTGAGTGTCCGGCTCGAGAGCTATTTTTAGATTCGCCCCACCCCCCACCCGCCACCCTGCCTGACTGCCTGTTTTAGCTCATAAAATTCATACAAATTACCCAGCCAGAATATAATTTACATTGCTGGAATTCTTACAATATGATGATCATTTTGAATATAAACATCATAGATTTTGCATTAAACATACAAATTTTAGATATAAAGTTTATTCTGAGTAAATATGTTATTTTTTGTGCAAAATATATGACATTTGTATTCAAAATATTCCTGGGCTTTCAAGGAATCCAGCAATGTCAATTATATTATCCTAACTTTAGTTTGAGGTATTATTCATTACTAAAAGGTAAATATTCTGGTTTTCCCACACATCTGGTGAGACGGTTGGTGGGGAGGGAGGGAGGGAGGGACCGACCATCTGTTACAGTGAAGAATATTTTTTTTTTTTTATTAACTGAAGATATTTGTTTTAGCTCATAAAATTCATACAAATTACCCGGTCAGAATATAATTTACATTGCTGGAATTCTTATAATTTGATGATCATTTTGAATATAAACATCTTAGATTTTGCATTAGACATACAAATTTTAGATATAATGTTTACTCTGAGTAAATATGTTATCTTTTGTGCAAAATATATGACATTTATATTCAAAATATTCCTGGTCTTACAAGGAATCCAGCAAAGTCAATTGTATTATCCTAACTTTAGTTTGAGGTATTATTTATTAAAATTTAGTGGTTTTTCCCCCCCCCCAAAATTTCTCAGAGAGGGAAGAGCCAGCAGTGTAGTGTGAGAAGATGGGGAGGGAGTCGAGTCCATTATTTGAATGGACATTAACTTGGCGACTGTATTTCTCTATTTCTCTTAAGTATTAATTGTGTGCATGTACCATCATAAAATTAAGATGTTATTTTTACTAGAACATAGGTATCGTGTCGGAAAAAGTGGAGTTTGGGGGTTGGGCCAGTTTCTATTGGAATTACTCCCATATGTTCTGTTGTTCACTTAGCGTGGTTTTCACTTAACAGGGTACCCTGTGGGTTTTATTGACCGCGTTAAGCGGGGTACTACTGTACTGTGTATATAAATAAATAAATAAATAAATAAATAAATTAAATAAAAAAATACAAAATAATAATTATAATAACAATAATTATAACAGTTATGGACAAGATTTATTTTTTACAAACATGAGTGACTGGTCATAAAATCATATTTTTGGGTTGAACCTGAAACTAAGTACTTTGTGAATTATAACCATGACTTCTGGTTTTTAGGTCTGGCTTAACCCTTAGACACAGAAACTGGGAGTACTATAGTAGAGCCTCATATTCTGTAATGTTTGGAACCAAAAGCCCATTGTGAAATAATGAGAGTTGTGCCCCCCCCCCCCCCCCATTACTGTAAGTATAGGGTAGTCTTTAACTTCAACAATGTACAGCACATATGAGAAGAATCACAAGACTAAGTTCCTGTAACTACAGTGATAAACTGTTTCTACTCCAGGTAGAGAATTCTCCAAAAAATTGAGTGAGGATGCTGCTGTCATTTGTACTGAATACAATTTAGTAAGTGCAACTTCTGCTACATTGAAGTGCATGATAAAAAAAAAAAAAGCCATTAATCTGAATACAGTAAACGAGACGACTCTCTCAAACCCGGAAAAAATCCCATATTCCCGGAATTTTTCCAGGTACTGAGAAAAGTTTCCGAGATTCTAAACAACACATCTCATACGAACAACCACTATCGCACATTCCCGGAATGTTTCTAGGTGCAGGAGAAAGTTTATTGAGAGTCTAAGTGAGTCTAAACTACGCATCACATTTGATGCTAAGCTACGTACATCATCAACTCCTCTCTCACAGACAAATTCTCCCATTATAATTAGACTGAGAGCACAAGTGAAATCATTTATGGCAAGCAAAAATGTGTATAAAATTTTATTAACAATATCTGATCCAAAAGTGTCAAAGAGATGAATTTGGTGCCATAATGATTGGGAATAAATTCTCTACAAAATATTCCCAATAAAAGATCTTTAAGCAAAATATTTCACAATGATATGACAGGGCTTCAATCCCCGGAATTTTTTGGGTATAGGGAAATTTTTTTTTATAATTTTCTGGAAAATTTGCCTTTTGAAAAATCATTCCCAGCCATAATTTTCCAAAAAATTTCAATTACGGTTATCGGAGAGTTCCAGGTTTGAGGGATTCCGGCTAACAGAGATTTATTTAAAAATCTATATAATTCAGGCTGATAAATGAAGGTACTTTTGAGGCATGAAGCTGCCAGCATATACAGTGGTCCCTCGGTTAACGAACGCCTCGGTTAACAAAATTTCGGTTAACGAATTACCTTCCATAAGAATCTTCATTTCGGTTAACGAACAAAAATTCGGTTCACGAAATTCTTACAAAAATGTTTTGACATGCTTTGGCTTGCTCACCAGCTGGAAGATTAGTCCGCCAATACAGAAATCGGTTCTAAGGCTTAAATTCGTTAAAATTGGAGTAAATATCAAGAAGGTTGTACTATTCAATAATTTTCCAAGTTTTATATTAAATTTTTTAGTCATTTTACCACTTATTTAACATAATTGCAGTACAGGTAACTAGTTTTTGGTGCGCCCATCAACCACTTCACTCACCCACCAAGGCCTCAGTTTGCATCTCTGTTCAGTGGAGGAAGCACCTTGCTTGTGGGTCTCTTGAACACAGTATTTTTACGTTTTTACAGTACAATTATAGGTCATTCTGAAATTTATTTAACATATTGACAATATATAGTGCAGTGCAGTGTTGATTTAAAGAAAATAATCTCGAATTACACCTAGTGAACTTAAAATTTTATGGGTGAAATGACGGCATCAAACATGGGGTGATTTCTCTTCCACCCCCACTTTTTTCTTTTCTCCCTTCTCCTCCACCCCCACTTCTAATTCCCATTTTCATCATCAACCAGGAGCCTTCTACATAAACACCTCAAAGTAAGTGTACTTTACTGCATTTTCTTTTTTTACTTTGTATGTAATTTTCGGTGAGCTGGAACCAATCACCCCAAATCCCATTGAAACAATAGTTTCAGTTAAAAAAATTTTTGGTTAACGAACGCCCTTCTGGAACAAATTGTGTTCGTTAACCGAGGGACCACTGTACAGTGATATCCCCGTTAGCCGGAACAATTGGTGCAGAGCACTTCCGGGAATGAGAGAATTCCGGGTAACGTGATGACTCTCTCAAAGCCGGAAAAAGCCTGTCATCCCCAGAATTTCCTGGGTAACGAGACGACTCGCTCAAAGCAGGAAAAAACCCATCATCCCCCGAATTTTCCGGGTAACAGAAAAAAGTTCTCCGAAGTTCCAGAAATTACCCATTACATCATCTCTCGAACCCGGAAAAATATCCCTCATCCCTGGAATTCCCTGGAATTTTCCAGGTACCGGTAACGGAAAAACTTTCTCAGAATTTCCAGAAAATGCGTCTAATTTTAATTTCTCAAACCCGGAAAAAACTCCCTCATCTCCTTAATTTTCCACGTATCAGAAAAAATTTTGCGGAATTTTCCAGAAAATGTGCCCCTCGGAAAATCGTTCCCAAAGTCAGAATTTTCTGGAAAAATCCGGCTTTGGGAACGATTTTCCGAGAAAATTTCAATTCTGGCTATCGGAGAGTTCCGGGTCTGAGGGATTCCGGTTAACGGAGATATTACTGTATACTGTACAGGTAGTCGTCGACGTACGACCTACGCAACTTACGTCTGTTCGACTTTACGACCGGCGGTACGACAGTTTCGGCCCCAGCCTCCTGGCGCTGCCGGGAGCTGGAGCCGCGCGCATTCCCGCGCTCAATTACAAACACGCTCGCTGGTACAGCACACTTCCCTCCGTGTCTGTTTGCCTTGTGTCTGTCCTTTGTCTTGGAAATTTTTCTTGAACCACCCCCCCCCCCCCCCCAAGATGTCTACCAAGAGGAAACTGTCTTTATCTACTCCTCAACCTGCCAAGAAGCAAAGAAAGGTCATTGATTTCAACACTAAAATGATGGTGATTAAACAGCACGAAGGAGGTAAGAAAGTGAATGTTCATACTTTTGCAGGATTTGACAGTGAAAATGAGCTTGAATTTATTCGGGAAAAAATAGTAAAACTGGCAAAAGATCTTTCTTTGGAATGTGAAGTGGAAGATGTTGAGGAGTTGCTAGACCAAGAATCAGAAGAACTTACAAATGAAGAGCTAATCGAATTGGAAGAAGAAAAAGTAGCAGAAGAAGAAAGGAGAGAAGCAGCGGACAAAGAAGAGGAGGAGGAGCCACAAAGAACGTTCACCACTAAGGGATTATCAGAAGGTTTATCTCTACTGAATAAACTCCTTACCCATTTTGAAGGAATGGACCCAAACATCGAACGATTGGCAAGGATTGAGCGGATGGCACGCAATTCGTTTCGTCCGTATCAAGAAATTTACGAGGAGAAGAAGAAACGAACAATTCAGACAAAGCTCACCATGTTCATGAAAAAAACAACTCCTCCGGCTACCCCAAATGCTGCCCCAGCTGACGACATCGACAATCCACAGCCAAGCACCAGCGGCCAATAAGATGTTTTTTGTATGTTTGTATGTGTTTGTATGTTTTGCAACTAAAATGTTTTATATGTTTTGCACCTGTATTTTTTTTTTTTTTTTTTTTTTGTATGTTGGGTAAATAATAAACCAATTGTACTGTAGTATGCAGTGCTTGACTTAAACCTGACGACCGTAACAATAATGAACAAAGAAAATGTTGATAAAATATGACTTAAAGATGATTATATTATCATTACACATTATAATATACGTAAGGTAATTATAACATATGCCGACTTACGACCAGACCAACTTACGACCGGGCGGTCGTAACCAATCTAGGTCGTAAGTCGACGACGACCTGTATTTATGGTGAACAAAAAGTGTGTAAACTTTTATTCACAATATCTGCTCTAATTGTTTTAAGAGAGACGAATTTTTTGCCATAATGATCCTGAATAAATAAAAGATCATTAAACAAAATATTTGGACACGATATACATTACCGTAATATAATGGGAATTCAATTCTTTTATGAAAAACCACAAGAAAAGTTGATACTAGAATCTATAAAATCAATTCTAATAAAGTTAAAAAAAATTTTTTTTACCCAAATAATTCTAAATACTGTATGTATATTTCATCTTCCTCATATGAAAG
This sequence comes from Homarus gammarus, assembly GCA_958450375.1. Classification (NCBI taxonomy): domain Eukaryota; kingdom Metazoa; phylum Arthropoda; class Malacostraca; order Decapoda; family Nephropidae; genus Homarus; species Homarus gammarus. The sequence goes on along the minus strand of CAUDMG010002649.1, from coordinate 739,597 downwards.
AGATACACGGATAAAATAGTTACTGCATCGGTACAAGTTAGTCTGATCCTGAAATTAATAAAACTACAAATACTGTACAAGGTTTAAAATTGAATGAAAGTTGATTAAATTTATTTTTAAAAATAGGGTTTGATAAAAAGCAAATGAGAGTTCATGTGAAAAAGTTTGAGAACCACTGCACTAGGCAATGCATAAATACAATGAATTTCTTCCATTAAAAGGAATTCTAACATTGCAAAAATTACAGCACTGATGTGAAGTCTATAATAAAATGAAAGACAGAGTACATACCATCAAAGCCAAGATTCATTGGTGGTTCAGTTAAACTATCTTCTTCAAATTGTAGAATGCGTGTGTCATCTTCCAAACTTGAAAAGCATATGTTACTGGAGTTATGTTTTGGTGTCTCATCTGGCATGAATGAATGGACTGACTGTAATTCATTGAAATTACTTTCACTTTCATGACTTTGTTCAGAATCTCTATTAATATTTTTTCCATTACTTAAAGTAGTATCAAAGACATCAGTTTCTTGTGACATATACAGATTTCTGCGTCTATCCCAGTTTAAATCACTGAAGTTACTTACATTACCACTGTTTATTTCAAAATTTTGAGCCAAGTCACTGTTTACAGTACAGTTAAAGGTACCCTCACTTTCAACCCTTTCACTAAGCTCACTAGTTTCTGAAAATACATCAGCACCACTTAAGTGTTTATCATTTTTCACTGCAATACAACTTTTGGTTTTGGATTTTGTGGAGTGATTTTTGCTTGGTCTTGACTTCTGTTCAATATGTTTTGTGATAGTCTGACAGGCTTTTTTTCCATTATGTTTTGAAGTAATCCAATCAGTTATTTTATGTTGATTCTGTGGGACATGGGCATTAAACTTGAGCTTATTTTTTTTATTCCTTGTTTTATGATTAGTTTTTTTTGAGAAATCACTCTGATCAATGTCACTGGAAAAATCACATGTATTTTCTGGAAATGACAGTTCATTTGCACTTTGTTTCTCACGCAACTCCATTGCTTTGCGGCACTTTTCAATAATAGCAATATTTTTCAAAGTTTTTTTTGACAATTGTAGTTTTTCTAATCTAGCTTTCTTTGGAGTAATTCTATCACTAGATTTAGTACCCTTACACTTAGTTTTAGATTTATGCAAAGATTTTTGTATTGGTAGTTGAGCAACAGAGCCTGAGGGGTCTAAGGAAGGACTAAGACTACTGTTCCTTGCAGCACCTTCCGGTAATCCTTCACTACTGGGAAGCTTTTCTTTTTCCTTTATTCTGAGACTCCTTCGATAAAGAAGAGTATTACTACTGCAAACACTTTGATCCTTTTCTTTACACTCAACCTGCTTTACACAACTTGGTACATAATCTGGGTATACTAGTGATGAACAAGCTTTATCATCTTCTCTGTCTGTTGATGTAATATGTTCAGGAACATATTCTTCTTCAACGTTATTTTTTTTTGAAACTTTTTTCTTTGATTCTAATCTCATTTTTGTTTTGTTTTCTGATTTGCTGAATTCTCCAAGAAGTTTTTTTGCCTTTGGTGAGAATTCTATGGTTTCTGAACCATCTTCTTTTTGTCTATCTTCTAGCAGCTTAAAAGGGAAATCAATGTGACTGCAAGGAATATTTACTTCAATTTTTGGATTTGAACTTGTTAAATCCGGTAAATCCTCATCCTTGTCGAAAATCTGAGACTCTGTTGCTTCAGCTTCTTCCCATTCACTGTCGTCACAAAGTGAATTACCTTGACATCCAAAATCCATTGCCTTTTTTCCCCTTTCCATCTGATCAGTTGCCTTTGGTGAAGATTCTATGATTTCTGAACAATCTTCTTTTAATTCATTTTCTAGCAACTTTGAAGGGGAATAAATGTGACTGCAAGGAATTTTTACATCAAATTTTAGATCTGAACTTGTTAAATCCGGTAACTCCTCACTCGTATCTAAGATTTGGTACTCTGTTGCTTCAGCTTCTTCCCTTTCACTGTCGTCACAAAGTGAATTATCTTGACATCCAAATTTTTTTGTCATTTTTCCCCCTTCAGTCTGATCAGTTACCTGTAGGTGAAATAAAAAAGCATCACTGAAGTGTTTCTTCGTCTGTATTTTTCTTGAAACACCCAAGACAGGGCTATCTGAATGATAAGAAACTCCAAATGTTTTAAGGTGATCTTTGTTTGTGGGTTCATTTTTCCTCTTGGAAGAACATGTAGTTTGGGAATCTTGCAGTATGTCATTTTCATTTTCCATACTGGGAAATAGAAATGATAAAGGGTAAGACCTAACAATATTTTCAGGACTAGAAAAGCTCTGATGATTCTCAGTCTGACATGATTCATTCCGAGTGGAATATACCTGTTTATATCCTACTTTGTAACCCTTCTGGAAGTTTGTAGAACTGTTTGAGTTTGTATCCTCCAAACTATCATTTGGTGAATTTTCCATTTTAGTTTTGATAACAGAAATACTGTTGGGAGAACTATAATTTAATACCTGAGAATGTTCAAGTTGTTCTCCAATATTACAAGATGTTTTGATGGGCTCAAAACCCTCCACAATCATCAGATGATCAATATTAGGCACATCCTCATCAGCATCAGATGCCAGTATTTGGTGAGGAAAACTGGAATTATTTACAGAATTACTTTTTAATGTGCACTGTGTTTCTTCAGGTAATATACACTGACTGCTTTGGCAAGATCCTGAAGAGTTATTATCATGTTGTGTGTCAAAAATGGACTTCAAAACTTGCCTCTTATTAGGATTTTCATTTTCTAGATTGGACTGTAAAGGAGTTGATTGACTTATTTCTTTCCTCTTTTTACGAGGAATTCTTGACTTAGAGGCCCTGCAAAAAAAAAAGGGTCATATTACTTGATAACCAACAACAGATATTAGAGACAGCAAGACATATGTCTATGCGCTAGCCAAACCTTGGTTGATGACCTATCATTATCATATTAACTACAGTAAGATCTCATATTTTCGAGCACTACCTAATGTTACCAAGTCTTATACAGTAAAACATCGATATAACGTGAGATACGATCCAAGTGAGGTCGCTTTAAACCGAATTCGCACTAAATTGAAGTGTTGTTTCAATGGAATAATTTAGATTAGTACTTGAGAGAAACACAAAATACTAAAAAGACAGTCTACCCATATGCACCTCAGCCCATCTCCTAGAATAAACAAAACATTGTTTTTTGTAGTATTATGTTAAAACAAACACTCATAAATCAACAGAGCTAAAATTATGGGACGTGAAATGGTTTGTTTACTAGCAATCAGCTGATGGGAAGATGAGGGGGGGGGGGGGGAGGTGAGGTGATATGCTTGACAGTTGATGCCAAGGTCTAGTGCTTATTTATTTATCTGTCCTTAAGAGTGACTAAGTTTTTCTCTTATAAAATATCACTAAACTGACCGGGGAGAATATAATTAACAATGATGGAATTCTTATAAGATAGTGATTAGTCTGAATATAAACATGCTATAATTTGTATTAGACATACATATTTTAGTTCTAACTAATTTTATTACAGAGGCTAAAAAAAATTTCTTGTGCAAAATATATGACGTTTATATTAAAATTATTCGCTGTCTTGCAAGGATTCCAGCAATGTAAATTATATTCTCCTAACTTTAGACTGACAATATATAAGATAAAAACTGTAAGCTTATAACAACCCAACCCTGGCTGGGAAGATTAGGGGGGGTTGACAGTGACACGTTTGACAGTTGGGGCCGAAGGTCTAGTGAAGTATTTATTTGTTTATTTATGTCCTTTAGATTGAGTTTTTGTTTTTGTTTATGAAATGTCACAGAAGTGACCGGGGAGAAAATAATTTACATTGCTGGAATTCTTATAAGATAGTGATTAATTTGAATATGAACATGCTATAGCTTGCACTAGACATACAAATTTTAGTTCTAATTACAAAAGGCTAAATTTTTTATCTTTTGTGCAAAATATATGACGTTTATATTCAAATTATTTGCTGTCTTGCAAGGATTCTAGCACTGCAAATTATATTCTCCTAACTTTAGTCTGTGATATTATATAAGATAAAAACTTTAAGCCAAAAACACCAACACCAAACCCTGGCTAGGAGGGGGGGGGGGAGAGGAGGGAGGGAGGGGGGGGGGGGGGAGAGGAGGGGGGGGGAGAGGAGGGGGGGAGGGAGGGAGGGAGGCGAGGCGAGGCGACAGTGACATCTTTTACAGTTGGGGCTGAAGGTCTAGTGAAGTATTTATTTGTTTATTTATGTCCTTTAGATTGAGTTTTTGTTTTTTGTTTATAATATGTCACAGAAGTGACCAGGGAGAATATAATTTACATTGTTGGAATTCTTAAAAGAAATTGATTAATTTGAATATAATGATGCTATAGTTTGTACAGTATAGTCTGGATTTACGCGGTTTTTGTTTACGGGTTTGGTCATTTACGCGACGCCTTGCCAGAATGAAAATGCTTTAATTACGTGGTAAATTTGGTCATTTACGTGGTGAGAGGCTGGAGAGGTCAGACCGCCGTGTCATTTTTTACCCACGCGGTCCATTCTTGACCATACACGGGAAGCGGCGCAGTGAGTGGTGCACATTAGGCGGCTCTTACATTATCGCTGACGTCATATGACATATCGGACTGTGATTGGGCCACGCATCCTTACCACCCACGCATTCCCTCCGCTGCTAGCTGTGATTGGTCTAATGTAACATGACGTGCCCTGCCACCAGAGGATAGAAGTCGCTGACCTAGCCGGGCCTGTCTCATTGTTCTCAGTCCGCGTATACAGTTCTCTCTTGTGCCCGCTATTCCCCTCACAATGGCTTCAGCGGGACCCCGACCACCCGAGAAAACCCTTGAATTACCAGGACCAAGCCATGATAATGTGAAGGAAATCATCGAGTTGGGGGAGAAAATTAAGCTCGTCCTTGACAACGACCCAGACAAGCATCGGTATGAAGCGTCTAATAACCATATGACGAAAGTTATGGAACCGTATTTCCAGATCTATCTTAACAACATCAATGCTAGTCGTCAACGTAGTATTGAGGACTTCCTCGCCCCCAACCCACCACAACCACAGCCAGCCCAAGTCAGTGATAGTGACAGTGAGGATATGGAATTTGAGGGGTTTGTCTGGGAGGACCTGCAAACCTCTGCGAGTAGTGAAAGTGATTCACCGAAGGGCAACTAATCTGCCCTCTGCCTCGGAACCAGCCGCCATCCACGTGTGCCGACCCATCTTTTCTACTAACGTAAGTGTTAAAAAACCTAATATCATTGATATTTCTCTTAATTATTAATTGTGTGTGCATACCATCATAAAATTAAGATGTTATTTTGACTACAACATACGTATTGTGTCGGAAAAAGTGGAGTTTGGGGGTCAGCCCAGTCTCTATTTCAATTAATCCCATATGTTCTGTTATTTCATTCACGCGTTTCTGGTTTTACGCGGGCCTCCACGGGATCAATTGACCGCGTAAATGCAGACTATACTGTACATTATTTTGAGTACATGTACAGTACAGCTTTGCCCTTAGGACAGTGTAACGTGCCCAGGGAAACATTAGGAACAAATTTTTAAATATGATGCGCCAGATTGACTCGCGCAAAATAGGAAAGATTTGCTTTAAATTAAAACATTATCCTTAATTGTGGGTGTCGCTTTAAATCAATAATCTTAAATTGAATTGCTTTAAATCGAAGTTCTCCTGTATTTGACGTAAAATATTGTGAATTTCGCAAAATCCAACCGGCTGAACGCGGGCCACCATCTTGAATGACGTCACAACCGTCATACCAGTTATTCCCATGCCATCCGGCCTACCGCCCAGGTTGTTATTGTGCACTTTTTTTGTTGGTGCTACCACCTGTCGAGTCAAGATAATGGCCTCTACCTCTACTGGTGCTGGCGGGACAGGCCCACCTAAGCGGCCAAATAATGATAAGGAGAAGCGGGAATATTGTAAGGAAGTTAAGTTTGCCAAGTACTCGATGCAGGATAAGCAGCATGTGATTAAGTTACTTGGGAAAGGCCTAAAAACTAGTGAGATAAGAAAGACTACTGGTTTTTCAAAAAGCACAATCAGGTTAATAAAGGCAAAGAAAGATGAGATAAAGAAGTCTTTAGGAGTGGCAAAGAAGTTTTTTGGTGGAAATGTTGGTTAGCTATGACAGAACATTTTTTGAGCAAGTGGTTTGCCCGCCGTGTGACAGAAAATGCAGGTGTTGATGGATCACAAATTCAAGACCAAGCCCTGATCTTTTATGCTGCAATATGTAGCAAGAAAAACATAAATAATCCCCCTAAATTTGGTGCTTCTGTTGGCTGGCTGGCAAACTTTAAGAGATGTTGTGGTGTGAAATACAGTATGCACGGTACCGTGGAGAAGTTTCGTCTGCAGAAGAGGTGGCCGCAAGTTCATTTCCAGAGATAGCACAGCAACTTGTAGAAGAAGGTAGATACTCACTGGATGAAATTTATAATTGAGATGAAACGGGTTTCTACTGGAAACTATCTCCCCTTGCTACTTATATATCAAATGATGACAAACAGGCACGTGGGGTAAAGATGGCTAAAGACTGATTCACTGCTTTACTAACCACAAATGCATCAGGTCAGCATAAGATGAAGCCCTTAGTTATCTACCAATCAAAGAAGCCTCATGCCTCTTGCAATTTTGACATGAATAACTTGAATGTGCATTAGAAACAAAATCACAAGGGCTACATGACGCAAAATATTTCCCATGAGTGGTCTGATGAGTGTTTTGTGCCTGACTCACGACGTAACTGCAGGAAGTTGAATTTAGATTTTAAAGTGCTTCTATTTATGGAAAATGCTCCTGGCCATGCCCGGTATCTGGTTGGCAGACATCCTAATGTTCAGGTGGTGTTCCTGCCCCCCAATACAACCTCCATACTGCAACCACTTGATCAAGAAATAATTGCCAACGTGAAGTTGCTTTACTATAAGGCAGTTCACGACAGAATGAGGAAAGCCACAGACTCTCAAGATGAAGTGAATGAAATCAACAACACTAATGATAGCGATATGGAAGACAACCCTGCTTCAGTCGGCACCTCTGGCAACTCCCCCACCTTGCCGCAAGACCCTGCTAGCAACTCCCGTCATGACATCACTCAACAGAATGTGCTCGCTGTCAAGCAATTCTGGAAGCAATTTCATATCCGCCATACTGTGGACCACATGGTAGCCGCATGGAACAAAATCACATTGGCAACCATTAATCATGCTTGGAAACCCCTCTTCCCACACCTGATTAACGCAAGGTTGGCTGTGCAGCGTCAGGCGGATTTATTAGAAGCTGCAGTAGAAAGTGCAAGGAGTGTCCCAACACCTGGTTTCCGTGAGGTGGATGCAGAACAGATCAACGAGATGCTTAAGGAGAATGATGAAGAAATGCTGGATGAAGTGGCTGATAAGTCATCTGACGAGGCAGGTGAAGGCGACGCTGGAGAGGAACCGGAACGCAAGATCACAACCAACAAGGAGTCTGATACTCAGCACTTGTTCGAACCTCCAAGAACTAGTTAAAGAGTTGTCAGAGAATGAAAATGAGCGTGCATCACTGGTGAACAAAGTGGAGGCCATCACCAACACATTTATGACAAGATACCAGCGAAAGATAAACGAACGCCAGCAGTAAATAATCACACAGTACCTCACAAAACGCAGACACGTTAGTGATGCACTCCAGAACATCGATGTTGGAGAAGAGGTGGAGGAGAAAACACAGGATTTGCCAGATATTACCATCAAGGACTTCCTAGGATTTGAACCAGGAGAGCCAGGTGGAGAGGAGAGCCGGGGAGGTGGCTCCAATGAGCCTGCCCATCCCCAGCCTCGGATATCCAACATCACCCAAGCGCATCAAGTTTGGGCTAACTGGTAAGTGCTTCTGTATTTTTTAAGTGTTTATGCATTGTTTAATAATGATTTATCTTTATCTGCAGAATTTGTATCATTTGGAGGTTATAAATGGGAAAATCAGAGGTTGATGTACAGTGGCCAGTCTACTGTATACAGTGGTCCCTCGGTTAACGAGCGCCTCGGTTAACGAGTTACCTTCCATAAGATTCTTAACTTCGGTTAACGAGCAATCCCTCGATTAACGAGTTTCTTAAGAGCCGACCTCCACATGCTTTAGCTTGCATTTGGCGGTCCACCAGCTGTAGTATTAGTCCGCCAATACAGTAATCGGTTCTAGGGCTTAAATTCCTTACGCTTTTAGTAAATATCAAGAAGTTTATACTATTAAATAATTTTAAAAGTTTAATATTAAATTTTTTAGTCATTTTAACAATTATTGAACATAATTGAAGGTAGGGTCACTAGTTTGTGGCACGCCATCCAGCCTGTCAACACAGCATACAGGAGTCAGTCTTTGTGTCTTTTCAGTGGCGGTAACATCTTGCTTGAGACTCTCTTCAACTAAACGATTTTTTCCTGTGTTTCCAAGCAAATTATTGGTCATTTTGAAATTTATTTTACATATTGACAATATATAATGCAGTGCACTGTTAATTTAAAGAAAATAATCTTGAATTACACCAAGAGAACTAAAATTTTATGGGCGAAATGGCGCCATGGGGTGACTTCTCTTCCGCCCCAATGCCTTCTCTTCTCCCTTCTCCTCCACCCCCATTCTAATTCCCATCATCATCCAGGAGCCTTCTACATACACACCTCAAGTAAGTGTACTTTTCTACCTTTTTTGTTGAATTTAGGCAATTTTCAGTGAGCTGGAACCAATTACCCAAAAACCCATTGAAACAATGGTTTCGATTAACGAGTTTTTTGGTTAATGAGCAACCTTCTAGAACAGATTGTGCTCGTTAACCAAGGGACCACTGTATTGTTATTTTTCCCATTAGTTTATGTATTTGAATTTGGCGCAATTTTTCAAGTCTATATTACTCACGAAATACAAGATCTTACTGTACATGATATCATAAACTCCATGACAATGAAGGTCACTGTAATATTTCAAAAGTCCAGAAGTTTTAATTTTAAGGTCTTCAATAGTCCTCACATTGTACTGCTTCCCATACTTTCAATTGTCCTAATTTTTACTCTCAATGATATTATTGCTACCCTTAACTCCTTAAGTATGAGGATGTCTCTCTGATGAATAAAATCACCAACCATTAGCCATATAAAATATTAAAAGTGGCATCCCCACAGTTAATAAGTTAATGGAGATAACTTATAAACCCCTTGTGTATGAGTCTCTCTGAATAAAATAACTTGGCATTAACCAAATAAAATGTAAAAAATTCTGTCCCTCCAGCGAAAGGTTAAGGACATAAAACTATGACCTTATTTATACTAAACTCCCAAAATCATCACAGTTACATAAGTACTCTCTTAGGATTTATTACGGCTCTTGAATACACTTACCTCATGACCTGACCATTTCTCCTCACACTTTCACTACAGGCAGCCCTCTTTTTCAAATGGGTTAAGTAAATAAAAGTTAAGTGAATTTTCTCATCTCGAATAACAGAACAAATGGGAAAAATAAGGTTCGTTTTTCCAATGACAAAAATACCCCAATATCATGCCCCATAAACTCAAAATCGGTTCACAAACAAGAAAAAGCCCACTTAACTAATGATAAATACTAAACAACGACTGTAATTTACTACCTAACACATTAGAAACAATAAAATACTATCTAGAAGAAAGTACAGTAATATCTCCGTTAGCCGGAACAATTGATGCAAAGCACTTCCGGGAATGAGAGATTTCTGGGCAACGAGACAACTCTCTCAAAGCCAGAAAAAATCCCTCATCCCCGGAATTTCCTGAATTTCCCAGGTAACGGAAAAATATTCTTGGAAGTTCCAGAAATTACCCATTACACCTTTCCTCAGACCCGGAAAAATATCCCTCATCCCCTGAATTTTCCATAATTTTCCGGGTACTGAAAATTTTTTATCAGAATTTACAGAAAATGCGCCTGATTTTCATCTCTCAAACCCAGAAAAAAACTCCCCCATCACCGAAATTTTCCAGGTATCGGCAAAAATTTCTTGGAATATTCCGGAAAAACTTGCCCCTAGGAAAATCGTTCCCAAGGCTGGAATTTTCCGGAAAATTACGGCTTTAGGAACAATTTTCCGAGAAAATTTCAATTCCGGCTATCAGAGAATTCCGGGTTTGAAGGATTCCGGCTAATGGAGATATTACAGGTAAAAGAAATAATTATCCTAAGGGTAAACACATAAAGGGAATATACATTTCTTTACATACAAGGAAATAATGCAACACCCCCCCCCCCTACATAAACACAGAAGAGTGTCTCCCAACAGCAACACAGAAGAGTGTCTCCCAACAGCAACACAGAAGAGTGTCTCCCAACAGCAACACAGAAGTCTCTCAACATCAACACAGAAGTCTCCCAACATCAACACAGAAGTCTCCCAACATCAACACAGTAGTCTCTCAACATCAACACAGAAGTCTCCCAACATCAACACAGAAGTCTCTCAACATCAACACAGAAGTCTCTCAACATCAGCACAGAAGTCTCCCAACATCAACACAGAAGTCTCTCAACATCAACACAGAAGTCTCTCAACATCAACACACAAGTCTCCCAACATCAGCACAGAAGTCTCCCAACATCAACACAGAAGTCTCCCAACATCAACACACAAGTCTCCCAACATCAACACACAAGTCTCCCAACATCAACACAGAAGAGTGTCTCCCAACAGCAACACAGAAGAGTGTCTCCCAACAGCAACACAGAAGTCTCTCAACATCAACACAGAAGTCTCCCAACATCAACACAGTAGTCTCTCAACATCAACACAGAAGTCTCCCAACATCAACACAGAAGTCTCTCAACATCAACACAGAAGTCTCTCAACATCAGCACAGAAGTCTCTCAACATCAGCACAGAAGTCTCCCAACATCAACACAGAAGTCTCTCAACATCAACACACAAGTCTCCCAACATCAGCACAGAAGTCTCCCAACATCAACACAGAAGTCTCCCAACATCAACACAGAAGTCTCCCAACATCAACACAGAAGTCTCCCAACATCAACACAGAAGTCTCCCAACATCAACACAGAAGTCTCCCAACATCAACACAGAAGTCTCCCAACATCAACACAGAAGTCTCCCAACATCAGCACAGAAGTCTCCCAACATCAACACACAAGTCTCCCAACATCAACACAGAAGTTTCCCAGCAACAACACAGAAGTTTCCCAACATCAACACAGAAGTCTCCCAGCATCAACGCATCAAAAGCTTGTAGACAATAAAGCTTCTGGATATCAAGAAAAAATAATGTACTGCATAACAAAGATATATACTGTACTTGCAACATTGCATGACTGAAAATATGAAATACTGTACAAAATTACAGACAACCAAAATACCATTCATGCCAAATGTAGAACAGTACAGTACTTAGTGATTAACCCCTTCACTACAGGGGTGCCACTTTTAATGTTTTGTTTGGATAAAGCCAGACAATTTTATTTAGCTCATAAGGTGGTAAAAAGAGTGAAACAAAGAAAGACTTTTAGTCTACATTTCACAATGAAAGTAAAAAGAATTTTTAGACATTTTAAATATAAAGTGAACCAATGACACAACAAAATGAACTGGTCTGTGCCCCGACTCACATTTTTTTCAGTGTCCTGTGTTTAATACTACCAGGTTGCATTGAACTTGAACTGGAGTTTTTCTTTGATGATGTTGGTTCAGCTGGTAATTGTTGACTAACTTCAAAGTAATCTGATATGGTGTTGGTTAAAACCATTGATTTGTCCAATGCCTTCAATAACTGTCGGTCATAGCGAGTAGAGCTCAACACTGATCTTGTATCTTGCGACCCTTCTTCACTGTAAAGCATTCTCTTCTTGGAGGTGTCCTGTGATCCCTGTTCACTAGAAGAAGGTAATGTCAGAAGTGTGACACTCACAACCAGCATCTCCCCACATGGCATATAACTTTCATATCGGCCACCTGAAAAAATTGTAGAACCAAATTATTTATACAGTACAGTACAGTACAAATTAGTGTTGTTACAACTGGGTATACGGGGGCCCCCCAAATTCACGGGAATTAGGTTCTCAAAATGGCCGCGAATCGCCAAATCCATGAATAACATTTGCATACGAGGGGGGTACATTTTTACTTGTGTACAAAGAAATGTATATTCCCTATGTGTGTTGTTTGCTCTTAGGATAATTATTTCTTTTTTACCTGTATTGCATACAGGTATGTGTGTGTGTGTAGACACACACAAAACACATACAAATAAATAATAATTGGAAAATCCTCTCACAAATAATCAGAAACAAATTTATTGAAAATGTGAGTCTACCCTCAAGTCCAGACTTGACGGTAGACTGTCACATTTTTAATAAATTTGTTTCTGATTATTTGTGAGTTTTTTCCAATTATTATTTATTTGTATGGGTTTTGTGTGTGTATTGTTGACACACACACACACACACACACACACACACACACATTTACAAAACGAATGGCTCCCTGACCCAGCCGCAAAAATGCCGGCAACTTTAAAACTAGTACCCACCGGCGCTAGTGTCCATGGTTCGTCATACCCTTTGTTTACATCTGGTCCTCGTGGAGTTTGGTGCGTTCCTAGGTATTTCAAGTGTTTCTGTAATATTTCACTTGTTATTTACTCTAAATATGCCTCCTAAGCATATTTATTTTATTATTTAATTTACTGTACAGATACTTTTTTCTTCTTTACAGGTGAACATCACCAATTTAGGTACAGGTACCGTAACTATTGTCATTTTAAGTGCAGAATGAGAATTATTGCTTCTATTTTCGTTTATTATAATTACACTGTACAGTAGAACGTGGATACAACACGAGATATGTTCCAAGAGAGGTCGCTTTAAACCGAATTCACACTAAATCGAAGTGCTGTTTAAATGGAATAATTTATTTTGGTACTTGAGAGAAACACAAAATACTAAAAAGGCTGACAGTCTACCCAGATACACCTCAGCCCATCTCCCAGAATAAACAAAACATTGTTTTTTGTATTATTATGTTAAAACAAACACTCATAAATCAACAGAGCTAAAATTAAGGGATTCAAAATGGTCTGTTTCCTGGCTGGGAAGATGGGGGGGATGGAGACAGGTGAGGTGATATGTTTGACAGTTCATGCCACTGGCCTTCATTTTTTTCCTCCCACTGAGTCATGCTTTGCAATCATTTCCAAAATTGCTAAAAAGTTTCCCTTGTTTAAGTTGTCATCCATCTCACAGTGGTCCCTTTGTGCAATATTTTGTGTTCAGGCACTCAAAAATTACAATGACTTTACTTGAGAATATTAATTTCTTGCCTCAAAACTCACTGCACATGGTCGGCGCCTATGAAAACAGAACTCCCGGCTCCGCACTCAGCTGAACGGCAATCATTTTCTTCTATTTCTATCAATGGCAGACATAACTAAACAGTGTGGACCTCATAAAAATTATTGCGTTGCCTTCGAGGTCGAGTTATTTAATTTGTTCAATAACTTATCACCGTACACATCTCACCACTTCTGAGTGGAGGGGCCACTGGGGTAGCCAATCAGATTTCAGGGGGGCCATGGCCACCCCAGGCCACCCCCTGGACATACCACTAATTATGTGTGCATGGACATTAATAAAAAAAAAATGAAGGAAGTTAGGTTCATCTACCCAAAATTATGACTCTTTCACCATTCCCCTTGATTGACTCGTTCACGAAGAAACCAGTCGGACAGAGGGGCAGACTGGCCCCCCCCCTCTAGTTGTAAGAATGTCTAACTTAAACATTATGAATAAGCATTTAAATAAGAATAATTAATATACTGTACTCATGTACGAAGGGTATGAAGAATGATGGTAGTGCAGGATGTTGGTAAGACAGTTGCTGAAACAAAATTTTGACCTTTAAGTACACTGAAGCAATTTTACCCACCTTGTTAATTACAGACCTCCAGGTAAATTATTGATGATGACCTCTAATGATGTCACATCTCAGGCCATGCACTAAAACCTTTGTTGGGTGGTTACTCTTAATACAATACAATACAATACAGTACAGTACAGTACTGGTCTAACACTAAAACTTAAACTACAAATAATTTGTTTAAGCTTTTTATCCATTTAATGGAAAATACAAATAAAATTGAAAATAAAATTGGTACCTGTACTGGAACTGGCCTTAAATAACGATTTGTAGCTCCAGGCCATCCATCTACTACTGTATAGAGAAACTACTGTACTACTAAAGAAATGTATGTGAATAACTGCATTTTCACAAAAATAACAAACCTTTGTCCTTCAGTCCCACATCCTCATCGCCCTCATCATCTGTCCAAGCACAATCATCCCTCGGAGTAAGGTAGTGGCAGGAATGTTTGCGGAAATTTGTAAACATATATCTGATGAGAGATTATGTCATTAGTGTTAATACTTACACATGCAAACATACATCTAATCAGGTGAGACAAGACATTTACAAAGCTGTATACAATGGAGAGTAATTTTACATTACTGTATTGATATATACAGTGGTCCCTCGGTTAACTAACTCAATTCGTTCCTGAGGGTCGTTCGTTAACCGAAAATTTCGTTTGCCAAAACCATTGTTTCAATGGAATATTGGGTAATTGGTTCCAGCTCACAGAATAGTATATACAAAGGAAAGAAAAAAATGCATGTCAGAAACACTCCTAAAATTCCCTAAATCGCCCTTAAAACAATATATATATATATATATATATATATATATATATATATATATATATATATATATATATATATATATATATATATATATATATATACATACAGTGGGGTATGCTATAACGAATCTAATTGGATCTAGAACCTTGTTCGTTATAGCATTCGTTCGTTATAGGATTCGTTCGTTCCAGGCCCCCAAATACAACCACTTAACACTGAAAAATATAATATAAAATTGTAAAAATTGTAAAAAAAGTGCATACATATGCATCTAAACCCCTGAAATAAAGAATATCATAAATACTTGTAATAAAAATCAATAAATTAGGGAGAAAAAAAAATTAAATAATGTTCGTTGTAGGAGTTTCGTTCGTTATAGCATTCTCAATTTTATAGGTAAAACCATTTGTTATAGGAATATTCGTAGTAGGATCCGTTCGTTATAGCATACCCCACTGTATATATGTATATATATATATATATATATATATATATATATATATATATATATATATATATATATATATATATATATATATATATATATATATATATATATATATATATACATACAGTGGGGTATGCTATAACGAACAGATCCTACTACGAATATTCCTATAACAAATGGTTTTACCTATAATATATATATATATATATATATATATATATATATATATATATATATATATATATATATATATATATATATATATATATATATATATATATACTGTATATATATATATATATACTGTATATATATATATATATATACCTATATATATATATATATATACAGTTCGTCCCCGAGTTACGTACATCCGACTTACGTACAAACGGCCGATACGTACATCGTTTCTGAAGTCTTTAATTGCAAAAATATTGTCTTAAAAGGGCGAGCAATTTTTAAATTTGGCGGGCGAGCGTATAGTTTGCGTGCCAGCCGCACCGCGCCGCCACTATCACTGACCATGCAGACGACACGCTAGACGCACCAAAGCAACACGTGTGGTCATTGTGCGAACACGTGTGGTCATTGTGCATACTTCTCCTGTGAATTTCTGCCCTATTTTGTACACTTTACTCTGTGTGCAATGACTGGTGTAAAGCGTAAGAGTGGTGAAGCCAGTGGGAGTGCTACGAAACGTCAAGCAATCTCACTAGAGGTAAAAATGGACATAATAAAACTGCTTGACAGTGGTGAAAAGTTGACCAATGTTGGGGGATTTTCGAGTTACGTACATTTCGAGTTACGTACAACCTTTTGGTCCCCATTATGTACGTAACTTGGGGACTTACTGTATATATATATATATATATATATATATATATATATATATATATATATATATATATATATATATATATATATATATATATATATATATATATATATATATATATATACAGTGGGGTATGCTATAACGAACGTAATTGGTTCCAGAACCTCGTTCGTTATAGGATTAATCCGTTCCAGGCCCCCAAATACAACCGCTTAACACTGAAAAAATTCTGTGGAAAATGTAAAAAATACGGTACTTTATCTTACCTTAGTGTTATTCAGCATGCAGGTACCCCTAAACACTGGCACATCACTATCACTTCCACTGGGAGTCTTGGCTTTAAGGTCCTCAAACAATTGTTTAGCCTTCTCACAAATTATAGCTTCACTAATGTTACCACCTGCCATTTCTTTCTCCTTTATCCACACTAAGAGTAAATTTTCCATCTCTTCAATCACATTACACCTTGCTTTGTTAAGTCTAAGGATTCCCTTAGCCACTTGCACAGTTTTTAACTCCTCTTTATTCTTCAAAATCGTACATATAGTCGATTTAACCATCCCATATTCATCACTAAGTTTCGCAATGCTTCTTCCATTCTCACGTTTCTTTATAATTTCTTTCTTAGTTTCAAGGGTTATTAGCTTTCTCACTCGCTTTGGACGATTCATTGTTACAATTGTATACTTGTATAACAAAATAGTTATAAAAATAACGCGAATTTCCACATCAAAAGACGAAATTTCAACAATAACAGTGGTGCACTGGCTACACAATGAGACAAAGATGGCGCCTGACGCTCTTGTTGTGGGTCGCGGTACAACAATATTCATGGGCCAGGCGAAGTAGTCCGGTATTCATCCGCGTTCGTTGTAGGAGTTGCGTTCGTTATAGCATTTTCAATTTTATAGGTAAAACCGTTCGTTATAGGAATATTCGTAGTAGGATCCGTTCGTTATAGCATACCCCACTGTATATATATATATATATATATATATATATATATATATATATATATATATG